>JANUWF010000978.1:0-600000 GCA_026120185.1 Voacanga thouarsii
ATCGCGATTTGCGACGAATTTTTTCCGACGGCTTCAATACCGTCGCTAATAGCGACCAATTTGCGACGATTTTCAAATAAGTCGCGGGTTGACCAAAACCGTTGCAAAACTGTCGCAATTTGCGACGGTTTTGCGACGGACAAAATACCCGTCGCAATTCGTAGCAAAATCGTTGCTATTTGCGAGTGTTTTGCGACGGTATTTATGCCCTCGCAGATTGCGAGGGTTTTGCGACGGCGATTTATTTTAAAAAAATATTTTTAAAAAAAATTTTGAACGTCCATCGCAAAACCCTCGCAAATTGCGAGGGTTTTGCGACGGCCAGTTATTTTTAAAAAAAATATTTTTTAAAAAAATTTTTGAACGTCCATCGCAAAACCCTCGCAATTTGGGAGGGTTTTGCGACGACAAATTATTTTTAAAAAAAATATTTTAAAAATTTTTGAACGTCCATCACAAAGTCCTCGCAATTTGCGAGGGTTTTACGACGGTAGTTAGCCCTCGCAATTTGCGAGGGTTTTGCGACAGTAATTTATTTTTAAAAAAATTTTTGAACGTCCATCGCAAAACCCTCGCAATTTGCGAGGATTTTGCGACGGCAAATAACCCTCGCAATTTGCGAGGGTTTTGCGACAACCGATTGTTTTTTTCAAAAATATTTTTAAAATTTTTGAACGTCCATCGCAAAGTCCTCGCAAATTGCAAGGGTTTTGCGACGGCTATCTTTTTTTTAAAAAAATTTTTGAACGTCCATCGCAAAACCCTCGCAATTTGCGAGGGCAAATAACCCTCGCAATTTGCGAGGGTTTTGTAGCGATCGATTGTTTTTTTAAAAAATATTTTTAAAATTTTTGAACGTCCATCGCAAAGCCCTCGCAATTTGCGAGGGTTTTGCGACGGATTTTGGGCCCTCGCAATTTGTGAGGGTTTTGCGACGGTCAATATTTTTAATTAAAAAATAATAAATGAAAAAATTTATAGAAAATCTCAAAACCCTAATTCGTCGCAAATCCGTCACTAATTGCGACGAATTTGCGAGGGTTTTACAACAAAATAGGGTTTTAATCTTTTTTTTATTTTTAAATTTTTCTTTATGTGTTTATGTGATGGTGTATTTTGACAAATTTACTGAAATATTTTTAATAACATGTCTCAATTAGTGCATTTTATTATAATTTTGTATATGTAATTATGTCATGTTATACACCTAATGTATTGCATAAGTAAATGTATATAGTTAATTATGTTATGTTATATACTTATTCTAATATATAAGTATATGTATATAATGTATATAAGTATCTGTTTAGTTTAATATATATATATATATATATATATATATTATAACATGTAGGTATATATATACATATGTCTAATTTTTTAATCTATCACTTTGATTAAGTAGTGTATAAAGTAAAATATATAAAGAAAAATAATTCAAATACTTGTTATTATTGTTGATATCACTAAAAAAATGGTGAAATTTATAATGTAGAGATCAATTTGTAATGTTCTTCGTCTTCTACATGTTAATATATATTATACTATATAGCTATGTATATACATATGTCCAATTTTTTAATATATCTATTTGGTTAAGTGGTGTATAAAGTAAAATATATAAAGAAAAATAATTCAAATACTATTATTATTGTTGAGATCACTAAAAAAAATAGTGAAAATTATAATGTAGAGATCGATTTGTAATGTTATTCATCTCCTACATATTAATATATATTATACTATACAGTTATATATATACATATATCTAATTTTTTGATCTATTTATTTGATTAAGTGGTGTATAAATTAAAATATATAAAGAAAAATAATTTACATAATAATATTATTATTAAAATCACTAAAAAATAATAAAAATTATAATGTATAGATCGATTTATAATGTTATTCATATTAATTTATGAGAAATTAGCGAGGGTTTTATTTTTTCATCACAAATTGCGACGAAATAGCTAGAAATTTAAAAAAAAAACTAAAATTTTCCAAAATTTTTCACTCCCTCCTTTTTTTTTTTTTTCCCTCCTTCTTCCCACATCCTTCTTCCCTTCCACACGACCCGCCACACCCTCCCCTTCCCAAGCTCGACGCCGCCGCTCCCCATCTCTCCCCCCTCTCCCCGCCGACGACCTCCCCGCAGCGCCCCCATCCCCGCGCCCCCTCCCTCAACTCCCCCCCATCCCGCGCCCCCCTCCCGCAGCGCCCCCATCCCCGTGCCCCCCTCCCGCAGCTCCCCCCCCAAGCCCCCACTCCCCGGCGCTCCTCCCCCACAGCCCCCCTCCCCGTGCCCTCCCACCCCCGCCGACCCTCCTCCCCGCAGTCCCCCTCCCCGCGCCCCCCCACCCGCAACGACCCTCCCCCACAGCTCCCCCCCTCCCCGCGCCCCCCTTCCTGCAGATCCCCCTCGGCCCGCCCCCTCCTTGCGCCCCACTCCTGCGAGTCTCCCTCGGCCCCCCGCTCGGCCTGCCCCCTTCGGCCCGCCCCCCTCAGTGAGCGCCTCCACTGCCATTCCTGTGCTACTGCTTGTGCTATTGTTGAAGCTGATTCATTTGGGTAAGTAGTTAGAATTCATCTCTTGAGCTACTTCATTATCTTATAAACTAAGTCCATGTTGGGCGATTTGCATTTCCCCTGAAGCTTTGAAATTTGGGTGATTATTTGTGAATGAGCGAGTTGGAATTGATGTATAAAAGTTGTATTGATGTTGGGGTTGAATTTGAGGAGATTGGGAGTGACATGATGGTGGTTTGATGTGAGATTATTGATTTAAATTTGGAATTGTGAACTGGAATTGCTGAATTGTTAGTTGGAATTGTTGTCCTTTTTAAACATTCATGGTGTTTTGATCTGTACTTATATGTGATATACTTTGTACAAAGTGCACTCTCTTTTACCCTGTTATCAAAAAATTACTACTTTGATCAAATTATATGGAAACTATGTTTTAGCTATATAAACCCTTATAAATTAATTTGATTGGTTATGATGCCATAATAGGAAGGTTGATATCTGATTAGTTTAGTAATCTTATTACTTGATTATAATAATATATTAGTGTCTCTAGTGGAAGATTTAACTCTAGTGGAATGCTTTGAAGGCTCTTTTATGTGAGAAATTCGTTTCCTTAGATTATGAAGATGTAAGAGGTGCGTGTTGTTCATATAAATTGCCTTTGTGTTGAATTCAAATGTTGGATTCCCCGTGAGTAATGGGTGATTACTCCTCCTGGGTAATGGGTGATTACCCCTAGTTATCCTTTTATTTTATTTTTTTTGTATAAATGAATGATCTGTCTTTGTTGTTTGCAATTGCATTTTGATTGTATAATTTTGAGGTGGCCACTGTGCCTGGAAAATGTCCAATTACGGGGAGACTCTGTCAAAAATTTTTTCAAAATCTGCCGCTATTTACTGTGGAGTAGAATAACTACCCTTATCTTGGAATGTATTATTCAATTGAACAGGAGTATATATCCCATAATAGTATTATTATTAAAAATAATATTGCTAATAACAATAAGAATAGGACTAATGAAATGAGTAATAATAATAATAATATCATATATAATATGAATGTTAATAATAGCGAGGAATAATATACGTTATAGAGAGAGTTTAAACAAATATAAACATTGGAATGAAAATAAATAAAATGTTATTATTTTAACCATTGGAATGTGTAAAATAAGAATATAATTAGCTTTAATATTATTTATCTTAATCAAATATAAAATTTTCTCATTTATTTCCACATTTATTTTCACTCTTCAAATAATTGTACTTTTCACCTCAATTAAATGTAGAATTTGGTTAAAACATAGATATTGAAGGTGTAAGCTGTATCCAAAGATAGCAATTGTAAATTCTATGTTTTGGACCTCTTTTTGTTAGATAATAGAAAGGAAAATGTAATTACACTTCTCTTCCTTTTGTTTAAGGGGTGATTTTAATTATTGAGTTGATTGTTCTTTTCTCTCATTTAGACGTCATGGAGGATCGTAGTTGGATGTATAGAAGGCACGCTTCAGGTGTAAAAGGGATCACTATTGAATTTGAGGAAGGGGTTAAGGCTTTTTTGACATTTGCCTTATCAAATGCAATATCAAGCGTAATTAGATGCCCGTGTGCAAAATGTAAGAATAAAAAGTATCTAGATCCGGCACAAGTTAAGCTCCACCTGTGGAAGTACGGATTTGTGCCTAGGTATTACCGGTGGACATGTCATGGTGAGCCATTCGAGTGTCCCTCAAGTGTGTCTACCTCAATCCCAGAATTTGATTCACATCAAGAAAATGCTGTCTCGCGAAATGGTCTTAGACGTAGCGGGACCTGACTTTCCCCACTGAAGCTCCATCGACGAGACCATTTTGAAGAACCACCTAATGTGGAGGCACAAAGGTTTTACGATATGTTAAAGGCGGCGAGAGACTCCTATATGGGATGGATGCACACAACATTCGCGGCTTTCACTGGCTTCAAGGTTATTAAACATTAAGTACGAAAATAACCTCTCGCGTAAAGCCTTTAACGATGTTGTGCAATTGATGAAAGAGGTTGTGCCTAGCGGTAATACGATTCTCGATGATTTCTATCGGATGAAAAAATTAGTGGTTGGGTTGGGTTTGCCGGTACAAAAAATAGATGTATGCAATAATGGATGCATGCTTTCTTGGAAAGATGACATGAATCGTAGAGAGTGTAAATTTTGTGGCCATCCTCGATATGCACGAGAAAAAGGTTGGGAAGAACACAAGTAGAAAGGAAATTTCATTCAAGAAGATGTATTACTTCCCGATAACACCGAGGCTACAAAGATTGTATACTTCTAAAACAACGGCTGAACACATGAGATGGCATGGAGAGAGCGAGATCGGAGAAAGGCACCATGAGTCACCCTCGTGATGCTTGAAGCATGGCAACACTTTGATCGAATGCATCCTGAATTTGCAAAAGAAGTACGGAATGTCAAACTTGGTTTATGTACGAGATGGATTCTCACCATTTGGGATGTCGGGTAAGCAATATTCATCCTGGCCGGTCATTCTCACACCGTATAATCTCCCCCGTGGATGTGTATGAAGGATCCAGTCATGTTTTTAACAATCATTATCCCGGGCCCCAAGAATCCAAAGCACCAGGTGGATGTTTATTTACAACCCTTGATAGACGAATTAACCAAATTGTGGTTTGAAAGTGTCACCACTTATGACATATCGAAGAAACAAAACTTCCAACTACGGGCGGCACTTTTGTGGACTATTAATGATTTTCCTGCATATGGTATGTTGAGTGGGTGGAGCACTGCTTGGGAGGCGGCTTGTCCATATTGTATGGGCAATACAAAGTCTTTTCATCTACAAAATGGTGGGAAACAATCATGGTTTGGCTGTCATCGTCGTTTCTTACCATCGGATCATCCTTACGGGAGGGATACGAGATCTTTTAGGAATGATAG
The DNA here is from genome assembly GCA_026120185.1 of Voacanga thouarsii. Lineage (NCBI taxonomy): Eukaryota > Viridiplantae > Streptophyta > Magnoliopsida > Gentianales > Apocynaceae > Voacanga > Voacanga thouarsii. Next base: position 5,473 of record JANUWF010000978.1, read on the forward strand.
AGGTTACGAGACATCACGGCCTGTGCAATACCCTGCTTGGTGAAGAAATGCGGGATAGTTTGTCTAACTATGAAAAAATTACAGAAACATGCAAAGAAATTGGAAGGAGTAATGGCAGGGGAATATCTCATAATTGGGCAAAAAGGAGTATTTTTTGGGATTTGCCGTATTGGCGTACTAATTTGGTCCGACATAATATTGATGTAATGCACAATGAGAAGAATGTATTTGACAATGTCATGAATACGAGTTCTTGAGGTAAAGGGTAAATCAAAAGACAATTTAAAGGCTAGACGTGACTTAGAAATTTATTGCCATAGGCCCGAGCTACATGCCTTGAATGTGGGAGGAGGAAAAGTGGCTATACCTAAAGTTTGTTTACTCGTTGACATCGAGAACAAAAGAAACTTTTGCTTGAATGGTTGAGGGGATTGCAACTCCCAGGATGGATACGCTTCAAACATTGGAAGATGTGCTTGATTTGAATGAGTTGAAGTTATCCGGTATGAAATCACATGAGCTATCACGTATTCATGGAGAGACTACTTCCAATTGCATTGAAGGAATTTCTTCCTTCTAATGTATGGGGTGTTTTGACGGAGTTGAGTCTTTTTTATCGTGATCTATGCTCTCCTAAGTTGAATGTAGCTCATATGGCCAAATTGGAGTCCGACATTCCTTTATTGTTATGTAAGTTGGAGAAGATATTTCCACCTGCATTCTTTGATGTAATGGAACACCTATTAATTCATTTGCCTTACGAAGCAAGAGTTTGTGGCCCTGTTCAATATAGGTGGATGTACCCGTTTGAACGGTAATCGAATCATTCAATCTAATTCTTTTCATAGCAGGTACGATATAAGCGTGTGTGACTGAAGTTGAAATTTTTTTTAAATGACAGGTATTTGCATCAATTGAAAATCAAGGTGAAAAATAAGGCTAGAGTTGAAGGGTCAATCTGCAATGCTTATCTAGTTGAGGAAGCATCCACTTTCTTCTCTTATTATTTTGAGCCACATGTACAAACAAAACGTACAATTCCGGCGCGTAATGAAGAGGGAGAACGATTAGAGAGGGTGCAAGAACACAGGTCTGTCAATCCGCAATGTTCAAGGAAGGGTGATAGGACGAATTCGAACTCGATTCCTTACTTACGAAGAATTCGTTGCGGCAAGAATTTATATGTTGCTTAATTGTGGTGAAGTGCAGCCATACATTGAGTACGAGCTACTACTTCATACATTTTATACGATAAACGATACCTCGTAATGATTTTGACTCATTCAATCTAATTCTAATGCATTACGGGGCATTCACGGCACACTTACGAAGTACGGCTCCGACTATATCGAGAGATAGAAATCAATAGAAGAATCGGCCTTGAATTTGCGGAATGGTTTAGTGGATATGTAAGTTACATAAGTTAATAACTTGCATTTGGAACTCCATTGGGGATTCAATGGAGTTTCGTAATGCTATAACTTTCATAATTAAAAAATTAACTTGTCTAATGTTTTTTAGGTACAAGATTCGAGAAAATATGGTTACAAATGAATGCTTGAGGAACTTTGCTTGGGGTCCGTCAAGGCTAGTGAAATCATATAGTGGGTACATAATTAATGGTTACCGATTTCACACTAATGATTATGCGGAGGGAAAGAAAACGAGTTAATAGTGGTGTTTGCGTGAAAGGGATTGGAAATGACGCATCGGGACCTGATTACTATGGAGTGTTAAATGAGATTATTGAAGTGCAATTTCCTAGTAATCCACGACAAAGCGTTGTTCTTTTTAAATGTCACTTGGTTTGATCAAACATTGAATCGTGGTACCGGGGTACATCCGCGAGTATAATCTTGTAGAAATTAACCACAAAAGGAGCTATGCTAACTATGATCCATTTGTTCTAGCTCAACAAGCTAGCCAAGTGTATTATGCATCATATCCGGGGAGTAAGAGGCCAAGATCCGATTGGTTGGCGGTTTGCAAAACCAAAGCTCGACATATAATAGATGCACCTGTGGTTGACGAGCTTATCGGGAAGAAGTAGATGCTACTAACGAAGTCGGCATATCGTTATTTGTTGATCTTGGTATTCGACGCATGAGAATGGTATGAATGAAATGTTGGATGTTCAAGATGAGGCTATAACAGCAAGGGAAAATTCTCCTATAAATGAAGAGGAAGAAGATGAAGATGAATGGGAAACGAATAGCGATACCTCGGTAGATGATGATAAGTACGTATCGGAGAATGATTCTAGTGAATAGGCTCTGATTTCAATTCATTTACAAATAATATAGTTAATGGTGAGGGAATCCTGAAATCTATTGCATCATTACTATCCCATGTCAAATTTTAATTTACAATTTATTTGTTACTTGAATCTACATGCCTTGAATCTTTTAATTTTTATTATTTTAAATTCCATCACATATAATTTTGTTTCACAATTTTGTCTAATTGTCGGGAATCTCATCTCCTTCTTTTTTTTGCAGGAATCTTTCGTTTAGACTTGTACAGCTCGGAGGATTTTTATTATTCCTTATTATATTCTTTTGTGGTGTAAACAACAAGGTAATTTATATATTGTATTGTTGCTTTGTATTGACGGACAATTCACAAGGACGAGAGGCATTTAAAATTTTTAACTTGATTTTAACTATATCTAACATTTTAATTGGAACCCCGTGAGTGATGGGTGATCATTCCCCGTGAGTGATGGGTGATCATTCCTCTTGGGTAATGGGTGATTACCCCTAGTTATCTTTTGAATTTTTCTATATTTGAAAGATCTGTCTTTGTTGTTTGTAACGACGTTTTGATTGTCAAATCTTGAGGTGGCCTTGTGCCTGGGAAATATCCAATTATAGGGGAGACTCTGTCAAATTTTTTTTAAAATTCAATTTACAAGTACAATGTTTATTTTGACATATTCATCATTATCATACATATTATTGTATTACTTTAAACTAGCGAATAGATATAACGTTTCAATGTTATTATTCTTTTATCATTTTTATTCACGGTTATTTACATCCTTCTTTTGAAGTGGGCTTCGTCTTTATTGGTTACTTATTTTTCTTTTTTCATCTCCTTTAGCAATGTCTTCTAATGAAGGATCATTGAGGGAGGGGAGTCAGGAGGGTCAGGAGCCTTATACTTCATCCCCTACTCAGCTACCTCAGCTTTCAGTGCCTCATTCATTACATGGCTCTATTGGAGATGAGGGAGTACCATCCCCGGCTTTTCAATCATCCGCTGCTTCAGCTTCGCATTCTGTTGGGTTGCAAGTTACGGACTCCCGACCTTGGATTGTTCCACGGGGAAATGGGTAAGTAACATATTCATACTTTGTAAGATGTTGATCATTAGTTCAATTATTATTATTATTTTTGAGATTAACATAACTATATTGTACATTGTCATTGCACCAAAAATAGGTTCGCCGACTCAGACAAATGTGTCAAGAAATTTCAAATATAATACAGCAGTACTTCACTGGTTCGTATCCGACATACACGCACGTCCCGATAACCGTGCGAGACTTATGGTTTCAAGAATTTGGGGTAAGCAATTTTTGAGTATTTTTTATCGTTTAAGTACTATGTTATATGTTAATCAGAAATCTTAATCATGATCATGCAGAAATATTTTCGGTGGAGGGAAGAGTATGCTTCGCTAATTCAATCAACTTGGGAAAAGAATTGTCGGACGCGATTTTCGGACATAATGTCTAGGCTGAGGAAGAGGGATGATTAGGTATGTCCTCATTGGATAGAGGCACAGTATTGGAATGACATTTGCGAGTACTGGAGATCAGAGAAGTATCAGAAGCTCTCATCCACCAACAAAAAGAATCGTAGGAGTAGCTGCACCCATACTGGAGGGTCTATTTCGTTCACAGAACACGAGGACCGTTTGGTAATTCACCTTCACTTAATTAATTATTATTCTAAATTGTTTTATTACAAATTTATGTAAGATTGTAATAATTACATTTTGTTAACATAAATGTAACGGGCCAAGGAGGGGAGTTCTTTTAGCTACACAGACATGTTTGAGACATTACATGTCTTTCAGAGTGGGCCACAAAAGGGTCAGTTTGTCAGTGAGCGATCTCGCCAGACATTGGTAGTATATAGATTAAATATGTTGAAATTCTTTATACTGCGTGGAATTTGTATTTTATTTTGATAATTACTATTGACAATTCCTTTTTTTTTTTTTTTTAGGATGAGGTGCGAAATCTCATACAGAGCACTCCTCAGTCCGAGTCTAGTGACTCTGTAAACGCTGTTGTTCCTTTTGATGAAAAAGCCATGTTTGTAAAGGCACAAGGCGGGTTCAAAAGGGGACGAGTTTTTGGGTTAGGCTCAGAGGCGACATATGTTCGAACTAGACTGTCTCAAAGTGGACTGCATGCATCTTCCACTACACCAGCTGATATTGGACATCTAGTAGAGCAAAGGGTTCAACAGGCTGAGCGGAGATTCAATCGACAAATAGACTTGTATCGAGACTTCATGAGGCAATAGCAGTCTACATTTGGTGGTTGGATGGCAGCTATGTCGGACAAGATGGGTATTCCTGCACCATCTATGCCATCCATAGAGGAGATAGAAGCGCGCATTGCGGCTGCTAATGCTGAAGATGAAGATCCAAATGCTGATGATGGATTTGATCCAGCTGATGAGCACCCGGGCCCACGTAGGGGCTCTCGTTCCCCTCCTCCACCCCCTTCTGCAGCTGCTCCTTCATTACTTACATAGACTTGTTATATTTATTTTTATACTCTTTATACACTATTACTTATTTTTGTGAATTATTTTACTTTTTTAGATACTTATTATGTATTTTATATTATATTATATTTTAGTATTTTAATTATATTTATTTGGGCTTATTTTTAATTTTTTATAGTATTTTTTTGGATCATGAACATAGTTTTGGCATTTATTTGTATAGTGTTTCAGGGTTGATTTACAAGGAATTAATAATTTAAAATAAATATAATAATAAAAAAATAAAAAATTATTGCAAAATTCTCGCAAAACCGTCACAATTTGCGACGGTTTTGCGAGGGCTATTACTTGGGATTTGCTTGGGATAGTCTTAAGAAATTAAATACTATGAATTTGCATAAAGTTTTCCTAACAACGTAAGTGACTTGGAGTTGTTGCTTAGCTGTTCAACCAACCACATACAACGTTTCTAAAAAAGTATTTTAAAAAATTCTTTGAATAATTTTTAAACAATTTTTTCCTCTTTTTTGCATTTTGTAGGCTGTAAGTAACAGAAGGTCAATAATAGTTTATTTAATCCATTTTTTTCACTGACGAATAAGTTTGTTTACTCAGTAAACTTCATAAAAGACTAAACTCTTGTTACTTGTGTGTTTAACAAAGAAAAAGAATCGCATAGACCACATACCTAAAAGAAATTGAACTACTAAAACATAATCACATCAAAACACTGTTAAGATTGGTAGAATTTTGCTTGCACAATGCCAAAAGTAAGAGCCTACTGAAGCTGAGGTTTTTGGCTAAATATATTTGAGTTTAGTAACATGTGAATTTTATATTTGGATTTCTTTGCCTCATGATTTTTGGAAAAGGGAGAAAGTTCTGATCGTCTATAATCAAGCCAACTTCTAAATTACTGCTAGCTAGGCGTAACCGTGGGTGAATAAGAAATTGGAATAAGCATATTGAGAAAATGCACTTTTCTCTTCTTATACCAATTATTCAGAAAGGGAAAAGAAGCTCCCTTCCTCCCCCCCACCTCTTTTACTGTTGGCTGGGTGTAGCGTCTCCAGTTTAGCTTGTTTATGGATGAATTTGAATGAGTGTTTTATTTCAAACAAGGTGGTGTGTGTGTGTGTATATATATATATATATATATATATATATATATAGAGATATACATTGAAGCAAGGTGGTGTTGTTTGCGGATAATTCTATCAGCTTTAACAAATATTTGAACAGACTAATATTTACAATAATATGCAATCAATTGCACCAAAAAAAAGTACATGCATCTTCTTTTTTCGTTATTGTTGATGCATAAACCACTAGAAATATTTTACCTATTTTTTCTAAACTAGAGAGAGCTTGTGATGATAAATGTACTATCTTTAACTATGTGGCATTCAAGAGAGATGAGGAGCTCTTTGAGAACGAGGTTTGTAGGGTTTTTATCTAGAAGTTTTTCATGACTTTTATAAAGTTGTGAGAATTAAATCTAATGAGTTTTGGAATTGCAAATTAGAAGGTAGCAGTTTGTATCGGGAGGATGGAGGCAGCAAAGAGATAGTAGAGGTGCTGAGAAAGGCTGAAGAAGGGCTGTAATTTTTTTTTGAAATAATATTCGTTGTGAAAGGAAAGCACGATGAGGAGGAAGAAGAAAGGGTAGAAAAAAAATTAAATAATTACATTATGTTATAAAATTAGGGTAGTGTTAGAATAAAATCTTCACACTACACACTAATAAAACTCTAACTATTTTGCACAAGAATTTCTCTCTTTCTCTTCTCTCACAATTTTTTCTCTAATCTTTCTTTCACTAATATTTCTTTCACAAAATAATGGTGTATTACAAGTTTAGAGAATAGCTCTATTTATAGAGCTCTAATTAGTGGATTACATCATGGCATACATCATCTTCCACTAATCTTAATTAGTGGTATCTCCACTAAATGGTGGACATCCATAAAAATCTTCTAGTAATTCACATAAATCCATAATTAGTGGAGCCTCCACTAATTAATAAAGATTCCAATAATTCATAATACTCCCCCTTGGATGTCCATCCATTACATAAAGAATATGCCTCGTTAAAACCTTACTAGATAAAAACCCAAGTGGGAAAAAAATCTAGTGAAGGAAAAAGAGTACACTATTCTATATGTCTATTTATTACTCCCCCTGATGAGATGATTCCTTTAAATCTTTAAACCGACGCATATCGATTTTATATCTCAACTTTTCAAATGTTGCAGTCGGTAAAGTCTTCGTGAAAATATCTGCGAGGTTATCACATGACCGAATTTGTAGCACATCAATTTCACATTTCTTCTGGAGTTCATGAGTAAAGAAGAATTTTGGTGAAATATGTTTTGTCCGATCTCCTTTAATATATCCTCCTCGTAATTGAGCTATGCAAGCTGCATTGTCTTCATAAAGAGGAGTTGGAATATCTTTGATTGATGATAATCCACAACTTTCTCGGATATAATGAATCATGGATTTTAGCCATACACATTCTCGACTTGCTTCATGAATGGCTATAATTTCAGCATGATTTGAAGAAGTAGTCGCTATAGATTGTTTCGTCGAACGCCATGAGATAGCAGTATTTCCACATGTAAATAGATAGCCCGTTTGAGAACGTGCTTTATGTGGATCAGATAAATAACCAGCATCTGCATAACCAATCAATGTTGGGCTGGTTTTATTTGAATAAAATAATCCGAGATCAATTGTACCTTGGAGATATCGAAGGACTTGTTTAATTCCATTCCAATGTCGTCGTGTTGGTGAAGAACTAAATCTTGCTAATAAATTGACAACGAAAAGCAATATCAGGTCGTGTATTATTAGCAAGATACATCAATGCACCAATTGCACTGAGATATGGTACTTCAGGACCAAGGAGTTCTTCATCATTTTCTTGAGGTCGGAAAGGATCTTTATTCACATTTAATGATCGAACGATCATTGGAATACTCAATGGATGTGCTTTGTCCATGTAAAATCTTTTTAGCACTTTTGCTGTATATGTTGATTGATGAATAAATGTTCCACTCTCCAAATGTTCAATTTGTAAACCAAGGTAAAATTTGGTTTTACTAAAATCCTTGATTTCGAATTCTCTTTTTAAATAATCAATTGTTTCTTGGAGCTCTTCAGGAGTTCCAATAAGATTAATATCATCAACATATATAGCTAATATCACAAATTTAGAACCAGATTTTTTAATAAAAACACATGGACATACCTGGTCATTTTTAAATCCCGCTTTCAATAAATATTCATTAAGGCGTGTGAACCACATGCGCCCAGATTGCTTCAATGATTTCTGCAACTTGATGGAGTAATTTTCACGAGGATAATGTTTATATGCTTCAGGCATATGAAATCCTTCGGGGATTTTCATATAAACATCATTTTCTAAATTTCCATACAAGTAAGCAGTGACAACATCTAATAAACGCATATTTATCTTTTCATGTACTGCCAAACTGATAAGATATCGGAGTGTAATAGCATCAACAACAGGAGAATAAGTTTCATCATAGTCAATACCTAGTCTTTGTGAAAAACATTGGGCTACTAATCGCGCTTTATATCGAACGATTTCATTCTTTTCATTGCGCTTTCGCACAAATATCCATTTGTAGCCAACAGGTTTTACATCTTCTGGTGTTCGGACTGCAGGTCCGAAGACTTCACGTTTTTTCAGTGCATTTAACTCCGATTGAATCGCATCTTTCCATTGCAGCCAATCTTTTCTATGCCGACATTCATCAACTAATATTGGTTCAGGGTCATCATTATCCTGTGTAACATCAAGAGATATATTGTATGTAAATATATTATCAATAACAGTTTCTATCCGATTCCAACTTCTACCGGAAGTGGTATAATTGATAGAAATTTCAGTGTTACTTTCCTCAATTTCTGGTTCTTTGTCATCAGTTCTCTCTTGGTCTTTATCATTCTTTTCTTCAATATGATCTTCTGGATCAGTTAATCCTCTTTTCTTTCGAGGATTTTTATCTTTAGAACCAAGAGGTCGGCCACGCTTCGGCGTGTTTTTGACTCAGCAGACTATAGGTATAATATTTTGTTCTCGCTGGAACTTCAATTCGAATAGGAGCATTTATAGTTGGAATATGCGATTTTGTAACTCTTCTCGGAGTCAACAAAAGCGTCTGGCATTTGATTTGCAATGCTTTGCAAATGAATTATCTTTTGAACTTCAAGTTCACATGCGCTTGTGCGCGGATCAAGATAATTTAATGATGTTGTCCAAGCAAGATCCTTTTTATGCTATTTTGGTTCTCCCCCTAATTTAGGAAATAATGATTCATCAAAATGACAATCAGCAAATCTTGCTGTGAATACATCTCCTGTCAGGGGTTCAACATACCTGATAATAGAGGGAGAATCATATCCAACGTATATCCCCTCTCTTCTTTGAGGACCCATCTTTGTACGTTGGTTTGGTGTAATTGAAATATATACAGCACACCCAAAAATTCTTAAATGAGCAATATTTGGTTCTAACCCAAAAGCCAATTGCAAATGAGAGAATTTATGATAATTAACTGGTCTTATACGTACAAGTGTTGCAGCACGTAGAATAGCATGTCCCCAGGCAGATGTTGGGAGATTTGTTTTCATTAATAATGGTCTAGCAATTAATTGTAATCGTTTAATCAAAGATTCAGCAAGACCATTTTGTGTGTGAACATGAGCTACAGGATGTTCAACATTAATCCCAATTGACATGCAATATGCATCAAAAGCATGTGATGAAAATTCACCAGCATTATCCAAACGGATATTTTTAATGTGATGGTCCGGAAATTGTGCTCGTAATTTAATTATTTGAGCAAGTAATCTCGCAAACGCCAGGTTGCGAGTAGATAATAAATATACATGTGACCATCGGGATGATGCATCAATTAAGACCATAAAATATTTGAACGGTCCACATGGTGGATCAATAGGTCCACAAATATCTCCGTGAATCCGTTTGAGAAATGTAGGACTTTCAGCTCCTACTTTTACTGGTGATGGTTTAACAATTAATTTTCCTAGGGAACATGCAGTACATGCGAATTTTTCTGATGTTAATATCCTTTTATTTTTTAAAGTATGACCATGTGTATTCTCAATGATTCTTCTTATCATGGTAGATCCCGGATGACCCAACCGGTCATGCCAAATGCTAAAAGTAATAGGATCGATAAACTTCGGTTTACTAGATGATGAATTTCAATTGTACGTATTTTTACAAAATATAGACCGAGTAGAAAAAGACGGCAGTTTTTCTAATACCGATTTCTTACCCAAATTTATTTGAGTAATAAAAAGATGCTCAATCCCATTTTCCTCATTTGTTTCAACATGATACCCATTTCTCGGATATCTTTAAAACTCAATAAATTTCTTCCGGATTTTGAGGAAAATAGTGCCTTATCAATAATAATTATTGTTCCTTTAGGCAACAATATACTAGCTCTTCCGGAGCCCTCAATTACATTTGCACTACCGTTTATCGTATAAATATTTATTTCTCCCATTTTGAGATCGAAAAATATTTTTCATTTTTTAGTATGGTGTGTGTAGTTCCACTATCAATAATGCATACATCATCATTAATAACAGCCATCCGAACACAAATATATATATGTAAACGTAAATATTATTAGAATAGAATGAAAATGAAAATACAAAAATATCGAGGTGAGGCTTTAGTTCTTTTGGACACTGCCATCACCAATTAAATGGTCTATCCTATCGTCCGAGTGTTCAAAAAATCCGATACATCCATATGGGTAATATTGATATTAAGATCTTCAGGATCAATATCGTCATCCTCAACATTATTTATTGGATGTTGAGAAAAATTTGCTTCCACATTTTTATTTTTCAATGAAGCTTGATACAATTCAACTAAATGCTTAGTCTGTACTGACAGTTTCGTGACCAATGACCTTTCATGCCACATCTATAACATATATCCTCATGCTTTTCTTCAATTTCTTTTTCTTTTCCCTTTTGATCTTTTCTCGTTCCACTTCGGTGGCCAGTATTTCTCACGTTTGATTATAATTGTGATAAGGGAAATATCGAGCGTGTCTACGACCATAACCACGACCACGATCACGGCCACGACCATGACCACGACTATAACGATGGCTTCTGCTGGAGCCAACGACATTCACTTCGGGAGTCGTTGTAGAGCCGATTGGTCCGGCTTCATGATTTCTCAATAATAACTCATTATTTTTCTCTCGCAATGAGGAGGGCAGTAATTAAATCAGTAAATTTTGTATACCCCTTTTCTCGATATTGTTGCTCGCAGGACAATATTCGAGGCATGAAAGGTGGAGAATGTCTTCTCCAACATATCTTCATCGATCACTTTTTCTCCGCATAATTTTAATTGAGATGTAATTTTATACATTGCGGAGCTATATTCATTCACGGTTTTAAAATCTTGCAACCTCAGGTGCAACCATTCATACCGTGCAGTAGGTAGTACGATCATCTTCAGGTGGTCAAATCTTTCTTTTAAATTTACCCACAGACCATATGGATCTTTTTCGGTAAGATATTCCATTTTCAAATTTTCATCGAGATGACGACGAATAAAAATCAAAGCTTTAACCTTGTGTTGTGCAGATGCACTATTATTTACTTGAATAGTTTCACTAAGGCCTTCAGCATTTAGATGCATTTCCGCATCGAGAACCCATGACATATAATTTTTTCCAGAAATATCAAGGGCTACAAATTCGAGTTTCGCGATGTTAGCCATAGAGATCAATAAATGCGTACCTGTCTTCTGGCTTTGGTAACGGCAAAAACTCGTGCTTAGTCTTCTGGCTTTTGTACCAGTAGAGACTCGTGCTGATAACGTGTTATAAAATTAGGGTAGTGTTAGAATAAAATCTTCACACTACACACTAATAAAACTCTAACTATTTTGCACAAGAATTTCTCTCTTTCTCTTCTCTCACAATTTTTTCTCTAATCTTTCTTTCACTAATCTTTCTTTCACAAAAATAATGGTGTATTACAAGCTTAGAGAATAGCTCTAATTAGTGGATTACATCATGGCATACATCATCTTCCACTAATCTTAATTAGTGGTGTCTCCACTAAATGGTGGACATCCATAAAAATCTTGTAATAATTCACATAAATTCATAATTAGTGGAGCCTCCACTAATTAATAAAGATTCCAATAATTCATAATACATTAACATTATTAGTTTAGCAATTATCTTTTTAATAATTATATAAACATTAAAAAGAAATATATTAAAAGATAGGATTCGAAACCTTTTTAAAGTATGCTTGGAATTTATAGTGTATAAAAATCAAGTGCCTTTAAAAGATTTTCCAATTAGAGATTTTAGGCTATGTTTGGTTGGATTGTTTTGTGAAAATAAATGAAGATGAGAAGAAAATGTAAATGTAAATATTTACCTCATTTTGTTAGATTTAGATACGGAGGAGAAGTAAATTAAGAGGGAGTATCACTTCCCCCATATCAACATTTCCTCCCCTCCCAATTTGAAGGGATTGGGAGAGGAAAAATAAATTATGAATAATAATAACAATACTGATCTTATTTTTAACATTAAAAATTTATAATAATAAGAGATAAAATAATAAACTAAATTAATTATTATATCTATCCTTCTCCCCTCCCACATCTTCTTCACATTCATACCAAAAAAACAAAAATACAATTACTTCTCTTAATAGAAGTAAATGTGCCTCTCCCCTTAACCCTCCTCCTCTGGACCCTCTTCGCCAACCAAACAAGGGCTTAGGGTCATAAAAGGTCTAAACCAACCGAGTTATCTAACATTACTAGGAATAGGATAAGTATTCCTAATCTGATACGTTTTCTTATCCTACAAGACTTTTAACTGGCCTTCTGCTATAAATAAAACTTTGTTAAGAATTTAAGAATTTACTTTTCGTTTCTACGTTTCTTCTCAAAACCTAAATCCCATTACCATAAAATTTAGCGTTCTTGATGTCTCAAGCTTCAATCATGTCGAAGAAGAGGAAGTTGGCGACTAGCATGGACGAGGTAGATCGGAGCATGTACGCAACCTTCTCCACAGCCGCGAAATCTCTTTCTCAGCTATATACTCAGTCCTTGAACCACCAAAAGCTTTCGGTTCAGGCCGGCGAACGCCACGGCCTGGAAAAACTTTACCGGTGGATATTTACGCAGAAAGAAGAGGGACGCAGAATAGAGGTAATTGATATACTGAATTACCTGCAAAACGAGGTCGATTATCTTGGAGAGGTGCCTTTAGAGGCGGCTGAAACGCCACTAAGTCAACAAATTTCACAACCTATGCGACCATATGGTTCACTTGCAGGCGGCGCAGCTCAAGGGTTTAGGCCTGAGGCCGGTGATTATGTTTTCTCGCATGCTCTTTCAAGCCCAGTTCGTCAAATCCTTCAAAGATTTTCTCAGGGAGGCTACGTAAATCATTAAGACATTATATTATTATCAATTTCTCTACGTAAATCATTGAGACGCTTCGTCAATGGAGTTAATGTTCAGACATTGAGAAGAAAAAGAAAAAGAAAGACTCTGTAATCGTAGAATTGTTGAAATTTTGTTCTTTTTTTCTAATACATAATTACATTGAATTACTTTGAATGTGTTTTTTAGTTCGAGCAACTAATCTTTTATCTGTTCCATGAATGAACCATGTTAAAGAGTCAAATTACTTACATTATTGAGAATCTTGACCCCTTTAAGCTAATACTTGGTACTAAGCAAAACGGAAAAACCAGTAACTTCAAGAATATATGTTTTAACTATACACACTATATATTTAATATTTAATTATACAGACAAATAGACAAGACTTATATAGAGAGTAAATGAGCCTTAGTAGATATGAGTTTATATACTCAATGTATATTTAACTGTATTTTATATATTAATATGTAACTTTTAACTATATTCTATATAAGTATATATATATATATATATATATATATATATATGTGTGTGTGTTGTAGACTATATAATATATACTTTAAAGTATACAATCTATATATAGAAAATAAACAAGATATATAAAAAAAGTAGATACAAAGATATGATATCTCAAAATAAGTAAGTATGTATATATAAAGCGAGTATGTATATATGTATATATGCATGTGTGTGCGTGTGTGTATATATATATAGAGAGAGAGAAATTAGATACAAGATGAGTAGACACAATATATACAAAGAGAAAATAGACTAGAATTGTGATATAAAAAAAATGTAAATGTGATACCCTAAAATATATACTCTAGTCACAGAGGGTAGATTATATAAAGAGAAGACACTAATATATAAAAAGAGTAGACATAAGTTGTGATACTCAAAAAGTATACACTCTATATACTTAAATATTCACTTGTTAAGCTGGCTTTGTGACAGTAACTCTCAGCCAGTAACTTACTTTTACCAACGCAATCTTTATGTATAATAATACAATTTGTTCCTGTTCCTGTAATTAAATAAAATCATCTCTAATTGTCAGAAGATTCAGCTTAATGTTCCCTCCCATTTTGTACCTATTATTTTTATCTAATAAACAAGTAGGATTCGTCTAACTTGTCACCATGATACTAATCATAAAATACCTATAAAGAGAGCAGCGAGTAAACTTAAGTAGTGATACAGAAAATAAAATAAAATGGTAAAATAATATATGAACTTATAAATTACACATTTATCTATTTTAATTAGAAGAAGATAATATATTTTAATTTAATAAAAATAATAATCAAATATTTATTTGTAAGACTTATTACATTTATAAGTTGCGTTTTTGAATGAAAGAGCCAAGAGCAGGACATGATTAGTCATATATCATATAAGTCCGACCGGAAGAAATGCCGTGGCTGACTTGTTTACAAGCAAAGGGGAGATTGTACCACATGAGATTCGCATCTAATTGCATCCACCCAGAACCCTTTCAAAGACAATTAGTACTTTGCTTTTGCAAACTAATCTTCACATGTTGTCCACGAGGAAGTGAGAGACAAAAATAAAAACCTAACCATATGGAGAGAATGGGTGCCATATGCCCCATTAATTAGTGTAAATGATAAAAAAGGAGAAGAAAAAATATAGAAATATACTTAGTATTGAACTCAAGATCTTCTGATTGACTAACCATATGCCCCCATTAATTAGTGTCAATTATTCGGATGGCTAAACAATGTTTTAGTAATTTATTTCATTTTTTAACAACTGTGAGGGCGGGGGGAGCAAAAACTTTCATTTATCGATTGACTACCTCATGAATCAAATTCATGCAAGATGAGTGAATCATGAATCACTCAAATAAACCAGTTATAAAATGAAAATGAGAATGAGAAAATTTTTTAAAAAATAAAATTTCATTTTCAATATAAACCATTCAACAATAATTTTATATTCTTAAAAAAAAACAATAATTCTACCTTAGTCAACAACAATAATGGTATGCAGCAAAGCTAGATTCAGTGATGATGCAAACAATTAGAGTTGACAAAGAAACAGGATGTCATGTGCACTCCTAATTTTAACATTAATAAATACTGATGCAATTGAATTGGAAACAAATTGGGTCAGCCTCCTGATTGTTAGCGAAAGTCTGAGGTTTTTTCTATGAATTAAATAAATTAATCATTATAATTGAGGGTGTGCTTTGATAACATTTTCATTCTAAATCAAAATTCAATTTAATTTAAATATTTTTTGTTTCTTAAAAAAATGTCATATATTTATAACAAAGCATATTTTTCTCTTTTTAGCCTCATATTAAATCCACATGACCCTTCATATTTAATAGTAATTTTTATTATATTTAAATAAATTCATCTCAATTTAATCGATATCTACTTATTACCCGAATATGGCAATCAAGATGTGAAGATAAAATGACTAAAAATCGATACTAGATTACACATAAGGCACTGTATTTTTACTCAAATTTAAATTGAAAGAATTCGCATATAAAAGAATAGTTTATTTCTGAGAATGAGTCCTTTAAACCTATTTTAGAATGAAATATCAACTTGAAATGTCAAAATTCATAGCAAAACACGATTTCTGCCTCTCTTTTTTTTAATTTAAAAAAAAAAGCAATCTTAAGCAGAGCCCTTAAGAATCAAGGTGATATATACACTAGAAAATGGAAAGAATAGAGGGCAAGCACCAAGCAGAGACTGAGGAGACAATGTCAACATTGAGATGACAAAATTTTCACATCAAACAGGTGAAATGCTACACTAGTACTAGCAGTATTGATTGTGCTTTAAGGCCAACCAAAACATTTCTGCCTTCCACGTAAAGCACAAACAAGAAAAATCAAAACATTTTCCTTAAACAGATTCTTGATTTTTTTTAATTTCACTTCGTGAACAGGGATATTTGGCGCCTAAATTGGAATCACTTGACTGAAATAACGACCAAACCGTTCTGATCTTGTCTAAAACATTCCAACTTATGTCGTCTTCAATCCTAGTAGACAACATTTGAGGGGTCGAAAATCCCATGTGTCTCCCTCACTGTTTCAACCGTATAAAATGCTGATAAATGGCAGGCATATCAAGAAAGCCAGTCACAGCACAAGCAACAAAACGCAGCATCATTTTCTATACTGCATATAAATGTCTCACTCCTTTGCTTTCTTGCATAATTTTTAGACCAAAGTAGCTAAAAGGTTGGTTTACTTTCTTGCAGAAGACCAAAGCCGACTCTGCGTGCAATATGACTTCTGAAGAGTTAAGGATTCGTGGGGAGCTCGAGGCGGACATTGAAAGAGAGCTAGCAGAGGAAATCAAGGATGGGATATGCCGTCTTGCTCTTAGGTTGCATCGGCTTTATCAGCAGCAGATTGAGAGGAATGCAAGAGAATTGTCCAAGTATGGTATCAAAGCTGATCATCAACAAGGTCGCAAGAAAGAGGTACTTTCTGAGGTTAACATAAACATCAAAATGGAAGGTGGAACGAAGATTGAAATAAAAGAGATCAAGAAACAAGCTCAAGAAAATCGCGTTAAGAGTGATCCAAAAACAGAGATTAAAAAGGGAACAGTTGCTCCCAAAACCAAGAAATTTGACTGGGTGAATAGTCTTCGATCGGGGCCAAATTCTGTCTCTGTTGACAGTAAAATTGATGGTTTCTGTCAACGTAAAAGACATGGTAATCAAAATAAAACTGGCCAAAATGCTTCTCAGCTGCTTGTGGTAAATGAGGGAGATAAAAATATGCTACTGGAGATAGGTTGGAAAGATTAATCAAATTCCCTTTTGTTTACTTGAGATTGGTTGATTTTGTTGACATGAAAAAAAAAATGGGATTGTTGATTTCAAAAAATAAGGAAAAAAAAGGTGGGGATTGTTGTACATATCTTTGCTCTGTATATATATATATTTTTTTTTTATGTTCAAGTGTTATAATAATAATTTTTAATTTGTTTTTTTTTATGATCAATAAATTCTTTATTTCTCAACAAAATCCTCTATACTTAACCTTTAAAACGTTGTAGTATCACAAGTTAATAATTGATGAAAAGAATGTACATAGAAATTACAATATTATTTCTTTATATTGTGTTAGACGTGATGACATGATATAACTTTTAATTCTATTTGCTTTGCTTTTAAGTTGTGTTAGGAGCTAAATTATCCTTAACTTTTGCATAAATATATATGTGTTATTATTATTATTATTATTATTATTATTATTATAAATAATAATAATAATAATTCAATTGGAGGAATAGTATTAAATTTTAATTACAAATAACAATATACAGAGAATTTATTTCAAACATGGGTTAATAAAACTCATCTCACGTACTATAAACGAAATTGACACTACAGAAATGAAATCCACGTTCTTCTATAAAACGTATTGAAGTACTTTTGCCTACCAATTCAAACAATGAAATCAAATAGTATCACGTCACTTGCCAATGGGTTGCAGGGTTGAGATTCTCAAGGGCATAACAGTCTATCCAATCTAGTATTTAGGCAGCCCATGGGCTTATTGATCAGGCTAAATAAACTTAACTGGGCTTCGCGAAAAGCATATGCAAGAATTTTAAGGGACACAAGCCCAACAACATATGGAAGAATTTTAAGGGACACAAGCCCAACAAGATGGACCGGAAAGTCTCTCTGGATAATTTACTCCGAAGAATTTTCACGTTTCGTTATATATTACAAATTTTTCACCTTATTTATGTGTCTAAATTAGGCTATAGATGGTTTCCAACCAAAGTCAGCATATTTATCTTATGTGAACAAATCAAAAGGGTTTTTTTTTTTTTTGTTCGGAAAAAAAAAAAAACTTTCCTTCCAATTTTCCCATTTAGCCAACTTGGAAGTACCGTGTGGAAAAATTAGAGTGAAGAAAATTATTAAGACATAAATACCTTTATAAATTTTGTCGCTGATATAAATATGAAGAAAATTATTAGAAATAACAAGATTTTAGCCTTTGAAAATCGATAATAAAAAAAAATAGTTAAAGGACCAAAAAAATTTATAAAAAAATATCGTTTTAGGTCATATATCTGAGAATGAAAATAATATAATGATTAACTGGTCAAATTCTTGCTATCTTCACTTTCAAACTAAGAAATATGATTTTGGCTTAGTGAAAGAATAATAAGATGGAAGCAAGGGAAGAGACTAAAGGCAAAAGGTCATAACATGAGAGCAATATCAATATGATCTCTTTCCAAAGCCGTATGTATCTTTCAAGTAAATGAACTAACTAACATTAGTTCAATTTTGCCCCAAAAAAACAAGAATATTGCCTGCCCTAAATCATGTAATACACCTCATTCTTGAAAAGCTAAATAAACAGCCTAACAATTTGAGTATGGAAATTGTTTAACTTATCATGTTTGTATATATGTTAGTTTCAAGGAAACAGCCTAACAATTTGAAGTATAGATGGTTGCTCAAATTTCTCTTTGAGAACTAATTGGAGAGGGCGCGAGGTGGGTGGGGGGCTAATCAATACTTCTCCCATCTAAATCTACATATTCATCTATTAATTAGACAATTGTATTCTTCTTCTTTTCTAATTTTTTTTTTTTAAAAAAAACATATTTTCATTTCTCTCCTCAATTTTCAATCTTAAACAAAAACAAGTTGTTTATAGATCTCAGATTCCTTTAGGTTAAGCTTGCTATTTTGGAATATATTTTCTCTGACCAATATTAAATAATATAGCTAAAAAATGTATAATCGTTTTTGTTTTTTAAATACATCTAGAATGAAAATAATGTACACGTGAATAGGAACTGTTATGGAAACTGGGGTTATTGAAGGAATTAAAAGTAAGTAAAAATTAAAGAACACGTAAGATTTACGTAATTCAGTCAATGCAACCTACGTTTAAAGATAAGGACAAAAATTTCATATTTCTTTTTCGAGTACTGTTATAGAAAAGTTAATATTACAGTCCCTTAAATTACATATTTATAAGAGAAAATACATCATTGGCCCAAATTGGAGCCCACCACTGACCTCGAAAAATTCTCCTTTTCGAGTCATACTTCCAAATTTTGAATCGGGTCATTAATTCAAATCACTACAATAATTCAAAATAACTATTAAAAACAAAAAATCTATTACTTAATAAAAAAAATACTTTAACCAACTACATTTTCATCTCATCACATATGATAAAAGTAATTTTATAACATCTAAACAATCAAGGGTTGATTTAAACTATTTTGGTAACCTCCCTATATTTTTCATTTTTGATGCATAATGAGGGGGGAAAAATGCATAAGATGTAAGGCATTTTGGCCAATTGAACCTTCTCAAACTGTTTTTTTTTAAGAACCAAAAAAATTTGCGCCAAAATAACAAATGCCAAGAAGAACAAAAGGCCCTGGACACGTAATCGATCTTGAAGTACTATTTCCGCATCCCCTGACCAAATCCGCCCACATTAGGATTACTTGTTAATGGTTGATCAAATTTCACTAATTCACCCTCCGAAACAAGAAGTTCTAATTCGGGGGGATAATACCAACCACTTGACGCCCATCCTGCTATGGTTATTTCATATCCCCCTTCTTTTCTTTTCGTATAATTTTGCTTACTATACCAACTGTTGTAACATTATAAATTGTATTCTTACTCTTGCTCCCGTCGGGATAAATCTAATCCCTTCCCCTGTTCCCACCTATGTATATAGGATATTTTAAGAAGCGAACATCTTTCTTAGTAGCGGGATCGGGGGAAAGAATAAGAAAGGTGATCTCACTATATTTCTGATCGGGACAGGGCCTATCACAAGAATATTTTTTTTATTGGGGCGATAGCTCTGAAAAGACAAATTGCCTATCTTTTCTTTCATCTTGGGAGAAATACGATCGGGGGAGCTAATTCAAAACCTTTCAATAAAATAAGAACAGCCCCTATATTCAAACTCCCTTTTTTACCATTAGTAAGAACTTGTTTCAGTTGCATATTATAAGGAATTCGAACAACTGCTTCAAATACAGTATCAGGAAGTACTACTTGCGGTACCTCAATATCCACGGGCTTATTAGCTAAATGACAATTGACACATACAATTCGCTCGGTCGCTTCTCGTAGATTTTCAAAACCCTGCTATGCAAAAATGGGATATGACATAAAAAAAGTATGGGCAGAAGAGATAATAAATGTGTTCCAGATTTAATCTTATACAATATATGATCTTTGATGGTAAACAAAAATTAGCATAGACACACTTACTAGAAACATATGGTACCATTACCTACGCCTTCCCATCTAATTTTCGAAACTAACTTCCTCTAAAAAAGATACAAGTTGATTAACTTATGAACGTCACCAATAAATTTGTAGTTAATAAAAATAATGTGATAATTTACTTATCAAATATTCTTTTAAATTTTTGTGTTAAATTAAAATAAAATATTAAAATTTAAACGGAGAAAGTATTATGATAGAAAGCGAGGTAGTATCCATGCTCCTTAAAACGTTTTAAAGTCTTATATTTTTTATAAAAAATTAAAAAAATTAAAGATCCTTCTAAGCTTTACCTTTTGCCTTCCAAATTTTTTTATAAAAAATTATAATATTATGTTATAATATGTTATTTCAAGTAATTTGTCTATATAATCTTAAATTTTTAGTTCTGTTTCTACTCGCAGGAAAGATTGCAACACAAGAAAGTTTCATTTGTGTAGACACCATGCTTGAACTTTAAAATATATGTCGCAGTAATGCCCGCATGTTCCCTTAGAACCAAAAAAAGAAAAAGAAAGGAGGAAGAAGAAGAAGAAAAAGAATTGGAATTTAGGACCAAGCTTTGGATCTATCGACTTTGTCGAATATATGGACTTATCTGTCTCTGATATTTCTCTGTATACGCACATTACTTTTCTGTAGCAGACGTTAACTATTCACTATTCTCAGTTCTCTTTTCCAATATGGAAATAAGTGATGAAACAAACACTATTTTAGTAAGTTTTGGAGGTGAAGACAATAATGTTTGAATTCAATATAGCAAACCTCGATCAGCTCTTTCCTTCCCAAGGTGTCTTGTACACCCATCCATGATCAAACAATCTTTTGGATTTTCTTCCGTATTCTATCTACTTATTCCTCAGAGAATTAGAGGTCAATCATGTAACAACTGTTAAAAGTACACTAATACATGCTTCTTAGCCATTTACCATGGAAATTCATCCTCCAACGAAGGATGGTATTTCATTGCTTATTTGAATGCACCCATGAAAGAGAACTAAATATTTGCATGAAAGAAAGGAATATAAGACTACCCTTTAGTTAGTCGAAACGGTCAGTATTAACACTGACATTCTTGAATCTTTCTTAAGACGTAATCGTGTCCAAAATTAAGTAATTTTCTTTCAAATTTTAATATTTGACAGCTCAGGATTCTTTTATCAATTTAAGAAAAAAAAGAAAAGAAGGCATTTGTAATACTCACATAAGCTCAAATTAGCTAGCCAGTAATTAAGTAATTTTCTTTCAAAATTTTATAAATATTAAAACTTCTACAGTGAATTTTCAAAAGTGGCCTTTAGGTTCAATAGGATTAAACCTAATTTAGTATAGTCCCGCTAACATACGAAAATATATAAGTCTCTAAATTTACTGGATTTCAGTATTATAAGCACCCCACCGCCAATTTATAATATAGTACTCAATTAATTAATAGGCTTTTATGTCCTCAACTGATGTTCGAGCCTATGCGCTCACGATGGACCATGAGGACTTAACACTCGGACCACTATATTGGCGGTAAAAGTGACCCTTCTTAACAAAAAGACTAAAAAACATTAATTAACATAATGGAAATAGGCAAACAAGTAGTCATTTTCGAGCAGGAGGAGACGTTTGCCATGGTAAGTAAGAGATGATCAGACCCAATTACCAAGTTATGATGGTAGTGTTTCACAGCAAAGGGAGCAATTAATGATCATGTACCTATGACATGGTAGTAGCGAGAGACATTCAAGAGCTTGTTTTGCCATCCACATTGAATGAAGGCAAAGATCAGCTTTGAAAAAGTGCCTTTTCCTTTCATTAAATTCCAATCCTACAATGCCTGTGAGAGAACCCGGAAGTCTCATGAGTCTGGAGTCGGCAGAACTGATTACAAACCTAGGCTTCTCCAGCATAACTCCCGTTAAGCCTCCATACTTGCTGGCCCAACTTTCCCCTACCTTAAGGTTTCTGAACCCAGAAACAAGAAGGCGGTGGTCTCCATTCTGCAAAGAATTTAATGAAACCGGAGTCCAGACCCCGTACGCACACATGCAATATAGAGGGAGAACGGAGATGTATTCCATGGGAGCAAAAGGAAGTAGGGAAGGCTCAAATGAGTGGAAACATAAACCATATAAGTTATAGAGCTACACTTGTTTGACTGAGTCTCGCAAGAAAGCTCAATGCTAAGAATCTACCACTAGATACCGCCAGCCCACTCCCACACCCCACCAATGGGGTAGAAAATGAGTTTGTTGATGGTGAAAACAAGTAAATATCAGTTCAAGAATTTTCGCTTTATCGACATTGATTTACTCAGAAACACAGATAATAATTGCACCAGAAAAGTTATAGATAAGGAAAAGGAGGTAACACTGGAGATAGAAAATCACATAAAATCAAGGAAAGCCATAGCTCAACCTGAGACTAACACTAAATTCTCGAGAAGCCATCTTAAATTCTTAATTTCTACAACGACTTGCACCCCTACTGGAGTAATAAGTATTCTATACTTACAATATATATATATATATATATATATAATCTAATGTCTGCCTGCAGCTATGCTACATATATATCATCTTCTCTTCTTCTACCATACTACCTCTTGGTTCCCCCCCCCCCCCCCCCTCCTTTCTGCAACTAGGGTTTCTTACCAAGAGTGTGCTTGTTGTTATGCATCCAAACCTTGAGCACATGCCTTCTTATTCCAAGCTCGTTGCACAGTTGCTGCACCACCTCCTCATCCTGCTTCTGAATCCTCCACCCCAGTCTCTCTGCCAGCTCCAGCATCTTCTCCTTTTGCTCTTGAGAAAATTTTGTCCTAAACCTCTTCTTTGACGACATCCCTCCACCGCTGTTCATGTTCGACATGTCCTCTTGCTCCTCTCTAGAGCCACCGCCAGCACCTCCGCCACCTGAAGTGGACGGAAGAGCTAGCGGCCGCGGCTGCTGTGGTGCAACATGGAGATACCCGGATGCACTTCTGTAGAAGGGCGAAAACTGGCCATGAGGGTGGTGAGTTAACAGCGGCTGATGAGAGTGGTGGAAATGAAAAGGATCAGCTCCTGCGCCGCCGTTGGTTTCTTTGCGGTGGAAGTTACGGTGGCAGTTGCAGGCGGCGCATTTGAGTGCATCCAGTGAACCTTCAGCTCCAGCAGGCAAAAATTCCCCGCAGCCATCGACAGCGTGGCCACCGATTCCCACTGCCTGGTTCTTTAAGCACTCCCTGTACCTGGGCTTCCTCTGGGATTGTGGTTCAGCCGCCATTGCCACTGGGCTCGGCATTTTGGCAGCACGAGTTGAGTTTGAGTTCCCTAGCGAGTCGTAACTCGGTCCCATCTCAATATCTCCCTCATGCTCTTCTTGATCTTCAAACTCCATGTTTTCTTAGCTAAATTCAGCACCTAATTATCTTCCATAATGTAGACATATATATATCTATAAATAGTCCACATTAAATCACTAACCCTACGGGGGACTTACCAGCAACTGGGAAATGCCAGTTTTTCCATATTTTCTTGGTGATAATTTTACTTGAGTTTGTGGACAGCAGTTCTCCAACATAAGCAACGAATGTCATGTACTTCTATGATTTGTCGTAATTCTCAAAATACCCACACCTCATGGTAGGGTTGCAATGAAACTCTAATTAAAATTGACATTATTTAACTTATCACAATTATTTAGTGCTATAACAATATAATAAAATATAAGTTAACAAATATTTTTTAATCAAATTTAAATATATAAAATTAATAGATAATAGAACTGTTAATTTTTTTATAACATATAATATATTAAAAATGTTTAATATTTTAAGGCATCATAAAATAATAAGTTAATTTTAATGATATAGATGCATATTTTTTACATTTCAAATGAATTTTTCTTTCTTAGTAATTTTTTTGTTGAAATTGAACTTATAAATATAAATTACTTTTTATAATTGCAATTGAATTTATTTTCTTTTGTAAATTTAAAATACTTGATAACCACATATAATGCTCCTTTCTTTTTATTTTTTTTATAACACAAGTTTGTTTTTTGTAACTCAAGTATACAAAAATCACTCAATTATTTTTGAAATTATGAACCCTATTCTAAATTTATAATTATATAAATTTAAATTTAATTAAATTCAAATAAAAAATATATATTCAGTGTTCAAGTCAAAGTAACTCTTGACTTGATAATCAATCATTTCTTTACTTTGCAGTTGCACCACTCTAAGAAGTGTATAATGCCCATTTCTTTTCCCTTTGTCATCATGCCGACGAGGTACCTTCTTTAAATAAGAACTTTCACGAACATTGAACCCTTGCAAAACGTTTAACTGTGCAAGAAATTCTTACACATTTAGTGTTTAAAAACTTATATTATATATATATATATATATATATTAAAAATTATATAATAAATATTATACATAATTTTATTTTAATATAATACAAACACTTAAAGAATTTAATATACACATACACTGAATGTATCCAAAAAATTTTCTTACTGCCCATCCCATGGGGTGAATTTCTATGACAAGAAAACGATCTGCTACCGGATGTAGCCGGTGATAGGAATAATGGGGGTAAAAATTGGAGTGCTGCAGTAAGCTTTATAGCCTTGTTTTCACAGCACTGTAAAACTGAGAGAGAAAGAGTGGTCTGCGAATACAGTAAATATCAGTGATAAAAATCAGAAGACAGCAGAATGAAAAACAAAGAATTGAAGCACGCGCCTTTCATTGGTCTTGACCCTGTAATTACTGATGAACCTTGCCACTAACTGACGCCCCGCATTTCCGTACCTGCAGTTTAACTGACGTCTGCTGGGGTCTACATGTTTCAGTCTGAGGAGGCGCGTCATAGCGGCGCGTCGAAATCAGTGTAACGTAAACCATGGGGACTCGGTGACCGTTACTTGTGGACTCTGGGACAGGGATATAGCGTTGTACCACGCGAGGCAGCGTACAAGACTACCGGAGAAGGGGCAAACACGGGTATTACACCGAAAATTTAAGGATGCCGGCATTTCCACGAGGAAGGAAGGTAAAGGGTGATGGATGATGTCGGAAATTTTATTAGTGTTTTGGAAGAAATTTTTTTCAGTTTAAATTAAAATTTTAATTTAAAATAATATTAATTTAAATAATTTCGTTTTTTAAAAATTATTATATATTCACGACACGTTATATTTTTTCTCTTCTATTAATTATTAGACATCACATTTAATAATATTTTATTAAATTATAACAAATTTATTTCAACATAATCCTTATCCAAGTACAACCTTTGGAATTTTAATTTTGACAAGTAAAAATCTATATTACTGTTAAATCATTAACAAGGTGGGCGGTCAGTAGGGAGTCTCTATACATTTACCTACTCTTCATGCATATTTAAATGATTTATTCTAAATTAATATAAAATTTTAAAAATTCTAAGTATTACTACTGTTATCCTAACTAAATTAACTACACTTGATTTGACATCAAATTTTATATAAAAGTAAAAACTATAATATAATAATATAGTATAATGAAAATAAAAAATATATGAGTATCGAAATATTTTATGTAAAATCTAAACATATAACAGTAATATATAATAATTATATTGATTATTTTATAATATATAGTATATTATAATTTTTTCTTTTGAGAAAAATGTTAATTATTTTGAGATAATTTAAAATGATAAATCGATCAATTTTGATGAGACAAAAAGTGTATTAAAAGAGTATTTGATCATAGCCATGTTAATTCGCTATTGATATATTATTAGAAGACTCACATATCATAATGAAACAAATTCAATGTGCCATCCCAAATTATGGGATTTGTTTATATTGCCATTCAAATTATGATAGGAACTTTCTAAATTTTTTGAAAATAAAATGAGATATTATTAAGAGAGATTTATTAAAGTAGCAAAATAAAAGTCATTAGGTATGATACGCCCCCACTCATGCACTGTAGAGTAGTTTAAATCACGTATGCTAAGTAAATGTGATGGACTATTTCTAATTTGGCATCTAAATGAAAAGGCTACGGTATGGTGCTTCAAAAGGGTATGACTCGGACAATCAGTGAATTGGTCAATTTCTATGTAATCCTCTATCGCATTGGATAGTTTTCTAAATGTTCACACTTTGTAATCACATTCGATGGTAATAGTTTTTGAGGTCCTCACCAACAGAACCTAATACCCTCAAGGCAAAGATCTCTATCAAGAATGACAATTTTGCTGTCTAAACTGAAGAAGGCTCACTTCGGATAAGGTTAAAGATTTCCTGACTTAAGTGAAGATAGGGTTAGAATTGGGTTCATACCTCACCCCGCCAGTAGGAAAAGAGATTGCCTGATTCCCGACCCATCCTAGACCACCTCACTTTCACCCGACCTAGCATAATATATATATATATATATATATATATATATATATATATACTTTTATTTAAAATTTTAATAATGAATGTTTTTTGCTCATTTTTTTACAAGTTTTTTATTCTATATATATATTTTTAGTTTTAAGCTCAATTGGATATTCTATACATGTTTCCCTACTAGATTCCCGCTTCTCTGTTGGGATTTTGTTTTCTTTTTGAACCGAAATCAGCGATTATTTTGTTTCTAATGGATCGGGGCAGAGATCCTTACCCTATGTCAGAAATGGTATTGGTATTGAAATTTCTAGTATCCGATTCGACTTAACCCTATTGTCATCCCTAATCTCTAAACATAAAAGGAGAGTATGTAGCTAGTATTGATTTGGACAACGCATTGAGTATCTCTTTCCAGTTTGTCATAATCCTAATTTGCAAGCTTATGAGCAGGGACGAACATAGACCTTAGGATGGAGGGCCCAAGGTCCTCCTAATGTTTTAAAATCTTAATTAAGTATAATATATTTAATTATAAATACTATATATATTATACTATTTGACCCATTCCAAATTTATTAACCATTATTTTTTTATTAAATTTCACATAGAAAGTATGAAATTCTAATATGAGGTATTTATGAACTTGGGTTCTTCCATCTTATAAGCTAGTTTTGAAATTAAATTTTCTCAAGAACATCGACATGAACATCCAATCTCTCTATTCATGTGACGAGGAGGACAGTGTCAGCAATGGCATAGGGATGTGACGGACGGTTGCAGATAGGCATGGTCGTGATTGGCCAACCTCGGCAGTTGATCAATTTTCAATTAACGATTGGCCACAAAATAGCAAATATTAAACTTAAATCTTCAATCTCGACCCAGTGATTTTACGGTTTGGTGATTAATGGTTACAATTACAATGGTCAAATTCCGATTTGGCGGTTTAAGGTTGTTGAAGAAAAAAAATTACCGGAAAAAAAATGGCCAAAATTAGGAGTCAGTTAATAATTAAATAGAATAATAAATGTCTCCGGTTAAAAATAAGAATTATAACTATTATTATTACTCATTTTTTTCTTACTTTTAAAGTTATTTGGATGAGATTTTTTTTTCAAAAAAAATAAATATAGTAACAATATATTATAAATTGAAATTAAAATTTGAGAAAGTTGAAAGAGTGTTGAGAGGGTTGAGAGAGTTAAGAAAGTGGAGAGAAATATAAAAAATTATGACGAATTGATAACATATTTATAGAGGAAGAAAAAAAAAAGAAAAATGAAATCACATCGGCCAGGATGCAATGGCTTTTGGCCCTTTATTTTTTTAATTTTTTATTTTTAGTATTGCCACGTTTCAACATTACCATATAAGCTGACACATGGTTTTAATTTTTTTTTTTTTTAAAAGTAAATCGGCAATTGCTTACCGTTTGACCTGTGAATTGTGATCAACAATTTTTCAATGTTGAACCTGATTCTAGTCCGCGGTTGAACAGTGGAAAAACTGAAGTGGGGTCAAGTCAAGCCTACTTGGGATGCTGATGAAGGCGTTGCCCGTGGGAGCAAATAGCATGAGAAAGAAGAAGTGGGGAAAAAATTTGACATCTTTTTTTTTCTTTTTAAAGGAATTTGCATGTTTTTTTTTATTTGATTAAAAACTCTTTTTGACTAAATACTTTTAATTGTGAATAGTAAATTAGGAAAATTAACTCAAATCCTAGCCAAATCTCAAAATTTAAAGTCTGATGTATGGATCTATGTGTTTTTAGGTCAAAGTGATTGTTAAATATGGCCTTCAATTGACATGTCAGAAAAAATGAACCCTCCTAGGGATGGCAATCGAGTTGGGGACTAAAAACTCTGATCATGTCCCTGCATTTCCCTCGTATTCTCATCCCTGATCCGTCTCCGATACGAGAAAAGGTAAGGATTCCTGCTCCCGACCCACTGGAGACAAAATAATCCTCGATCCCAATCCAGCGAGGAACCGAGGATATGGGGCCCCGGTTTTGGTCCAACAAAAAATTTAAATCTAAATAAATTTTGAAATTTTATAAAAATAATAATTTATATTTTCTTAGTAGAAAAAAATAAGTTTAAATAAATTCTAAATAAGTATTACTAATATCAAGATTTAATTTAGAAATAATATATACTTGTGTGTTAATGTGAGATATTTTATATTAATAATTGAATGAAATTAAATATTTGCAACTAAGTTTAGGTATGTTCAATTATTAATCAATCTTGAACGAAGTTGTGTTTCGAATAAGTTCAACTTTATTCTATTACTAATCGAACAAATACTCATTGATGTTGAACAGACTTTTATTTACACAAGTATTTATATTTTTATCAAATTTATCATTGCCATCTTAAATTACAGTCAAATCTTATATTATTACCATTTGTATTCTATTTTGTATCTTATCTTTGTGAGAAAAAATTTTTAACTTAAAATATTAATTCGAGATAAATAAAATTCGAATTGTAGTATGAGATACAATATAATTATAATTTGCAAATGACAACATAATTTTAAAATAAGTAATGACTCTAAGAATATAAGTTTATGAACCAAACATTTTTTTCGTGCCTCTTAAGACCTTTAGTGGTTTGAAAAACAAACTTATATGCATGCCGCTTTACAATATCATTCTAATTTCTCATTCATTTTCCCCCTTAATTGTAATTATTTCATAAATGTCTTTTTATACACACACACACAATAATAAAAAATTCTAAGAATAAGAGTTTTTATGAATAAAATTATCTAACATACTCTTAGTCAAATTATTTGAAAAATTAAAAAAAATAATGTTTACAGTATTAAAGAAATAAGAATAAATAAATTATGGAGTAATATTAAAATAATATTGCTAATACTAATTAAAATTTATAAAAAGATTATAATGTTTAGAATATCAATTAAAAATAAAATGTTCATAGTGTCTTACTATCTCAACTACTATATTATTTGTTAGTGCATTAAAATTACAAATTTATTAATATATGTATATTATTATCTCACATAAGAATCTATAATTTCATAAATCAAGACATTTTTTACCTTATCATAGTTAAGTAGATATAGCGCGCGCACGCACACACACACATACACACACACACATTATATAATTAATATATATACTATATATATAATTATATACACATACTATATAGTATGTATATATTTTATTTTTACATATATTATATATAATTATTATATATATATAATGTAAATTATAATTTTTATACATATCTACTATGCGGGCTGGGCGGGTCGGAGATCATGCTATCCCGGTCCTTGGCCCGCTCCTGCCTAGCAGGCTGAGGTGTAGAGCCCTCCCCCAACCCGTCCCTGCTTAAATTGGAGAATCTCCGACCCAACCAAGCCGAATCCCCAATTTATGCAGGGAAATTGCCATCCCTAAGGCCCTCCCACAATTGACAATTGCCAAAAACTATGAGCCTTCATTAGGATTAACGTAATTACTTTGAATGTCAATGCAAGAAATTATCAATTTGGATCGCAAATGTTAATTTTCACTTTGATTAATTTTAATAGTGTATTTAGATAATAATTATATTAAGATGAATTTATTTGAATATAATAAATAATTACTTTCTCCATCCTTTTTTATCTGTCTATTTTAATCAAAATTTTTGTCCCATTAACAAACTAAAATTATATTAATTACTATTTTTTTACAAATACTCCATTTAATGCAGTGAGTACTCCTGCACTTATAGTGAGAAATTGAAGTAAATTATATATACTTACAATATATAAAATTTTAAATTTTGATTATTCTTTAATAAAGAAAGATATTTTTTAGAGTAAAATAAAAAATATTGATTAATTAACTGAAAAACTTTATTTTTTTTTAAAACTTATGAATCGGTTAAAATGAATAGATAAAAAGGAACAAATGGAGTATAAAATATGTGAGACTAATATGAGGTTAGAATAGAGTAAAATATATATATTGTGAATATATGATATTTCCATCGTCCCTATTTATTTGTCACAACTAAAAATTTTTTATATTCTTTTTATCTGTCACATTAAAAAAATTTTGGTACTATTAATGTTAATTTTACTGCTATATTCTTGTATTAAATAAATTTAAAAAATAAAAGTGTAATAATTTTAAAGAAAGAATTGAGTAAACAAAGTAAGAAAATAGTTATGAAGAATATTAAATCCAAAGTTACTTTTGAAATGTATAAACAAAATTGTATGAATTTAAGAGACTAATTAATTTTTCTTAAATTGTGTTAAATAATTAACTGTGACAGATAAATAGAGACAAAAATATTAATTTTTTAAAAATAAAATTTATTTAAATTATAATTATTTCACTAAAATAAATTGAGCTATTGAGGATTTTGATTTGGATTCTTGGGTCTCCAGTTACACCTTAAATCCTTTGACCAATTCACCACCGCGTGAAACACTGGGATTGTTTGTGACTTCAAGGTACGTGAGTAACGACTTGAGGTCGTCAACAGATGGACCAATTAATGTTGCTCCGTCCGGGAAATACTCTGGTGGATGCCCCGTTGGGTGAGTGATGAGATTACACTCTCCCTGCTCGCGTGCCTGCACGCTCCGCCTTTGTTACATGTAACCGTGGGATAAATTGAGTAAACTGCAATCTTCATCCTTAAGATTCCCCCCCCCCCCCCCCTCCCCCCAAAAAAAAATCTTTCTGCATTATACACCAAATATATTACATGTTTAGAAAAATTAAAATGTTACACGACAGATAAATAAATAAAATTATACCAAATTAGAAAATTTTAATAACCTTAACACCTACATATCAAGTTATATGAACTCATTTTTAAAACAAAATTGAACTTTAAAAGAAATTATCATCTTGACTAAACAAGATTTTTATATTTTAAATTAGAAATAAAGGTATTTATAGTTTTAGAATAGAATTTAAATTTTTTAAAATATATATTATTACTCTATCTCTTTGCATACTTTTCATTTTTTTATGAGAGTTAAATGAACAGAATATTTCTAGATGCATTCTTAACAATTTTGTAGGTTTAAGATAGCAATTATTTTAACCAAAAAATTACAAAATATTATAATAGCTATCTTTACTTAGCGAGAGTTCCTTTGCATTCTAAATCTCCTTATTGATAATATATATATATATATATATATATATATATATATATGTATGTATGTGTATCCACAAACTTGATAGCTTAACAAATACCAAAAAATCTAATTTAAATTGAATTGGTGCATTTGGATTTTGTTTTAGTGTTGAAAAATGATTTTTAAAATTTTAAAAAATTCGATCTATATAATTTAATATTCTCAATAATTTTTCACCATTTAAATTTCTTATAACTTAAAAGAGAGAGAGAGAGAGTATTGAAATGTGACCCTAAATGTTCTTGGACTGGACATTGCATTAATATTTGAAATGACACATTCATGCCTTTGGCATGTCTAGCTTGGTTGGATTCATTAATGTGTAATGTACATTGAGTTCAGCAATGGGAAAGAAAAAAAAAAAAAGCCCTCAACTTTGAGAATTCCATTTAGTTTCTGACAAAATTAACAGGCCTCTTGTCCTCATGTTGTGTATGCATCTTATAAATGAAAATCACAAGAATTTGCTTGTATTGTCCTTTTCATTCCCATCCCAATTCTTCACTCCAGAATTTTTTAACCTTCTAAGTTCAATTTGTATTTTTCTCAAAGAAATTTTTGAATAAAACCTAGTTTGTACTAAGCATGTAAATGATACTCCATTCGTCCTATTTTATCTGTCTATTTTAACTAAGATATTTATTCTAATTTATCTGTCTTATTAACAAACTAAGATGATATTAATTGTTATTTTTTCACAAATGTCCCTTTTTAATATTATAAATATTGTGCACTTGTAGTGAAAAATGAAAGTAAATTAAATATACTTACTACACATAAAACTTTAGAATTTGATTACTCCTTAATAAAGAGAGATATTCTTTGAGGGTAAAATAAAAAATATTAATTAATTAATCGAAAAACCTTATTTTTTTAAAACTTATGAATCAGTTAAAATGGACAGATAAAAAGGGTAGGGTGAGTGTATGAGTGAAATTTGAGGGTCAAACTGGGATTAATCAAGCATCTGTTTACTTTGAGGTTTTCAGGTAGAGTATGTGAATGATATGAAATCAGACTTAATTATGAACAAAATATCTAATTGCCCTTCTCATTTAAATCTATAATTTTTATTTTTTTTATTGTCTTATCTCTTAAAGAGTGATTCCCATTATAGTGATGATCTAAATAAAAATAAAAAATTCATCGAAATATATTATTATCACATGCCCTATCATTCTTATTACCATGCTCATCCCCAAGTACAAAAGAGAAACGGCCCTTCCTTGTGTGGATCTCAAGTTGACTTACGGTTTGATAACTCAATTAAACACTTGAAATTAATTAAGTATTTATTTTATTGAGTATGTTTGATAACAGATAATATTAGGTGTATTTGATAATAGAATTTTGTTATTATTTAATTGATTAAGATATACAAAAATTTTATTATAAGTTTTAAGTGAATTAAAAATTACTTAAATATGAAGTTTAAATATATTAAATATTCATCTAATTATTAATATTCTTTTATATTTACTCTAAATTATAATAAAATATAATTAAATTGTAATTAATTTAACTTCAGATTCATACTTCAAATCTTAGAATTCAGTTTTCAAACTTTAATTTTTAGATTCAATGCTTAAAGATTTATACTTCATTCTTTAAATTTCAATTTTATAAAACAAACCCATAATCTACCTCTGTTGGGTATCACTAAAAGGTCAACTGAACATTGTGAAATGTCTGATTAAACCAAAACTACTTCTTGAAATAGACAAGTCCATCACCATAATATCCCATTAACTACTCCCTAGCTTATTAGAACTCTTCCACTTGAGGAATTTTTAAAGAAAAATTTTTGCACGGACATAAATAACATATATTAACAAGTTATATCGTATAATTTATATTATATACAATATAACTTATTAATAGATGTAGTCTATGTAAATTGAATTTACGTTAAAATTTTTGATTTCAAAAAAGATAAAAAGAAAAAGAGGATTTGGAGTTTGAAATTATTGGGAGAGTGAAAGGGGTCATGGGATCTCAGAGCTCCCAATAGAGGAGTAATTTTTATATGAACTATAGACCGATGAATTAAGTGTATTAGTGAGTTATATCGTATAATTTATATTACATGCAATATAAATCACTAATACACTTAGTTCCTCTTTCGTGTTAGAATTTTTCAATAGAAAGACAATTGACTTGACATAAATAGCAAATCAAACACACACACTCACTCACTCACATACACGCAATCTCACAACACTCTTCTCTGTCAGCTGCAAGGAAAGCAGTGTCAAAAGCAGGTAACTCTGTCTGCATAGAGACAGACTATCTGGAACTACAAAAACACGAATGCCTACCCTCCACTCCACTTCATTTCTCTTCTAATGCCACCCTTTGCCAATCCTCCAACTTCAGTACATGCATGCCCCCCTCATCTCCTAAACTAATCACATCTATTCGTTTTTTTTTTTTAAACTCAAGAGTGATTATACTTAAAAGATTATGAGTCATTCTTGAAAATATCTAATCATGTAAATTTAAATTTGATCTTACTTCACTCTCAGAATTACATAATCATATAAATTTAAATTTGATTTTATTCTAACAAAATAAAAATTTTAGCATCTAAAACGAAATTTGAATTTTCGATCTGGTGGCTAAAGTTTACCCTACTTTACTAAATGAGCTATCCTATATGTTTATTCTTCTGCATAATTGGGTGTTCGTCAAGTGATGCAATTCTTATCTACTCTTTTATTTTATTGTTACTGAAATCTATTGTTAATTATCTTGGTTGCTTTTATTGTGACAGTTTTGAATGGCAAATTGGCAAGTTTTGTTTCTAAATATTTTTTTTATATGATTGGTGTTTATTCTTTATTTTTAACTTTTTAAGTTCTTTATAAATTTTCGTGTAAATTATTTGGTCTTTCCGATCTAATTTTGACAAGTCAACTCTGGTGTGAATTAATTAAAGAAGGATAAATTTGTCATTTTACTATACACTCATCTAAAAAAAATAAATTGGTGATTTTGGTCCTTAAACTTCTTTGTTTTTATATGATTGATCCTTATTTTTTTTTAACTTTATAAATCCTCTGTTTTTTTTTTCGTCTGACACACTAGGTCCTTCCGACCACTATTTAAAGTTAAAATATTAAAATATAAGATATTTAATTAATTAAGTATATTTGATAACGATTTTTATTATCACTTTATTAATTAAGACGTACTAAAATCCTATTATAAAATTTAAATGAATTAACAGTTATAAGGTTGAAGTATGAATATATTAAATACTCATATAATTATTAATATTATTTTATATTTAATTTAATTTATAATATAATATAATATAATATAATATAATATAATATAATATAATATAATATAATATAATATAATATAATATAATATAATATAATATAATATAATATAATATAATATAATATAATATAATATAATATAATATAATATAATATAATATAATATAATATAAAAATAAATTATAATTAATTCAGACTTCATATTCAAACCTCAAATTTCATAATTCAATCTTTAAAATTCAGTTTTTAAAATTCATTACTTAAATATTCAAATTTCAATCTTCAAATTTTAATTATATCAAATAAACCCTAATTCGGGATCTATTTGTAGTGAACTTTGAATACCAAACTTTAAATATTAAAATTTTAAAAATATAACATAAATATTTTATTAATTATAATTTATTTTTATATTGTATTTTGTTATAATATAGATTAAATACAAAAATAATAATAATTAGATAGAATATAATATATTTAGATTTCAAATTTAAATAATTTTTATTTCATTTAAAATTTACAATACGATTAGTACGTATTAATCAATTAAGTAATAATAAAAATTTATTATCAAATGTATTATGCAAAATGAAAGTTATTAAAGTTTGAATTATATCTATATTTACTTTAAAATTTTAAAATATAGTGTAAAATAAATTATAATTAATTTGCTTTTCAAATTATATATTTTAATTTCAAATTTCAAATTTACCTTAATAGCATACTTCGATTAAATTTATAATATAATTTTATAAAACATATAAGTATGATTTTAAATTTTATAAAAAATTTTATGGAGTTAAAAGGCAACATTGTGATATATTTAATCACTTAAAATTAATTAATTAAATACTCATTTTATTAAGTGTCTTTGACAAAAAATAGTATTAAAGTATTGAATTAATTAAAATACATTTGATAATAGATTTTTATTATCACTTAATTAGTTGGAAGAGCCTAATGTGTCAAAAGAAAAAAGATAGAGGATATATAAAGTTAAAAAAAAAAATAGAGACCAATTATGCTAAAATAAAAAAGTTTAAGAACTAAACTCACTAATTTATCTTATTCTTTTAAATGAGTATACAGTAAAATGATAAATTTATCATTTTTTAAATAGTCAACGCCTGAGTTAACTTGTCGAAATTAGGTTGGAAAGATCATATAATTTGCACAAAAATTTATAACAAATTTAAAATAAAAAATAAAAATTAATCATACCAAAATAAAAATATTAAGGACAAAATCCGCCAATTCATCGTTTTAAATTATGATCCAACTTAAAATTTTAACAGTACAACCAGAAGAGAAAAGTTTTTGATGTGTGTGGTGATAGCAAAGGACTTGAGTTGACAAAATCAACTATCTCTGACATTTGTTTAAAAGAAAAAAAAAGGAAAAAATCTCTCCCTCTACTGTACTTTTAAGTCACATTAATTTAACCACATAAATCTTCTATATTTCTTATTTTTTAAAAATAATTTCTTCTATTATTACTATTTTATCTGTAACACTCTTTTTTTAGAGCTAATAAATCATGCTCCAAACAGAGTCTCTCACTGCATGGGTTAAACTTGATAAAATTGTGTCTTCTAGGAATGGAAGCCTAAGCTAATTACATATTGATCATCTTTGTGCACGGAGCAATCATGTAGCCAGGCAGCTCCTATGTTAACAAGCTAATTGCGCAGACAAAAAGAGAATGGAGGTGACTGGTGCGTGGTGGGAGCTGCCGCTGGGGCTGTGGCTGTATGAGAGAGAGTATGTGTTTGCCTGTATCCATAAGTGTCTTCTGTTCTTGTGTTTATACTAGAAAGAAAGGCAGAGAATAACGGGAAAAAGGAAAATGGATGGTGACAAGACGAAGAAGCAATATGGGGCCGTGGGGGAGGGGGGGGGGGGGTCTGATGGTTGTGGAGATGTTGAATCTTGATTTCCATTTCTAATCCATCTTTCTTAAGCAGAGAACAAGGGCAGAGAGCCCTATTCATTCATTCAGAGGGCTTCGTCCCCACACAGCTTTGCCTGCCCGATTCTTTCACCATATGCACCATATCTTACGACAATCTCTTTGTCTCCATTTGCTTGTTCCTGCGCATGTATCAGTATCTCCTATTTTGTCTATGTCCTCTTTCCTTTTTGCATTTTCCAACCCATCAAGTCTCCCTTTAAACTATTTCTAACTTTTCTGTTACATTCATTACTGTGAACGTTTAACGATCCATGTCACGTTACATGCTCCTGTTTCAGCACGTTTTTGTTGATCTTAGAAGTTAAAATTTAACGAAGGACAAAATCTGCCATTTTAAAAGTTGAAAGACATTTTTTAACAAATATGGAACGTAAACTTAATTTTAATTGTCAGAAGTTAAGTCGTTTATGTAAAATTGACATTTGACAGAATTGGCAAAGTTAATAATGTTATTTGGTAGAGATTTGTGAAGGAGAATTGAAATAATTGAAAGAATTAAGAAAAATTGGCATAAGGCGAAATAGTAACATCGAAAAATATTTATAGAGAATTATGAAGATAAAGGAAAACAAAACAAAAACGAAAACCCATCAAAATTGTTAATTTCGATCAGATTCAGTTTCAAAAATTAAAAAACCTTAACTAAATCTACTATATAATTCAGATTATAATTCTAAATTGTGAATTGATTTCGATTTGAAAGTGAATCATGGTCAGGGTAGAGACAAAAGGAGGAAGAGAGGAAAGTGTAAAGTGACGATTATTTTCGGCCCACTAAATAGTGGTTTGGTTGACAATTGACAAGGAACAAAAACGAGGATAAAGCTGCCTAGCTTTATTCCAGATTAATGCTTCTATTCATCATTGCCTGTCTTTTTTCTTCCTCTCTATTTTGACATTACTATGAGGTTCTGTGACTGCACCATTATCATTACGAATAATTTTCTTTAATAATCTTCTAAATTAACCAATTAATTTAAATTTGAATTTATCTTCTTTGCACATAATAAAATGATATAAGTGGGACAATTTCATTTTAGTCTTATGTATTTTCATCGATTTTTCATATTACCATTTGAACTTTGCATTTTCTTTAGTTGGTATTTAGGCTAGAGCTGGATCTCAGGAGAGGAGGGGATGGCAGCTGCCCCGAAATTTGAAAGTTTGTATTGTATACCATGAAAAAAAAAGAAAAAAAAATCAAAGTTTCTGATAAAGCACTTAAACATTACAATCCTTTGCTGTCTATTTTTTTTTTAAATTATAACATTAGATTGGAATGTGTACTTTTCTATAATTTTCCACGCAACCTAGGATATATGATTTTATCCCAAATCTAGACTTTGAAAATGACTTCAATTTTTCATCTTTGTTCATATGTTTGGCAAAATTAATTCAATGTTCAACTGCTTTCCGCTGAGTTTTCAATAGGAAATTCATCTTTAGACAGTTGTATTTACTAAGATAGTAAAGCACGTTAATTTTAAAAGTTTAGATAGTAATTAAATTATTTAAGTTAAAAAAAAAGAAAGTACTATAATAAAAATATTGATAACAAATGAATTTTATTTATTAATTAAACTACGAAATAGTATATGATAAAGTTGAAACTGACAATTGATTTGATATAAATTTACATAATTGGAGCATGTGAGTGTTGCAGGGAGCAGCGAGGCTTTTGGTCAGATTTGTGGGAGGTTGCTGTGTTTTATGGCGGAGAGAAAGGAGGGCTGGGGGTGGGGGTGGGGGTGGGGGCATCATGCAAAAGCCAAGAAAGGGAATCAATCAGTAGCCTGCTTTGGGCTGACAGTCTCGAATGCTTCCTCCACTACCGTCCACCTTGCACCCATCACAGCAAAACTTGTCTTTTTTCTCTTATCTTCACATTCTCTGAGAACTCCTCTTATAATTCAAATCCCTTTTTGGGAAATTTTTAACCTAGCTTAAGTCGTTTAAACTCTATTTTTGGAAATAGAGTTTAAAGTGTTGTTTTATGAAAAAAAAATAATAGATGTAAGTAAATAAGAATTAATTTGAGATGAATTTTATAAAAAATTATTCAATGTGTATAATCACATATGATTCAAAAAAAAAAATGATATATTGTGAGTAATAATATTTTTTTTAAAAAATATAAAATAATATATTTAAATTAAAATAAAAATTTAATTCAAAATGAGATTGAAAAATCTTTGAAGTAAAACCTTAACCTGATAAAGCAGATGAATGATTCCCCTTTCTCAATCCTTGATGTTTCTCTTTCCTAATGCCAATTCCCTCCTTAGGCTCCATTTCGGCAAATATATGGATTCTTGCATGTACATTATGCAGGCACTTGAGTTTTGTAAATGGTGGTTTAAAAGACTTAATTTAAAATGATCTCCCTTTTTTTTTTTAAATTTAAAAAAAAAATTCAAGAACACCTTCTTTCTCTATTGTTAGTAAAGATGGTACATATCGCGCTTGTAGTTTGATTCAAGGAGTAATTATACAAATAATCTCAGTATTAACTAACAAAGATTTGAAACCAATAATAGCTTGCGTGAATTGTGAGAGAAGCTCAGAATTAAAACTGGATTAAAGCAATGATTATCACAACTTTAGACGAACGAAGCCAAAATGTGTGAAAGACTCAAAAGCTGGAATGATAATATGGAATACATTATAAGTTCAAGATAGGTCAAAGTAGCTAATACCTCTCCTTCAAAATGTGCAGTGATGACTGACAGAATAGCTTGCCAATGACAAATTCACTGAAAATGAAACCTATAGAAACATTGAAGCATAGCTATGTAGCCTTTGGCTATAGATTGACATTCAGGCGTGACAATTAAGATACGAGAAAATCATCTAATAACACTTTTCCTCTTGTGATTGATTTTCAGGCGTGAGAACTAAAGATACACAAAATCATCTTAGCCCCGGCTTTATATACCCACATTTTTGTCCTTTTAAGCGTTGAAAGATAGTCGTTGAATTAATGACTCAATGGTTGAGTATCTTGCTAATGATTCAATCTTTAAATTTTTTTCCTCAGCAAGTATTTAACAAAAAAGCAAGCAAGAATAAGTTGAAAATTCAAGCAATATGATCTTCCAAAAATGTAAAGTTTCAAAGACCTTTGGTTTAGATCAATCAACAAATTTGTCCCCAAAATACTGCAGCCCGCTTTTAGAGAAAAGAACCAATCCCAAATCTTGAAGGATTTTCCCCATTTTTGAGATAGCCAGGGTAGCCTCCCTGTAAATATAGGGAAGAAAAATCAATTGATGTATGAAGCTAGAAACGTTCAATCACAGCACATGGCAAATAGCCTTCAACCAATCTCACAGTTTCAAAGAGTAGGCAAGTGTTTGGTTCAACTGTTAGATACAGCTTTACAGGTTGTTGTGTTTCTTTTTTACTCTTTTTTTCTTTCCTCTTCCAATTTTCATTTGCTTGAACTAAAGTGTGGAACATCCACTCCTCATGTAGCGAGAGAGAGAGAGAGAGAGCAGAATACTGAAAAGTATACATGCAAGTTGCAGCACTGAGACTAAAATAAGTCGTAATTGTTGAACTTACCAACCAGTAAGAATCAGATATAGTATGCTCAAAAGAAGAACAAAACTTTTAATTAGACAGAAGATGTATCATTTGTATCTTTCTTAATATCAAGTAGGAATAAAATTACGATCCGAGTGGTTCTTTGCCACTATAGTCGGTGGAGATTGACTACAACCAAATCAATAGTTCATATACCTCAATTGTTCCATTTTTCACAATATATTCCACTAATTATAGAGCAACTATTTTTCACCTCTAATGAGACCAGATTATGCTTTGAGGAGGAACATCATGCTTTTTGTTGTTGCATCGAAAGCATGGGCTGATATGGACTTGTCGATAGCAAGGTACATCATTTGATGTAGTTCAGTGTCGATGGCAATGGATAAAATTTTCAAACAGCTAGTAAGTAGCGTGCTTGTAATGCTCCTTGTAGGCATTTCACTGCCCCATCATAGTTTAGAAAGCCCATATACCAAAACTCATGGTTATCAACAGAGATAACCTGAATGTACTTTTCAGCGGTATTAGTTCTGCTTGTTGAAGGATTTACCGCCTTAAGCTGATGCAATGGTATAACAACCTAAGGACATTCAAAAAAGAGAACTTAAATGTTAATGAACATTTGATACTGTATTCACACATCACTTGAACAACTAAAGGCTAATATAGAACACACAGGATCCAGTAAATACAACTTCTCACTGGTGACGTGTTCAAGATCAGAGTAAAGTATGATTCCAAACAAATGTCTCCAGAGAAGATAGCATTCAGTTCAAATATCAACTGGAGACTCGTATTGGAAAATCATAGCAGCAGATGTTAGTACTGTTTCAAAACCAAGATCCAATACTTCAGCCCCATATTCCACAGAAGGCTCATGAATTATCGAGCTCCACAAACCAGATACCGAATGATGGCCACTTTATGCTGGCAAAGAGGTTGAAACCCTCATTCTATATCATGTCAAGGAAATAAATATTTAAAATTTTACAATGGTATTTCATTTTTAAAAGGAAAATTTTGAGAAGCAATTGCTCAGAAACATTCCACATTCTGGTTTATGATTCAGGGTTCTTTCAGCTGACA
Organism: Voacanga thouarsii; assembly: GCA_026120185.1. Classification (NCBI taxonomy): domain Eukaryota; kingdom Viridiplantae; phylum Streptophyta; class Magnoliopsida; order Gentianales; family Apocynaceae; genus Voacanga; species Voacanga thouarsii. The sequence goes on from JANUWF010000978.1 coordinate 47,467, forward strand.
GATATCGTTCTCTTCCACCGAGTTTTCCCTTTTTCACAAGCTTAAAGATTGTGATATTTCAAGTACACAGTCCTAAAAGACCAATTCAGCCCAGAAATTGCACAAGTGGACAAGTTTTACTTCAGAATCCCAGTTCCCACTTTTGTTTTGTTTTACTTACCAAATCCCTGTGAACAACCTACTGGGCAGCAAATAGCAGGAAAACAAAAGGTTTTTTGGCACATGTGAAAGATGAAGCAGGGGATGGTGAACACTTGGTCTTCAAATTGATAAATACTGGCTTCTAGAAATTGTAAACACGGAGGCAATTTTCTTTTCATTTGCAATATTAAGATCAAAAGACAAGCTCCGCCAACACTGTAAACTCTACATGTTACTAAAGACCTCAATATTAAATTGAGCTATTGGATTTCCAGCATGCTGAAGGTATGAAACTAAAGATATCTTTGAACATTGAAAGACTTTGCCTTTTTTATTATTAACATTTTCTGCAAAATATTTCTACAAAATTATGGAAATTCAAATTATCCCACAGACAATTCAGTATTTAGTGTCGCTGGGTATATCAGTTTCTGATCCTAGCAAATAATCAGATGCCATGAAATTCATGGTAACATTTATAATAATGACCATGCATAACCAAATCTACCAAGGAGCTACAAATCATATAGCCTGCAGGCAACTAACTTGTTTTCAAGGCAATACTGAGTTAAAAAATTGGTAAGATGGCAGAGAAAGAAAACAGTGTATTATAGACGAAATTATCAACTAAAATTTCACATCATATTTTCACTTTAAATATCTACGATGTCGTTTAGTTATACCTTATAAAAGCTCCATTCGATCTTGTCATCAGCCTTATATGACAAAGGATTGTCGCTACAAAATGCAAGCTTTGCAGTTGACACATATAGGATACCCATCACTGGACCAGCTGATGTAGACAAATAACAAGCAAATGAATTTTGAAGCTGCTCTTCGGGTACTGTCTCAAATGTTTGGCGAAAAATCTTCTCATAGCCACCTTCTGCCAGAACCTTCGTTCCCTGTGCAAGTCTTCCCAGTGCAGCATCAGCAAAACTGGGGCTTGTTTTTACTATATCAAACAGAAATGGTAGAAATTCCATGAATAAAACTTATTTCCTTCTGTTGGGGGCCAAGAGTTGATAGCCCCATGACTCACCAACTCCAAAAATTCCCTCCCTCCCATCCCTATCTCTAGGGGCCCCAAATAATAGCTAACTAGGTTCAAAATTTTAGAAAACAAATAAAAGAAACTATAACATCAGGAAATCTTAAGTTTCAAACTGAAGCATAAAATCAGATGATGTAAAATGCTGTTGTAAACTAATGTGAGTTCAAAGGTTGCTTGTTGGCATCACATGTAAGTTTCAATCACGCTCAATAAGCATATTGTGAGATTTGTAAATAAAAAACGTGAAAAGTAATTATATATCCACATATCAAAACTGACAACTAAGAATATCTATTTAAAACTATAATTGTCTCCTGCGGTGACTGAATAAGTTAAAGAAGAACTTGGCTGAATATTTATAGAACTGTAAATGGCATGGCATCCATTCCATCATACCCAAAGAAAAAAAAAAAACACAGACAGGAGACTCTTTTATTGTCCATGTTTTCCCCTTTAACTATTGAAAGAACAGTCATGAAAAATACGACTATCCACCAGGCAGATGATTACTAGTAAGCAATCTGTACATAAAGCAATCTGGGTAAATAAGGATAAAGAGTAATTCTCTAATTTCTTTTATTTTCTTTTACTGGGACAGCTGAAGGTGATTCAAATCAGCAAAGATTTAGCTTCCAATAGATTAGGTAGTCCTTTTCTATCTAACTGATGCTTTAAACATCAAAAAACATCATGTACATTGACAAAGAAAATGACCAATTACAAAAGATGTTACAAAGCAGTAAACGAACAACTTTCATATCCTCCTAAGATCCAATGACAGCCTGCTGTTTTTAACTAGCATAAACTACTCCCTCAATCTACACTCAGTCTATCATATTTGTTTGTCTAGAACCTTTGCATAGTTATGAGCTACTGAATTTCAGGACCATTTTTTGAATGCCAGATCCAATCCTTCACTGGGCAACAAAATATCCAATTGGGTTCACTATAATACAAAAAATGCTTCAGTAGAGCTTCATATGCCACTCAATTAATTGGTCTGTTATCTTTGCAGCTTTGTGATACTAATTTAAATCATCATACTAGGAGCTCAGCTGAGCAAGTAGAATAAGTGGTAGAAAGGAACAAAGGGTTGGATCCCATAGCTTTAATACCAAATCTCTGCCGCATGACTGGGTCTCTGGTATGGTTTAGGTTACCAATGTATAGGTGGAGGAAGAGCAGGGTAATTTGAGAAAGTATGTAGCGACATAAACGGGTAAATTTTATTCACTGGGAGAAACAAGATACAAATCTAACTCTGTTTTTTTTTTAAATAAAAAAGCAAGATATGAAGTACAAACTTTAGCACCACAGAGAGACCAGAAAGAACCCCTAAGTGCACGGCTATATGCTGACTAACTCTTTCCAGACTTCTGACAGAGGAAAAACTTAGGGAAAAAGAATAATTGAAAATTAAATGTCTACTTCCAAAACTTACAGATTATGGAGATAGAGGATTGTAGGTAAAGAAGAGGTACTCACGACATGGTTCCTCAGTTTATAATCTTGGGTAATTACTTTAATGCATCTTCCTCCACATTTCATCAGTTTACATAATCAGTTTGCTTCAGCCACAATTTGATAGTAGAACAGCATGCTATCATCTTATGTGGAAGGAAAGCATAAAATCATCTTGACCAAAAGAAGCCATTTTCTGACTTCCAATTATGGTTGTGTTACACTCAATACTGTTCTGTTAATCTCCAGAATTCCAAGTTCAGCTTCTAAAATAATGATTATAGGAAGGGTTATAAATAAACAAACTTCACCACCAGTTACGCTTATTGACAATAAAAATGACTTTAAACCAGTGCATGAGTAATAACTTTCTAGTAATGAAAAGAAAACAACTTCATAATCATATGGATAAAACAAGAAGGAACTATGCTACTCACGATGTTGCCAAGTATTGCCAGCAAGGTCTTCGGCCTTCCGTGACGCTTCCCCAACTTTCTTCCCCCATCGCCCTAAAATATCTTTTACAGTGTCCATTGTATCTGTCACCAAAAAAGTGATAACGAAGTTTACACCCTCCCTACCTCAATTACGTTTACAACACCCCAATATCTATACAAAATCTTAAAAAAGAAGTTAAATTTCCTTTATCCAATTAACCATTCCCATTACCAAATCATCATTTCCATTTCAATTGTAATATCAATCCATTGTCAATTCATTACAGAAACATAGAGACACTTGTAAGACATTGGCATATAAAATTACACATCAAATCAAACAAAAAACCACAAGGACAAACCTCAATTAAAAACCAACTCACGATCAACGTATAAAAATCTAACGCAAGGGCGTGCAGATACCCAAACAAACGAGCGGAAATGGGGAAAAAAGATCATACTTTTGATATTGAACGACGATGAATCATCAGAACGAGTAGAAGAGTAAGCAACATATGGATTAGATCCGTAATTCTCAGAAGACCTCGGAATTTCCGATTCCATCACCAATTCCTCGCTCCATCGCACTGATTTTTTCGATCTACCAGGAGGACTCGGCGATTTATTGCTTCCACTTCCATCTCCATTATCCTCATTGTTATTCCTATTACTACTGCTCTCGCTCGTTATACTACCAGAATTATTTTCCTCTTTTCTTTTTTCATCCTTTTGACCTCCATTCGCTTCATGCTTCTCTTCTCCATTTCCTTCGCTAGATTTTGGATCCGGCATGGGACTCGGATCCTTCTTCTCCGCCTCCGCTACTTCTTTCTTATTCTCTTCACCTCTGTTCTTTGGCTGCTCCATGATTTCAACTTCAAATATCTCCTACCACCGTCCGTGCACAAAATGTTGGTGGCGCGTGGAATTTACAGGTGTTTTGGGGGGTGTTTCCTCGCACGGCTAACGATTTGGATGTTGAAATTAGAGCTCGGCGCTTTCAATTTTTATTATTAATAACTTTACTAATAGTAGAAGAAGGTGATTGGATGTGGCTACCGATACTATCGGTGGGCAGCGAGGGTTGAGAGGTGAGGAAGGGACCGGCTTTTCTTACGCGGGAAAAAGCCAGTAGTGTTAAAGTGAGGGTCGGCTTTGACTAACGAAATGCGGCGGCGACTCCTCTGAGCATTTTACCATGCAAAATTGTAACATTTCCAAATTTTATTTTTCGTTTACCCTTTTATTGGATAAAATGGATTAAGGCAAAAAAAAAAAAAAAAAAAAAAAAGAAAAAAGAAAAAAGAAAAAGAATTAAGGCAGGAAAAAAAAACTTTCTTCATTTAAATATTTTTAGAAATATCAATTTCACAACCATTACCCGCACAGGAATCAAGTATTTGTCGTGTATATTACTCGATATAAATTGAGTTTAAATTATATATTAGGTAGAAGGCCTGAGCGTTGTTTGGAATGTAAATTTTTTTTTAAAAAAAATTGATTCATGTAATTTTTTTGTTTATTTTTATGAATATTTTTATAATACTATGTAATTTAGATATGATTTTGAAAAATTACCATAAATTATTCTATTTGTTTATTGTTTTATTGAAAATATCTTTTATATATGTAAGCTTTTGGGTTATCTTATTAGAACTAAATATTATATAGTTGTCAAACTATATAATACCAATGCCAGATTGAATAAAATTTAACACTTATTGTTGAACTAATGAAGTGTAGCTACACCTTTTGCTCTCATACGCAGTGGTGCTAAAGTCAGTATTAATTTAAATTATTATTGTTATTATAAAAATTTTGTATTATAGAATGAAGTATAAAAGTTTGCTGCTTGCATTTTGTTCAATATTCAGTATGTCTTTAAGATGAATTTTCTTGCTCAGATATTTCATAGCCATGAGTCTTACCCCCCCGGCATACAGAATATATATTGCCTTACCTACCTTACTTAGCTTGTGAAAATTGCCATCCGTAAATGAATGACACATTAAGAGGGTTAAAGGTCAAGAATAGCAAGAATGGCATTACCATTGTAGCAATACATTTCTCAAAGAACACAAACATGTAAAAAATATATCAAATACTTAAATAAAAAAAATTAAACAAAATCATACATATATTTGTTTTGAAATTTAAACAAAATTTATCATCATTTTTAAAATTTTACTGATTAGTGGGTCAATATCCTTTTATGATAACACTATATAGCCAGATCTCTTAAACACCACCCAAACAACCAATGTTAGCACTAACACTCAAAATGAAAATATTATGCATTAACAATCTAAACACAAAATTCATCTATTTTCCTAGATTTCCCAATAGATTCACATTTCAGTACTGCAGCTTCACCATCATATGTTCAACATACCAAATATGAGACTTCTTTAAATAGAAAATCATGACAAAAAAGAAGCAATAACAAAATTGCATTTGATTGTATTGAAGAAATTGTGTAATGGCTGCTTATCAATATATTAAAACAGAAAATAACGTACTAAACAACTGAACTACTACTATGACAAAGTTTAGAATTTTAGAGTTCAGTACAATCAATGAAAAAAAAAAAAAAAAATCCACAGCAGAACAAAATTTATGAATCTCAGGTAATCAAAAGTTCTTTTATTTAGTTTTTTTGACAGTCTAGACATTGTTGTCAAAACTTTACCATGCCACTAAAGGTGAAACCAACTTATTTACATCAAATTTTAGTTAAATGGAATAAAAAACCACAAACTTCAAGCAGGGTGTCACCCTTTCTTCCTCAGTCTATGACAAACGAAGGCCTTCTCCAGCTGTTCCATCCTATGGGTTAATGCATTCAACGTTTTGGTCTACATTTCATTCCTCTCACATGGCTGACTCACCAGGTTCATCATCTTCTCAATATCCTTCATCATCTTCTCCAGTAATTCCCGATTCCTTTTGTTATCATCTGTTTCTTCTTTTTCTTCCTCTCCCATTTCTTCAACACGCTTAATTGAGACATCATATACCTCACCTCTTTCAGTTAATATCTCCATTTGACTTGCCTCTATGCTTTCCTCCAAACATTAGTTTATATAGCAAGATAAGGTTCTCCACTTTCCTCGTCAACACACCTTTCTTCCTCCTTGATCCTTGTCCCTAGATTAGCTTCAACCTCAATAATATTGTCAACCACTTCATTCTCAATATAGTTTTCCTCTTCTACCTGCATTTTTGAATGAACTCCAAACTGCTTGGCTTCACAATCTCCATCAGTAGTTTCCTCAGCATGGCTTTCTTCCTCTCCATTCACCTTAAGTCACATCCTGCCTCCACTCCTTCACAGTTGTCAGCAACCAGATTATTGAATCGGCCACATCCTACAAAATTCTCCTTGACCAGCATCTTTGCCCTTTGAGCTGTCTTGAGGTCTATGGTCGAATTTACAACAACAGATTCTTTAATTTGATTACCGTCTTCAACCAAATTTTGTGTGGTGGAGGCGGTACTTTCTAGCTCTTGAGCTATCACTTCCGCATTTTGTTCGCCATTATCCTTCAATTAACCTAACATTTGAATTTCATTTTGATCACCATTTGAAACAATGAACATAATACGCATACTCCCCCAGATCAACAGTAATGAACAAAATTAGCCAAGGCATGCAAGGTACAGAGTAAACAAAATGAAAGATAAAAAAGATATCGGCTTTATCCTCAACCTGTGGATGTATGAAGCCTCTTATTCTTTTTCTTGCAACCCATTTACGTGAATGATTTGGAGGCCTTAAACATGGATTTGCTTCTTCTTCTTACATTGGTAACCTGGAAGAAGAAATCCCAAAACCATGAAATGTACCCAACATCATTAGCAAAAACAATACCCAGAAAATCAAATTTGAAATCCTAGAAAAAATCGCTCCTAGTTTAAGTGTTAAACTCTAGCTATAAAAAGTAAGACTCAAAGTACGATAAAGAATGATTAGGAAAAGGAAAATGAGCAACACAATCTTTCTTTGCTTACCTTCATAGAGAAGAATTAAAAAAAAAAAAAGCAGTAAATGTATGCTTTTTTTTGTTTTTCTCTCCGAAGAGGGAAAGAGAAAGACAATTATTTCCAATATTGAGTCCACACATGACCAATTTTTCCAATTGCTGTTATCTTATTCCGGCGAATCCATTGGTGGTTGCCCCTCTTTGCCCGCCAATGATTTCTTCAATCTCCACCCAATTCAAAGCCAACCACCCTTGATCTTTTTAATCTAAGGATATTTGCTTGCTAGATATGGTCGAAAACCAAGTACTTCCTTGATCTACTGGTCTGTATGATGAACTGCTAGAAGAAAAGACTAAATCTTTTACCGCATATTTGTCTTCTATCTGCCTTCCTTGATCTTATTTTGGTTCTTCTTAGAACACACCAAAAAAAATTTTTAAAAAAATGTTTGAGGCTGTGATGATGATGAGGGGGTTCTCTGAGTGGTTTTTGGGCATTGAGAGGTAATAGCAGCCGCATCTTGGCTGGGCAACCCCGGATGACAAATTTAGGTAGCCTCTAACCTGTAACTAGTGTTGCAGCCATGGCAGGTTCATTTCTCAATCACTGCTCTGCTTTGTCCCTTTTAGGGTTTAGATTTTCTTTATTTAGAGTGGACAATTCTTCAGGACTAAGAAAAGAAAAGGAATGTATGGAGATGAAGAGTTCGTTGAGGAATAAGTAGTGATTGAAGGATTATGGGCATTGAATCTAGACGGTGAATCGAAGAGACAAAACAGAAGGAGAGGAGGAGATCGGAAAGGCGAGGAAGAGAGTCTGATGAATTGTCTTTTGCAAGGAAGCAGAGCCGAAGCCAGGTGGAAAGCCAGGTGGAGATGTCACGTGTCATGCTCTTGTTAATTTCAAATGACAAATGGCAACACCATATGTTTCTCCTTTGGCTTTTATATATGTAATATAGATTTAGCATTCAAATATTTAATTAATTTGAATTTGAATATTACTCAAAAACCTACCTACAAGTACATTGAATTAGTTCAAGATTAGCTTCGTCTCAAACACAATTCTAATTGTATTCTATAAGAATTTGAAATCACTAAACTCGAAATTATTATTATTATTATTATTATTATTATTATTATTATTATTATTATTATTATTATTATTATTATTATTATTATTATTATTATTATTATTATACATAAGCAGGATGAATGTGGATCAAACTTAAAATAATTAATGATACTTGTAACTAATTAATGGTTTGATTTGCAGAAGGGAATAGGAGAGGGGAAGGAATGAGGGAAAAGGGAGTAGATACTTTATATTAGAGAAATGTTTCTTTTTATCGTCTTTCTGTTTAGTGCAAAGGAATGGAAAAGAGTAAGGATGGAATTATCTTAGGTAGACAATTTCTATAGGATGAAGGCCTTTGAAAAACTTCAAGATGTTATAGCTCTCTTTGGTTAAACGAATTATCCAAAGAGGATCATTTAACTGCAGTATGAGCGTGAAAAATTGAGCTTTTCTTATCACAATCACTACAACAAACTAAGCATTTAGGGGTGCTAATAAATTTGTTTTGGGATATTAATCTGTGTCATAAAATTGTTTATCGACACTTATAAAAGTGTCCCCACATGCGTTGCTAGAAGTGTTGTCGCCAAGAAATTTTACTATGAAAGACTGTGCGTCGATAAATTAAGTTACCGATACTTTTTATATAAGTGTCTTTAAATGTACCGACGCTTTTTATATAAGCGTCTTTAAATTTACCTATGCTTTTTTAAAAGCGTCTCTAAATTTACTATGCTTAATTCTCTAATGTTGTTAATATAAAGACATTTTATTAAAGTGTCCCACAATTGACGACACAATTTTTTTATTCTGTCTATTTTTCTGGCTATGTTCATATTTATAGCGTCTCGAAATTAGTGATACTTTATTATATAAATGTCCCCAAATAGCGACACATAAATACCATTACGTCCCCTTTTTTATGACTCAATCAATCATAATGTCCCAAAATTTAATGATCATATTTTTGAAGCGTCTCTAAAATAACTATACTTATTTATAAATGCGTCCCTCTTTTTGTCACACTATATAAATAATATCCCAATTTTGGCCTCACTTTTTTTAAAGCATCACAAAGTCGATAATTATTATATTTTATTATTTGATAATTTTTTCAATTTAAAATTCCATAACAAATGTTTCTTTTTACATTGTACAATAGAAAGATGTAAAACAATGATAATTTTGAAACAAAATAAATAATATTTATTTAAATAAATCGTATAAATTAGAACAAAATTTAAATAGTCATATGCAAAAGCATTTTAGCAAATGGCTAACTACAATATAAATCAGACTAAGGGTGAGTTTGGTTCGCGAAGGGAAGGGGAAGGGGAAAGGGGAGGGGGAGTGGAACATTTTACTTCCATCAGGGGAAGTAAATGTAATTACTTTCATCCTGTTTGGTTGAAGTGGAAGGGAAGTAAATATGATTTACTTCTCATTGTTTGGTTGTAAGGTATATAAGGAGGAAATAATTATTGAATTACTATTATACCCCTAAGGCTAATTCATAAAAAATTGCAAAGTATGATAGAATTGTAATAAAATAAATACCTTAGGATAAGAGGGTCTTTTAACCCTCATTTACCTCCCAAACCCTCCAAAATAGAGAGGGAGAAAAATCTGAGGTGGAAGGGATCCAATTCCCTTCCACATATACTCCCCCCTCCAATCATTCCAACCAAACTAAGTAAATCATACATTTACTTCCTATTTTACTTCCCCTCCTCTTTTCCTTCCCACTTTCACTCCAACCAAACTCACCCTAAATACAAATATTCAATTTTATTGGCAAACTATATAAAAAAAAAGAAAAAGGAAAAGGTCTTCATATCGCTGCGAATTGATGGAAAGTCCAATAACCCTACACATCAAATAAAGAAAAAAAATGGTGAACATTTAATAGATTTAAATCAAATTACTAATACAGTTAATAGTAACAAGCTAATTGAAATAATTTGAGAAGATATATCACTTACTTGAAGAGAATTAAAAATATGAGTCACTCTGGAGTATAGGCATATTCACTAAAATTATTAACAGTGTAAAAAAATAAAATTCATATTAGAAACTTTCTTTTATTTACTATTATTTAAATAAAAATAAGCACATATATGTGACTTACCTCGGAAAAGATTGTTTTTAAATGAGACATGACACTTCGAGTAGAATCTAGCTCCTTACGAAGATCAGCAATTTGTTTCTCATAATCATTCTTCATTACTCGTACTCTTACTGCATACTTTCAATCTTTGCCTCATAAGTTTGATTCATGTTATACAATTCTTTTTGAAGACGTTCTACTTCAGGTTGATTTTGATATTTAAATTAACTTTTACTTCCAAAAAGTTGTGTAGGAGTAACTCCTAATCCATATCCTCCAACTCTACCATATTGATCTTCACCGAAAGTTTCATTGAAGACTTCATCCTCAATTTCATTAGCATTATGATTCACATTTAATGCCGCACTTTCAGCACCAATGTTATTAGTTTTTTCCTTTTTTATAACAACAAATATAAAAATTAGAGATCACACGACAATAAAATACTTTAACAACGAGTAATAACCTTTAGTTTGACAACTTAAAAAAAAAAAAAGTATTACCACAACTTCTTGGATTTGCTCATTGATAAAATTCCCATACTTTCTCATATGAGTCATTCTGAAGAATTCAAGCCAACCTGGTTTTTTTTCCATGGGTCATCTCTTGTTTTGAAAATATATTAACCAATATAATGCTAAGAAAGTACAAGAAAAAATAAAGGATAGAAAAAAGTAAAGATACTACACTTCAATCAAAGCTTACTATTCATTCCCTCCTCTTGCAAAACTCTTTGAACCACTAGTATGAAGAGTTTTGTTATGAGGTCGTGCTACGTTTTCCTTTTCAGAAAGATTATGACCAAAATAAAAGAAATATATATATGTTATGCAAACTATAATAAAAGCTAAAAAAACATTTAACATAATATAAAAAGTCAAAAAATTGAGCAATGAAGGGAAAAAAAACATTACATTTGCTTTATTTGAAAACCAATATTCCACTAGTGTTTTCCATTGATTTGGAAAGACTCCAATTGGTAATGAATTGAATATTTCTTCTCGAGTCTTATCTGGCAAAAAATACTTACATTTTAAATCAAATTTGTAATCCTTCCACTTTCGACCAATTGATTGAAGCATCCACTTTTGAATTTCAAAATAATCAAGAATCTCAAAATATTTCGATAAAATTGTAAAACAATCAAATTAGTAAAAAAAAAAAAATCTTAAAAAAACAGAGAAAATTTAAATTCACAAAATAAAAGAAGATCAAGTTTGTTTACCTTTGTCAAAATTATCAAGTTCTCCTTATTTTTGTTAGGCATTTTCCTCCTATCCATCCATTCAATTGAACAAAACTCCCTTTTTCTTGCCACAGTTCCCAACCAGCCACCTAAGATTCCATCTCCTCTTTTAATTGGTTAACCTAACTCATTGAAGTGAACTATAATCCACTCATTATTAGGCAATGTCCACACATCTTTTGGTCGTATACATCATTTTTTCTGTACATTTCCTTGCTCATCCATAACATAATTAGTTATATTTAACAATATAAAAGTAATATTTCAAAGACTATATAACGTCGTACCCTTTATTTTTACATCATCATAAACTTCGCTGCTTGGGTTTTCTTCTTGTGCTTGAGTATCAGTGAATTGGTATCCACTAGGTGGTTGAGTCTCACTATTAGAATTTGAAGCGTTCATTTGAATTGCTTCTGTGCAAATTCGCCTTGACTGTTGTTGTTATAATCTTTTAAACGTTTTCTTCGCATATAAAAAACCTAACAAAATAGTCAACAGTTAATTCTTAATAGAAATTATAATTGGCAGCCATATAGAATAAACTGACCCTTTTAAGCAAGATTACACTAATCAGGAAAAATAGACAAACCAATCATATGATTATAGTCAGAATCAAAACATAAACTTGTTTTGGTAATAAGACAAACTGAATGACCCTTAATGAGCTCTAATGAATTCATGGAGTATTGATGCATTCTTCAAAAATAAAATAAGGTGTTCTCTTAAGAAAGTCAACAATTATTTGTTATCTTCTTGACAGGACATGGGTTATTATAACTAACTTTGTACAAAGTCCTGACAATCTTATTCAGTCTACAAGTTAACATAGTAACAAGATATAGCTGGAAAAAAAAAAAGATATAGCTAAAGCTAAGGATATATTAAGTATGAAAACTGCCTAATCATAATGCAAGAAATCTTGGAATTGTAAACCCGATCTGAAGTCTAGCTTGTTAAACAATTAAAAGCTCAGTTTTAATTTGATCACCAAAACTTTTTCCCCTTGTATTCTAAAGTCCTTTAATTGGTGTCCTTCCAATGCAATTTCTCTCATCCATGAATGACTTTTTTCTACCCTCTCATCTAAGTTGTTTCTCCCATTTCAGTTATACACGAACTTCTCATTTGTTCATCTTCTAGTCAATTAATAAGCCGTGTGCTAACATTTTGAAAGAAAAAAAAAAAAACTATCCAAGTACAGTAAGTAGAGTAATTGAAAACCATAATAACAAGCAATTCAATGCCCCCCTCAGCCGCCTCCCTCCTTCAATTAGCAAATCCATCCAATTATTGTGATGATCGTACAGGAAAACAATCCAACTATTGAACAGAAATATTAAAGATTTTAAGATTACCAAATAGCATAGACAATAGAAAAATTCAACCTCTAATAGAGAACATTCAAATGGGTTGTGATTACTAACTTGTTTAAGCCTTCAATGGGTGGTTGATGGGGTGATGGAGGCAAGATGCAGGGTTTTTCCGCATGAGAAGTGATCGAGGGATAGATATGAATACTAGAATTGGGAGTCTTAGCGGGAATCTAATTAGTATTAGTGGAAATTTTTTTTAACTTTTATAATTTAAGAGAATAAAATTTTAAAATGATATTTTCACATCTTTAGAGAATATCATTTAGGAGGGAAATATATATATATATATATATATATATATATATATATATAATGTTTAAGAGGGAAACACAAATTTTGCCAAATAATAATAATAATAATAATAATAATAATAATAATAATAATAATAATAATAATAATAATAATAATAATAATAATAATAATAATAATAATAATAATAATAATAATAATAATCATCATCATCATCATCATCATCATCATCATCATCATCATAGAGAGTAGTTTTGTCCTCTTAAAAAAAAAAACGCTTAAAATGTAGTGTTGAAAAGTAATTCAATCATGTAGAAAATAATTAAAACAATGACAATTATTGTTATTATTAATATTATTTTTTTTTGTTTTCTAAGTGAAGAATATGATACTTCAAAAATTAAAAGGAAAAAAAAAATTCATTAAACTAGCAATCGATGGCGGAAACCCAGCAAGCTAGCAGAAAGTATGATTCAGGATGATTGTATAGCTTCCTTGTTTCCATTGATTGATTCGTGAATTGAGTTGTTGCTATGCTGCTACAGGGCATAAAGCGAGGTCATATCTACTTCTACTATTAAAAATGAAACATATCGTTTTTGAGACTATTGATGGCGTGATATGCTATAGAATCTTGTCAGCACATTAATAAAGATGTAAACATTTCAGGATTAGCCAAAAAACACATGCAAGATGTTCTTCCTACTCATTTTGCTGTTCAAGCACATTAAATGCAGCATAGATATTTTTGAGGCAATGTAAGGCAATAATTTCCCAGAAAAGTTGGATACATTCTTAAAGAAAATTTGAGTAACTCTTCCATTCAAGTTTCATGTCTCTACGATTGTGTTCGTACCTCTGTTTCCTGGATGTTAATGCCTACTTATCCTTTGCTAAATGTACATGGTTCAAGTTTCTTTGTGCTTCCGGTTAGAAAATGAATCGGATAGAAAGCAAACTTTTCTAGACAGGACTCTCATTCCTCATGCATCTTTAATTTCATTGTCAAACACGAAACTTCAAATGCAAGAACTTGTGAACAAATAAAACTACCTGCTCTTGCAAGATAATAAAGAACACCACAAAATAGAAACCTGTTCCCATAACACGTTAGTTCTAATTTAAGCATCTTCATTACACTGAATGGACTAATTATACTATGAAAATATCCAAAGTAAACAAATGTCAATTCACACTCAAAGGAAACATCAAACTCAAAAAGTGGACAGATTTGTTTTCAAACGCTGTTCATCGAGTTCTTCTATCTTCTCCTTCAACGCATTGAGCTCACAATTCAACAACATGTTTTTCTCACTATACTGCTTGACTTCACCCTATTTTAAAAGTTTGCTAGAAAGGTGTGACATAGGATAATGTTAAATAGGATACTAACAACTATAATAATAACAGAGAAGCTAAGAAAATTTTCTAGCTAAAAATAAAGGGAAAATAGATTTTAAAACACACAATTAGGTTGATTTCTATAGAACATACAAAAAGAGATATTCTAGATTAATGGAGGAATTCATATGGTGCCAATGGAAATGACTAGGCAGGTATTGTACCTACAATAAAAAGCAAGTATAGCTATTTGAGAAACCAATGTTAATCATGAAAACCAAGAATTCTCTCCAAGATGATGACATCAGATGCATTTACATAAAGAAGATTTAAGCATTTTAGAATTTGTTGAATGGAAGCTTAAAAGAGCAAGAGCAACCATACCAAATATGGGAGAAAGGACTTAAAGTGATTATCAACTTTAGCCTACTTCCTACCCATCTCATCCAGGAAATATAGTTACAATCATGTGTAAACCGAAGTTCAACCACTCTCATTGGAGAGAGAGAGAAAGGGAATTCATTAATTAATTTATAGATAAAGGTCTCCTCACATCATCAGTACATTCATTCATTAATTTTAATCTCTTCTTCATTCCACAAAATTCAGTGGTCAATAAAATCCAATCAAGTTTTAACTAAATTAATTGAGCAAACCTCAGGAATTAAGACCTGCATTGTACAAACATTCTTCAAGTATGTAAACTTTAATTTGTTAAAATCTTTCTTTTCCCCTAGCCAAAAGAAGAAGAAAAAAACGGTCAAGAAAATTGAATTTAATTTAACAAGAAAATATTGTAAGACCATTAAATTACATTCATGGGGCTTGAGCTCCTCAAGGATCCAAGCTAGCAATTTCTTTTTCTCTCCCCCCCCCCTCCCCCTTATCTCTCTTCCTCTTGGCTAAAATGTTGAAAATATCCTAGCATTTATGCAGTAGACCAAAAATTCGTTACATAACTTTTCCATGTAGAGATAGGAACAAAAAATTGAGGAGAAAAAGGACATTTGTTTTACACAAGGGGAATGAACATGAAGACTATTAGAACAAGTATTATCTCAATATATCAGCAATACCTGCCGAAAACTGTCTGAGCACCTTTGGTGAGTTTTAAAGTCATATATTGGAACTTGGACAGACTGCCCACACCTGAGCTTGTTAATGCACTCAACAAGTTGTTTTGTGTTAAAAGCATTTGCAATGGAAGCATCATATGATCACACAGACTAGGAAGGCTTCTAATGCTAATATCAATTGTGCAATAACCTTCAGTAACTTTTGAAGAGAAATTCATTACACACTTTTAGATACCTGGATGATCAAAATTATACTCTTGCACACGTTGTAGTTCTTCTGTTGTCAGGCCTCGATAGAAAGAATCCTATGAATATCAAGATGCAGACAGCTATTGACACATTACAATAGTGTGACATAAAAACAACTCATGTGAATGGAATAGGAGCAATTAAAGACGTACAGATGATCATGGCATAACATTGATTATTCTCCTAAACAGACTATGTACTTCAAATAGGAAAATCCAAGAACTTCATGTAGAAATAGCGAGAGCCCACAGTTCACATAGAATATAAAAGATATTCGATATGCAAAAGCAAACAAATTATCAACAGTAAGGTTGATGACAACCCATATGTTTTCTACCATGCTTGTTCTAAAGAAAAAACTTATAATCAAAGAATAAAGGGGGGGGGGAATTTTTCAGCTAAAAATAAGGAGAAAATAAATATTAAAATACACAATTACGTTGTTTTGTATAGAACATACAAAAAAAGATATTCTAGATTAATGAAGGAATTCATATGGCACCAATTGAAATGACTAGGCAGGCAAAATACTCCACCAAAAAACACTAAAAAAAAAAAATATGAACTTTTCTTTGCAAACAACACAAAACTATTTCCAGCACGGAACATCTGTAAAATGAAAATTATTTTCAGGAATTAATGTCATCATATGCACTGTAATGCCTATTAGTATGGGAACTGACTCTGCAATTAGAAGTCCATAAAGCTTAAAAAAGTTAACTATTGAATCTTGATTGTCACTTATAGCAAGAGTAGGGGTGTGGTTAGACTTGAGATCCTCTGAAATATATTCAAATGTCATTTTGTTCATCAGCATCCTCTCTAACCCAAGTGGTCTGTCGATTAACATCAGTAGTTACATCTGAATTATGAGGTATGCAAGCAGTGTAAACATCATCATCCTCTTCATGTGAACCAATCCCCATTTCATATGAATCTCTTGATTTTGTGTGAATCACTTAGAATTATTTACTTTGCTTTGGATCTTGTACATAAAATACCTGTTTTATTTGAGAAGGGAATATCAAAGGATCATCTTGCAAAGAGCTTCTTGTATGGATTAGTTTGGAGAAGTTGATCAAAGTGTAACCATTTACATTTTTTTTAATCCCCTTGGTGACTTGACATTAAACCAACCACGTTTAAACATCACAATTTTGAAAATTTTATAATAATCTAATTCAATTATGTCATTCAGAACCTTATAATAGGAAACCCCATCAACCTTTTCAACCATTCTACTATTTTGAGTTTTTCTTAATCGTTCTCGATTTTTGGTATGGAATCTAAAGCCATTTATAACAAACCCAGTAAATTATCTACTGATATTGTTTGGGCCTTTAGTTATGGAAATTAACTCTTCAGAAGCATAGCTCTCGGTCATCTTTGGCACCTAACATTTCATGTTCAAATTATGTGAGAGTAATCTAAAAATTATGATAGCAAATTAACATTAAATGCATTAATTTTCAAAAGTTATTCACCTGTTTTAAAAGCCATTCTGGAAATTTCTCCAACAGCCACTTTTGTTTATTGCGCTGGTTAGATCGATTTGGTAGATATACTCTTCTTTCGACAACCAAAAATTCACTGAAAGAACTTTAAAGAATTATTAAACAAATATTCACAATTAAAACTCACTGTGTTTTCCTTGATTGACCTACGATAAGGTGATATATGATCATAGTGAAGTAACACGTAATGATGGACTTGTGCTAAGGCCAATTCATCAAGAACAATACTATCTATTTTTCCCAAAATTCTTCCTCCTGTAAAAAATAAGTAATTTTCAGTATCATCAACAGGATCAAAATTTCTTTGGGGACGATTGAACATTGTCTCAACTCCTCCAAGATATCTGGAATAAAAATTCAAACGTTCTTTTGTCATATAACCTTCTGCAATAGAACCCTCTGGTTGTGCTCTATTTTGTACATGTGATTTTAGACGAACCAAGTTCCTGGATTAAATAAAATTCAACAATAGCAAGTATTAGTTTTTGTAATCTTAAAAGTAATTGCTTTCGTAATATTTCAAATGAATAAAAAAATTATCTAACCTCTCTATAGGAAACATCCATCTGTATTGTATAGGACCCTTAAGTTTAGCTTTTCCAACAAGATGTATGGTTAAATGAACCATAATAGTAAAAAAACTTGGAGGGAAAATCTTCTCTAAGAGACAAAGTGTTAAAGCCGCTCTTACCTCCAATTCATCAAGCTTATCTGGATCTAGGGTTTCATAATATAATTCCTTAAAAAATGATGATAATTCAGAGACAACTTAAACAACTTCAGGTGGCATGCATGCTCTTGTAGTTATAGGAAGAATATCTTGTATCAGAATATGGCTATCATGACTTTTAAGATTTGAAATTTTGCACTCCTTCACGTTTATGCAACTTGAAATATTTGCTGCATAACCATCTAGAACTTTCAAATTCTTCAAAACTGTCACGAAAGTTCTTTTTGTTTTGAATTCATTATATAACAAGCTGGAGGGTAACAAATATCATTGTTATCATCATGGAAGGGATAAGATCATGTCTAATACTCATATCAACTAAATCAAGTCTTGTTCTGTAGTTGTCTTTTCTTTTACCATCAAGATTCAATCAGGTACCAATTAAGTTGTCACAAATATTTTTCTCAATATGCATGACATCTAAATTATGACAAAAGAGATTGAATTCTGTCAATAAGGAAGATCAAAGAAGATGTTCCTTTTTTCCCTATAAACAATGACGTACTGCATTTGCAGAACCTCGACATCTATCTAAATCTTCAACAAAATTATCATCATCTCCAAATATTCCTACTTCATTATTTATACTAGATTGCTCAACATTCGATTCAATTTTGGAGCAATCAACTTCTTCCCTAGTTCGTTTAGTGTTTAATTTTGATACTTTTCCATAAGAGAAAGGAACACCATGCAACTGTCTTAAAATTTTAGTACCAGAAAGTGGTGACGGTGTTGATTGTAACTTTTTAGTGCCATAAAATTCATCTTTTTTGAATCTATATGGATGATCATGATCCAACCTTCTTCAATGACCCATATAACAAAATTTTCGTCCATTATGTAACCACCGAGAATCAGTCAATTCACTACAACATGAAAAAGGAACGAATCATTTAGTGCCCTAACTTGATAAATTAGCATATGTAGGAAAATCATTAATTGTCCACAAAAGTGCTGCTCGTAACTTGAAGAATTCATTACTACTAGCATCAAATGCATCCACCCCATATCATAATTGCTTCAGTTCTCCTATTAAAGGTTGTAAAAAGACATTGATGTAATTTTCCAGTCCTTTTTCTCTAAGAATAACCATGGACAATATCAATGATGATTGTTTCATGCAAACCCAAGGTTCCACGTTATATGGTACTAATACTACTGGCTAAGTGCTATATGTGATACTCATTGTTCTAAAAGGATTAAAACCATCACTGGCTAGGCTAAGGCTCAGACTACGAAGATTAGCTGCGAATTCAGGATACCTCTGGTCAAAGTATTTCCAAGATAAAGCATCTGCTGGGTGCCTCAACTTCCCATCTTTGTTCCTTCCATCAGCATGCCACCTCATGAAAGATGTGATTTTGGAAGACATATAAAGTCTTTTGAGCCTTGGTATCAAAGGAAACTACTATAATACTTTAGTTGGTTTTTTCTTCCTGCATTTGTCGTTCTCTTTGTCCATTGAGTTACTGTTATGTATCATCTATGTAGGGGATAAATAGATATTACAAGATTCTTTATTTACATTGTCACCCCAATACAGGATACCATCATTAGGACAAGCATCAATTTTTTGATAACGCAATCCTAAGTCTTTGATTATTTTTTTGGCTTCATAATAATAGGATGGTAATAAAATGCCACTTAGGAATGCATCAATCAATAACTCTATCAATATAGTAAAAGACTTGGCAGACCAACCATTCAAACACTTAAGATGATATAATCTCAATATGAATGACATTCTTGAAAATTTTGTACATCCTAGATATAATTCTTGATCACAATCTTGTAACAAATTTTGGAATTGAATTCTATCATCATTTGCAAGTGATGAGCCATTAGGAAGGTTGACATTTATATGATCTTCAGAATGTTGTATTTTAGTAAGTGGACTCATTGCTACATTAGCTTCATTATTAGTATAAGAGTTCCCATTATTTTTTGTTTCTGGTAGAATTCCTAATGCATCTTGAAGAAGTCTTTGCATTTCATATTCCCTATCCAACCTTGATGGCACACTTCTAATACTTGGATTAACCGAATTAGGATGTTCATTTGAGGATGAAAAGATGGATTCTCCATGAAATAACCAATTATCATAACCCTCTATTATACCATTCTATAACAAGTGCTTATGAATAATTTTTTCATCCATTGAGAACCTATTAAAATATTTCCTACATGAACAATAAATTGCTCCATCGGTTGCTACTTTCTCAAGTGC
This sequence comes from Voacanga thouarsii, assembly GCA_026120185.1. Lineage (NCBI taxonomy): Eukaryota > Viridiplantae > Streptophyta > Magnoliopsida > Gentianales > Apocynaceae > Voacanga > Voacanga thouarsii. Next base: position 67,736 of record JANUWF010000978.1, read on the forward strand.
AAATTTGATAAAATTATTAACGCTATCAAAATAAACTTTGCTTGATCTAGACTCCTTCATCCAACTTTTATCCATTTGAACAGACATTATCTGACTATTCCATGACCACATATCCACAAATTAGGCAACTGATTTTGTTCAGTAACAAAATAACTAAAACTAAAATTAAATAATTCAAAGACACATGCACAGTACTTCAAGTTCTAGACTAAAATTGTTCAATAAAGGCTGTAAGTGATCTTATATGACATGAAAAGCAAAGACACATACGCAGTTCTAAAACTTCTAGACTTGATATGATCAATGGACATAGATACCTGAGAATATAATAAATTAAGTCCTCAACTAACGATAGCCACAATTGCTAAGTATATATAAATTGAGAAAGAAAAATGACCATAAGGAGAATAAGAAAATTTAAAAACTAGAGTTAGAGATAGCACGGAAGCTCCATCAGCAACGGTTAGTCTTACCAACCCCTCTTTGTAAGACATCATGAAGGGCTTTGCATTAAATAAAAGAAATTATTAAAATACCAAAATAGAGTAGGAAAATAATGGTAAAGTTTGGTTTACATTGAATAAGAGTTTCACATGAAAATCTGGAAATGGCATTTTGGCAAGAAATTTTCCTTTTTTTTTCCTGCGAAAGACTTATTATACATAGTTTACATGGATTGATTTATGCCTTGAAACAATAGTTGTTCAGATATTGAGAACTCTTTAGAATTTCTGGTTTTTCAGTGGCAATTCTTGTTTCCTTCGAATAACAGCATTAACAAATAATAGAGCATTACCTAGATTTGACCAATCAAATGCATAATCTATATGGTTTGTTTGGTCAAAATCATATAGAAATCATACTTCTAGTGCTCTTCACACATTATAGGAGCTAGGAACGTGATCAATATAAGGAATCTACTAATTTATTTTGGTACCTTAGTTTGTATGCAGTATGTGTATAAGACTCACAAATATTTGGCCATACACTACGGTTCTCATAATTGCCTAACCATTGCAATTTTTCCCCATATATTGCATCTCTTTCTGAAACACATGTAGCATAAACAACATTAGGGACATGAAAGAAATGGAACCTGTTTACTTTTCTTTATGTTCAACATATTTTGATTCTACTTATTGCACAAAACAGGGAATGCACTACTGAATTGTAGGAAGCTATGGCCAACATCATTTTTGTAGCTCCCAGATGTTCTAGTTTACCAGACCTATGGCAAGTCAGGAACATAATTTCACCTTTAAAGGCTTAGTTTTTGCAAACATAATTTCATCTAGGGAACAAATTATTCACTTCATTGCGATAAAAAACAAAATCTCTCTACATAGTATTCAACAACTTTACGGCATTGGGTTTCAAGATGAACATAATTCTGCAGGCAATTAACCCACTAACCTGAACTAAAACATTAAGTAATCTTTGATCTTCAGAAAGAATCCAAAAGAAAAAAAAAACACGCTTGAAACTCACCCAGGAGATTATGCCCTAATTCACCGCTGCATTGCCAAATTCCAGTAGCATGCTTGAATCTCACCCAACAGTGATGGGCTGAGTACCTATATGGTGGCAATTCTAGTGATGGCGATGGCGGTGGTAACGACACTGTTTTTACTTCTATGGCAGCTGCGAGCCTGCGATGGTGGTGGAAAAAAGCAGTGATGGGCCTGCGATAGTGTAGGTGGGTGAGTGAGACTTAGCTTCTATTTTTACTTTTCTCTGAATTGTTTTCTTAATGTTTAAAAACAAACTTTTAAAACTTTAATTGAAATACATGGCAATATCCTTTGCCTCACTTAACGTATTTGTTTTGGAGATATTTATTTTGATTATAAATTTTTAAAAAATATAATACTTATTTTTAAAATGTCTCTAAAATTTTGAATGCGATGACACTTAAGTGTTCTATTAGTTAACATGCCTAAGTTGTTTTTTTTTTTTTTTAAATGTATCGAAAATATTTTTGTATTCTGACACAGTTTTTTATTTTTTTGTTAATGTTGGGTGTATATATAGAATATGTCAACTCTTTTATTTTATGTCAAAACAATTTAATTAGTCGATATCAAGAATATCTATATTATGGAGACGCTTTTAATTAATGTCGATCAAAAAAATCCTTTTGAATCAGGATAATTAATTTTAAAGTGTCCCCATAATTTTGAATGATATGACGCTTATATAAAAAGTGTTGTTGATATTTAACATTATTTAATTAAATGTTGTTTTTTATAAGCAGTGTCATAAATATTTTTAATATTATGACGTGATTTTATTAATGTTGAAAAATATATAATATGTCGACGCTTTAATTTAAAAATGACAGGATATTTTTTGTTTGTCTACGCTTTATTTTAAACATCGGGAATATCTTTATTATAAGGAAACTTTTAATTAATGACGTAAAAATAAGTGTGGCTAGAATATATTACGCCGAAAATATTTTTTAATATTATGACGCATTTTCATTAACATCAGAAAAATATATAAAATCTTGACACTTCAATTAAAAAATGACGCTATATTTTTTATTTGTCGACATTTTACTCTAAACGTCAAAAATATTATTATTATAGGAACATTTTTAATTAATGACGTAAAAAAAGTGTGGCTAGAATATATTATGTCTGAAATCTTTTTTAATATTAAGACGCATTTTCATTAACATCAAAAAAATATATAAAATGCCAACACTTCAATTAAAAAATGACGCTATTTTTTTTAATTTGTCGACATTTTACTCTAAATGTCGAAAATATTATTATTATAGGGACACTTTTAATTAATAACGTAAAAAAAGTGTAGCGATAAGAGACTTTTGTTGTAGTGAATCTTTTTTATAGTAGAAGTATTTGCCAATTCCGCAGGGTAATATGTTGAAACAATTAGAGAATTTCAATATATATATATATATATATATATATATATATGGCTATATTATAGAATTATATTATAATTTTTAAAATTATTAGGGATGAAAAATAAAATTTAAGAAGATATTTAAAAAATAAATAAATTTTCTAAGACAAATACATAATTTAAAAAATTTTAGAGGGGGAAGGCAGCCCATCATCACCACCACTACATTAGTTCCATTATTATGGAGGAAAGCAATTGAAGGATGAAAAAGAATATTAATTTTTAAACTTTTTTATTCCCTATTATTTTCTTGTCTAATTTTAAAAATAAAAAATTATGTTAAACCCCTCTCTCTCTCTCTCTCTCTATATATATATATATATATATATATATATATATATATATATATATATATATATATGCGAAAGGCTTCTACTGTGACACGTAAAGGAGCACAGGAGTGTGGGGGAGGAGTTGCAGCACGAAAAGTGCAAAAACCCATTGCTAAGTTTGACGGTGAGGAAATCCAAAAGCTTCCTCCATTTACTTACTACTAAGTTTGACCGTCAAGATACCCAAAAACTTCTTGCATTTCTTTCAAGGACTTTGCTTGTCATTGCTTTTGCTATATGGTCTCCAAGAAGAAGTACATCTTCACCATTGATGATGACTACTTTATAAGCTATATTTCTTTACTCCTTTTCATTTATTTTTCAAAAAATAATTCATTCAATCTTTAATTTTGAGGAATTTATGTGATGTTTAAGTTTTTTTTCATGTAGGGTTTGTCATTCAATCTTGATCGGATAATTTTTTTAGTAGAAAGATTGGATTTTTGTGTAGTGTTTGATAGTTACCCTTCAAAGATAAGCAAGGTTCCTGAAGGATTTGATTATGAGCTTTACAATCATAACGATATTAACTGTATTTTGGGTCCAAAAGCTTCCTACATTTCTTTCAAGGACTCTATTTGCCATTATTTTGGCTATATGGTCTCAAAAAAGAAGTACATCTTCACCACTAGTGATGACAGCTTTGTAAAATATATTTCTTTACTCTTTTCCATTTCATTTTTAAAAAATAATTTATCTGTTCTCCAATTTTATGGAACTTATTATGATTTTTTTTTTCATGTGGGTTTGTCATTCAGTCTTAATATGATGATTTTTGTTAGCCCTAAGGGCATTCTTTTATGTTTTGATTTATGACAAACGTTGATATGTACTAACGTGTCAATTTATTGTGATAGGACATGATTGGCCTTTGTTCTTCTAAACTCTTCAGATAAGAATTGTTGGTAACTCATTCATCACCGATTTCAAGAATGGAAGATCAATTGAAAAATTAAGTATAAGGAGTTATACATCATGAAGACTTTTTATGAAGAATATTAGACTAGGAAGTGTTCATTAAGGTATACTTATTATTTCCTATGTCCTCTTATCTTTTGATTAATTTGGCTTTACCTTGAAGCTTCAAATGAGATGATTTTCAAAGTTTTTAGAATTCACAGAATTTTGGATGGTACAGTTTGAATCCAAAAAGTTCATCCAAAATCCTGTAAACCGGGTTGAAAAATTGTCCGTCAGGGATGTGCCATTTTGGACTTAACTTTTGGATGCATCTTCGTCCAAAACTCGGATGAGTTTAAACAGAAAAATTTATAGCCGTTTTTTTATGACCGTTGGCACTCCACTTTTTGGCTCTATAAATAGCCTTTAAAGTCACATTACAAGTAAGATTTTTGAAACATCCATCTTAGAAACACTATTGCTCAATATCTTCAAAAATCTCATTTTATCTTAGCTTCAAAGTGAGTTCATTGTGTATCAAAGATAAAAGTATTTTGTGCTTGTATCCGAGAGAATATCTGCTCAAGTAAGTGAGCTTATCTCTGTTCTATTGATTTTCAATTCTCAGCTTGTAATAGTAAGGTTGTGTGGTAAAACCCATAGGGGTGATCCTTGTTGTGTGATTGTTCAAGGTTGTGGTGTAAAACCCGTATGGGTGAGTCTTGATGTGTTTGAGAGGTTGTGTAAAACTTAGTGTGGTGATCCTCTCTTCTATGTGGTTGTTTCATTAAGTGAGGTTAATGACATAGGGTTGAAAATCCTTAAGTGTGAGGCTTAAGGTAGTGGACGTAGATCATTGTTGATCGAACCACTATACATCTCTTATCTCATTTTATTTCAGTGGTTTATGTATATTGTTTTTATGATCTTTCACTGTCTAAATCTGAATACACATCTACGAGTGCTTGGACAGCTTTCAATGCATCAATAAAGTCAGCCTAAGTATCTTTGTGATCATCCTTGTTCAGCATTTTAGACTCTTCGGAAAAATTATTTTTGCTTGCCAAAAACCTTATTCATCCCCCCCTCTAAGGTTTTTCATTTGGTATTAGAGCAAGGTCTACATACTTTTGGTTTAACAGCCTTGTAAAAAAGATCTTAATGGCAAGCTCATCTTCTCTTCCATATGTTGAAGGATCTTCAATAAATCGTCTACCTTTGTTTAATGGAAGCAACTATACCTTCTGGAAAAATAGAATAAAGATTTATGTGTGTTCTATTAACTTCAAGTTATGGAGTTTAATAGAGAATGGTCCTTTTATTCCATCAAAGATGATTGATGGTATAAAAATACCTAAACAGAATGATGAGTATAGTGTGAAAGACAATGCAAAAATGACTCTAAACTTTTAAGCTATGAATATTTTGTGTTGTGCACTAGATGTGACTGAATACAACTGTGTTAATGGTTGTGATTCAGCTCATGATATGTGGAGATTGCAAGAAGTCACCCATGAGGGGACAAATCAAGTCAAAAAATCAAAACTAAGGCTTCTTATTCATGATTATGAATTATTTACTATGAAGCTAAACGAAAGCATTACTGACATGTTCACAAGATTTACTAATATCTCAAATGGTTTGAAAGCTTACGGAAAGGTTTATTCCCTTGGGGAACAAAACCAAAAAATTCTTGATGCTTTACCAAAAAGCTGGCAGCCTAAAACTCTTGTTGTTGAAGAACTCAAGCATTTGAAATCCTTACCTATTGAAAAGTTGATCGGATCTCTTTTAACTTATGAGATGAAACTTAAAAGGTTTCATGAATCTGATGATCATGATAAAGGCAGAAAAGGGATTGCTCTAAAAGCTGAAAGTGAAGATGAAGAAACAAGCTCTTCGGAAAGTAGTGAAGGCATGAACGGTGATGACTTAGCAATGATAGCAAAAAAATTCAGAAGGATGTTCAAAGGAAACTATAAACGAGAAAGGAAGCTTATAAGAAAGAAAGGACAAACCTCCAGCTTCAAACCTCAATGCTTTGAATGTAAAAGCACGGATCACTTCATTGTAGACTGTCCGGTTGCAAAAGGAAAGGAAGGAAAAGTGTCTAAGAAGATGAAAGACTAGAAAATCAAGAAAGGTAAAGGATTGATGGGAGCTTGGGACTTAAATGATAAATCTGGAGATGAAGAATCTGAGGAAGAAACTGTCAACATTTGCTTCATGGCTTTGAAAAATGAGGTAAACTTTTCAATATCAGAATGTGTGTCTATTTCGCATACATCTATGACTGAAAAGCATGTTGATCATAATGAGTTGTTATGTGATATGTTTTGTGAATTAAAAAAACTGTTCAGAAAAAATAAAGATTTAAAGTTGAAGGTAAATTGTCTGATGAAAGAAAATGAAGCTTTGTTGAATAGCTACGAAATGTCTCTTGAAATACATATGTGTGCTGAAATTGAAAAAGATGTGATCATGACAGCATTACATCATGCATCTCTGGAAAATAGAAACTTGTGTGATAAAATTCGAATTCTTGAATGCATGGTTAGCACCTTCAATGATATGAAAATTAGAATACATGATCTTACCAATTGCATTGAAAAATTTATAAATCGTAAAAGTAATCTGGAAAAACTTCTCGGAACTCAACATCATTTTGGTAATCGAAGTGGATTAGGATATAACCATGAGGATAATAACAAAACTTGCATGCCCAGATTTGTTTATGCTGGAAATCAAAGTGGCTTAGAATATAACCAGGAGGATAAAGACAAACCTTGCATGCCCAGATTTGTTTATTCTGAAAATCGAAGTAGCTTAGAATATAAACATGAGGATAAAGACAAAACTTGCATGCCAGATTTAGCTTAGCCGAAAATCAAAGTGGCTTAGGATATGAACATAAGAATAACTACAAAAAGAACAAGTTTCAGCATGCTAAACCTACTCCTTCTCACAGCACATACAAGGCATGAACGTATTGTGAAAAACCTGGACATATTGTTTCAAGATGTCTTATTAGAAGAAAAGTGGAATTCGGTGAAGCTACTTTCTGGAAAATCAAAGAAAATGTTACTAACCTTCATGGACCCAAGAAAGTGTGGGTACCAAAAATCATTTCTTCTTTTCATGTATAGGCACAGTCTTTAAGCTTTACCAAGTGGTTCCTGGACAGCGGTTGTTCAAGACACATGACTGGAAATGTAGCATTGCTAGAAAATATTCAGATAACAAATAAATGATTTGTTACATTTGGAGACAAGAAAAAAGGAAAGATTCTGAGCATTGATAATATTAGTAAAGGTTCATTAACATTTATAAAGCAAGTTTTACTTATTGATGATTTGAAATATAACCTACTCAACATTAGCCAACTTTGTGAGAATGGTTGCAAAGTTATTTTTGAAAAAGATTCTTACTCTATACTTGACAGTGGAAATCTCGAAATCATCTTTACTGCCAAACGCATGGGAAATGTATATGTGTTTTATCTAAATGACCTTGTAGCTAATGGAATTAGATGTATATCCGTTCATGATAATGATGGTTATCTTTGGAAAAGGAGACTAGGTCATGTATCCTTTGATTTCTTAAACAAACTATCCTCAAAAGAACTTATTAGAGGGCTTCCAAAAATGAAATTTGATAAACACAAAATCTGTGATGCATGTCAATTTGGAAAGCAAATCAAAACTTCTTTTAAACCAAATAAAATGATCTCTACCTCAAAACCTCTTGAATTAGTTCATATGGATTTATTTGGACTTATGAGGACTGCTAGTTTTGGTGGTAAAAAATACGCATATGTAATTGTTGATGATTTTTCTAGATTTACCTGGACATTATTTCTTAGACAAAAAGATAAAGCATTTATTGAATTTTCAAAGCTGATTAAGCGCATCCAAAACTTGATTGGATACAAATTGATCTCTATCAGAAGTGACAATGGAAAAGAATTTTGTAACAACGAATTCACTCTCTTCTATGATGAAAATGGAATCTTTCATAATTTCTCAGCAGCTAAAACTCCGCAACAGAATGGTATTGTTGAAAGGAAAAATCGGACCTTGCAAGAAATGGCTAGATCCATGCTTTGTGAAAATGTTCTTCCAAAATACTTTTGGGCGGAAGCTGTTAACACAACATGCTATACAATAAACAGAATTATGTTAAGACCATTTTTAAGAAAAACTCCTTTTGAACTTATGTTTGACAAAACTCCTTTTGTCTTTTATTTTAAAGTTTTTGGATGCAAATGTTTTGTTCTAAATACAAGAGATAATCTTTGAAAATTTGATAGCAAGTCCGATAAGGTTATATTTCTTGGATATTCTTCCAACAAGAAAACTTATAGAGTATACAATAAAAGAACACTTTATGTGGAAGAATCTGTGCATGTTGTATTTGATGCATCTAACACTTATACGTCAAAAAGAGATGATGATGATGTAGGAAATTCAAATGAAGCTAAGTTAGATCAAGTAACTGCTCCACCATTAGATACTCATGCAAAAGAGGGGGAGATCGAAGAATTACAGAATGAACAAGAGAAAGATCAAATTAAAGATTCTGCAAATCATCAATTGCTAAAGGATTGGAAATTCAAATCAGGCCATCCAAAGGAGCAAATCATTGGATATCCAAACCAAGGAGTTAAAACTCGACGATATTTTATCGACAACTTTGCTCTTCTTTCAAATATTGAACCTAACAGCATTGATATTGCATTACATGATGAATTTTGGATTATTGCCATGCAAGAAGAGTTGAATCAATTCAAAAGAAATCAAGTTTGGAAGCTTGTTCCTAGACCGCATGATCATCCTGTTATTGGAACAAAATGGGTTTTTAGAAACAAACTTGATGAAAACGGAGCTGTAATTAGAAACAAAGCTAGATTGGTAGCTCAAGGATTTAATCAAGAGGAAGGCATTGACTACGAGGAAACATTTGCTCCTGTTGCTAGATTAGAATCTATTAGAATGTTACTTACTTTTGCATCTTTTAAAAATTTTATGCTCTATCAAATGAATGTCAAAAGTGCTTTCTTAAATGGCTTTATTGAAGAAGAAGTGTACGTTGAGCAGCCACCTGGTTTTTCTCATGAGCTCTATCCAAATCATGTTTTCAAACTATCTAAAGCACTTTATGGATTAAAGTAAGCTCCTAGAGCTTGGTATGAAAGGCTTAGTGGTTTTCTAATCTCAAAAGGATTTTCTAGAGGCTTAATTGATAATACCTTGTTTATCAACTGTGATTGCTCTGGTGACTTACTAATCGTCCAAATATATATTGATGATATTATCTTTGGCGCTACTAATGACTCATTGTGCAAGATGTTTGCTAAGACTATGCAGTAAGAATTTGAAATGAGTATGATGGGAGAATTGAACTTCTTTCTCGGACTGCAAATTAAGCAAACTAAAGATGGAATCTTCATTAACCAAGCAAAGTATGCCAAAGAGTTGCTCAAAAGGTTTAGAATGAATGAAGCAAAAGAAATCAGCACACCCATGAGCACATCCATAAAACTTGACCAAGATGAAAAGGGTAAGGAGGTAGATGAACGAAAATATAGAGGTATGATTGAAAGTCTACTATATCTTACCGCTAGTCGACCAAATATCATGTTTTCAGTATGTCTTTATGCTCGATTTCAATCTTGTCCAAAAGAATCTCATTTAAGTGTAGTTAAACGCATACTTCGATATCTTAATGGGACATATGATTATGGATTATGGTATCCACGTACTAACACCTTTGATCTTATAGGATATACTGATGCAGATTATGCAGGGTGTAAAGTTGAAAGAAAAAGTACTAGTGGCCATTGTCAATTTTTTGGACACTTACTGGTATCATGGCACAGTAAAAAACAAGCTTGCGTATCATTATCCACCATTGAGACTGAATATATTGTAGCAGGAAGCTGTTGTGCTCAAATCTTATGGATGAAGAATACTCTGCGAGATTTCAATTTAAATTTTAACTGTGTTCCTATAATGTGTGATAATACAAGTGCTATCAATTTAACAAAAAATCCAGTGCAGCACTCGAGAACAAAGTACATTGAAGTTAAACATCACTTCATCCGAGACCATGTACTCAAAGGAGATGTGTGTGTTGAATATGTCTCAATGGATGAATAACTTGTAGATATCTTCACTAAACCTCTAGTTGAGGACAGGTTCAACAATTTGAGAAGAGGTTTGGGTATTTCAAGAATTTGATAAATAATCTTTTTGTGTTAGTTCTTCTTGTGCAGGAATTGTGAAGAAAAAGGTTTTGGAAACAAAACTCTACATCTAAAAAACCCTGCTCTTGTTTTAGATGCAGTGCTAGAATCCAATTCCTACATCCAAAATGCATTTTAGGGAAACACTCTTTTGGACAATGATTTCGGACCTAGTCTTGTTCCAAAATCAATGCTTGATATTCTTTTATTCCAAATTTCGTGTTTCAAAAAATTGATTTGCACGTTTTTCAAAACTCCTCAGAAAAACACATGTTTCCAAGGCACATTGTTCTCACACTATCCTAGACATTCAATGCTATCTGATTTTCTCTTTCTCAAAACCCTTGAAACCGTCATTCTTCCAAAACAATTCCTCCGTGTTCTTCTTCTCTGAAAACCCAAAAAGCTTTGTAAAAGCTTGAATCCTTCAATGGCCAAGACAAAATCCACCGTTCCAAAACCTAAGAAGGAGCAAAAATCTTCTCCAGTATTAATGAAAAAGGTTTCGGGTTCAACAAAAGGCAAAGCAAAAGCAAAGGAAGCTTCTCTTCAGCCTCACTTCTCGGCCTCTCATTATGATTCGTCTGAATCTTCCTCCAAACAACTGAGTTCTGCAAATCAGGTACCTCGATTTCTCGACTCCAAATGTGAATCTGAATACAATGACTGGGTCTCTAGAAATCGAACTATTATTTTTGGCTATCGAGTGAACCACTCTGCTTTTTTGAACTTGTCAAATATTCTGGATATGTGTGATCATGTCGGTTGGGGGAGTTTGCTATCAGTTGATGAGAAAATCTACACTCTTTTAGTCTGAGAATTTTATGCAAATTTGAGAAAGGGCAAACTGGAAGAAACAGAGGGAGGATTCATGATTAGGTGGTATGTGACACGAGTGAAAGGAAAAGATTTTGAATTTAACCATAGAATGCTGAACAAAATCTGTGATGTTCATGATGCTAGTTTTCAGTATTTTGAGTTGAACAAATTTCCTGAAGGAAATGAAATTTTTATTCTGAAAAATTTTGAGAAGTTGTTTATTGGTGGAAAAAGCTTTGAGATCTCTGGAAATCGCAGTTCTAAATGGCTGAATGGATTAGGTAGCATCCTTCATCATATGATTTCTACCATTGTTGTACCCAGTTCCGGTCATAAGACCTCTATTAGCATACTTCAAATGGTGGTCATGCTTGCCTTAGCTGAGGGGAGACAGATTAACTTTGGATTTCTGGCAACAAAGTTAATGTTGCAGTCTAGAAATACTGCTAGCAAGGCTCTTCCGTTTGGAAATTTATTGACCAAAATCTTTAGATTTTTCAATATTGATTTAAATTCTGTTATTTCTGATCCCTCAAAAACAAATGTTTATAGCTATGACTCCTTTGAAACGATGGGATATGTCTCAATGGATGTGTGTGTTGAATATGTCTCAACGGATGAATAACTTGTAGATATCTTCACTAAACCTCTAGTTGAGGACAGGTTCAACAATTTGAGAAGAGGTTTGGGTATTTCAAGAATTTGATAAATAATCTTTTTGTGTTAGTTCTTCTTGTGCAGGAATTGTGAAGAAAAAGGTTTTGGAAACAAAACTCTACATCTAAAAAACCCTGCTCTTGTTTTGGATGCAGTGCTAGAATCCAATTCCTACATCCAAAATGCATTTCAGGGAAACACTCTTTTGGACAATGATTTCGGACCTAGTCTTGTTCCAAAATCAATGATTGATATTCTTTTATTCCAAATTTCGTGTTTCAAAAAATTGATTTGCACGTTTTTCAAAACTCCTCAGAAAAACACATGTTTCCAAGGCACATTGTTCTCACACTATCCTAGACATTCAATGCTATTTGATTTTCTCTTTCTCAAAACCCTTGAAACCGTCATTCTTCCAAAACAATTCCTCCGTGTTCTTCTTCTCTGAAAACCCAAAAAGCTTTGTAAAAGCTTGAATCCTTCAATGGCCAAGACAAAATCTACCGTTCCAAAACCTAAGAAGGAGCAAAAATCTTCTCCAGTATTAATGAAAAAGGTTTCGGGTTCAACAAAAGGCAAAGCAAAAGCAAAGGAAGCTTCTCTTCAGCCTCACTTCTCGGCCTCTCATTATGATTCGTCTGAATCTTCCTCCAAACAACTGAGTTCTGCAAATCAGGTACCTCAATTTCTCGACTCCAAATGTGAATCTGAATACAATGACTGGGTCTCTAGAAATCGAACTATTATTTTTGGCTATCGAGTGAACCACTCTGCTTTTTTGAACTTGTCAAATATTCTGGATATGTGTGATCATGTCGGTTGGGGGAGTTTGCTATCAGTTGATGAGAAAATCTACACTCTTTTAGTCTGAGAATTTTATGCAAATTTGAGAAAGGGCAAACTGGAAGAAACAGAGGGAGGATTCATGATTAGGTGGTATGTGACACGAGTGAAAGGAAAAGATTTTGAATTTAACCATAGAATGCTGAACAAAATTTGTGATGTTCATGATGCTAGTTTTCAGTATTTTGAGTTGAACAAATTTCCTGAAGGAAATGAAATTTTTATTCTGAAAAATTTTGAGAAGTTGTTTATTGGTGGAAAAAGCTTTGAGATCTCTGGAAATCGCAGTTCTAAATGGCTGAATGGATTAGGTAGCATCCTTCATCATATGATTTCTACCATTGTTGTACCCAGTTCCGGTCATAAGACCTCTATTAGCATACTTCAAATGGTGGTCATGCTTGCCTTAGCTGAGGGGAGACAGATTAACTTTGGATTTCTGGCAACAAAGTTAATGTTGCAGTCTAGAAATACTGCTAGCAAGGCTCTTCCGTTTGGAAATTTATTGACCAAAATCTTTAGATTTTTCAATATTGATTTAAATTCTGTTATTTCTGATCCCTAAAAAACAAATGTTTATAGCTATGACTCCTTTGAAACGATGGGATATGTCTCAATGGATGTGTGTGTTGAATATGTCTCAATGGATGAATAACTTGTAGATATCTTCACTAAACCTCTAGTTGAGGACAGGTTCAACAATTTGAGAAGAGGTTTGGGTATTTCAAGAATTTGATAAATAATCTTTTTGTGTTAGTTCTTCTTGTGCAGGAATTGTGAAGAAAAAGGTTTTGGAAACAAAACTCTACATCTAAAAAACCCTGCTCTTGTTTTAGATGCAGTGCTAGAATCCAATTCCTACATCCAAAATGCATTTCAGGGAAACACTCTTTTGGACAATGATTTCGGACCTAGTCTTGTTCCAAAATCAATGCTTGATATTCTTTTATTCCAAATTTCGTGTTTCAAAAAATTGATTTGCACGTTTTTCAAAACTCCTCAGAAAAACACATGTTTCCAAGGCACATTGTTCTCACACTATCCTAGACATTCAATGCTATTTGATTTTCTCTTTCTCAAAACCCTTGAAACCGTCATTCTTCCAAAACAATTCCTCCGTGTTCTTCTTCTCTGAAAACCCAAAAAGCTTTGTAAAAGCTTGAATCCTTCAATGGCCAAGACAAAATCCACCGTTCCAAAACCTAAGAAGGAGCAAAAATCTTCTCCAGTATTAATGAAAAAGGTTTCGGGTTCAACAAAAGGCAAAGCAAAAGCAAAGGAAGCTTCTCTTCAGCCTCACTTCTCGGCCTCTCATTATGATTCGTCTGAATCTTCCTCCAAACAACCGAGTTCTGCAAATCAGGTACCTCGATTTCTCGACTCCAAATGTGAATCTGAATACAATGACTGGGTCTCTAGAAATCGAACTATTATTTTTGGCTATCGAGTGAACCACTCTGCTTTTTTGAACTTGTCAAATATTCTGGATATGTGTGATCATGTCGGTTGGGGGAGTTTGCTATCAGTTGATGAGAAAATCTACACTCTTTTAGTCTGAGAATTTTATGCAAATTTGAGAAAGGGCAAACTGGAAGAAACAGAGGGAGGATTCATGATTAGGTGGTATGTGACACGAGTGAAAGGAAAAGATTTTGAATTTAACCATAGAATGCTGAACAAAATCTGTGATGTTCATGATGCTAGTTTTCAGTATTTTGAGTTGAACAAATTTCCTGAAGGAAATGAAATTTTTATTCTGAAAAATTTTGAGAAGTTGTTTATTGGTGGAAAAAGCTTTGAGATCTCTGGAAATCGCAGTTCTAAATGGCTGAATGGATTAGGTAGCATCCTTCATCATATGATTTCTACCATTGTTGTACCCAGTTCCGGTCATAAGACCTCTATTAGCATACTTCAAATGGTGGTCATGCTTGCCTTAGCTGAGGGGAGACAGATTAACTTTGGATTTCTGGCAACAAAGTTAATGTTGCAGTCTAGAAATACTGCTAGCAAGGCTCTTCCGTTTGGAAATTTATTGACCAAAATCTTTAGATTTTTCAATATTGATTTAAATTCTGTTATTTCTGATCCCTCAAAAACAAATGTTTATAGCTATGACTCCTTTGAAACGATGGGATATGTAAGGGAGAATAATTCTTGGAAATTGCTTAGAGAAACTGCTGGAAAAGAAAGAGAGAACCTGATGAAAATTAAGGACGAAGGAAAGACTGTCTCTGGTTCTAAAAGAAAATTTGATGAAGGCAATGTTCATGACATGGGTTTGTCTGAGAATATTCTGAGTGCAATCAGTTCCTTTGCAGAGAAATTGGAATCTCTTAGCTCAGAAATTAAGAACTTAGGGAACAGATTTTCTATCATTGAGCAATCTGCTAAGCCTTCCGCCTCTATATCTGATCATGAAAAGGATGAACAATCTTCAGAGGATAAGAATGAACCGCCTACAGATATTAAGGTTCCCTCTCCTAAACCCTCACCTGAACCATCTCCACAGCTTTTTCCTGTCCAGAAAAAAGATATTCCTCCTCCTTCTCCCAAACCCAAAGGAAAAAGACAGAAGCATGTGGTTGTAAAACGAAAATCCAACAGAATAGTTGGTCAGTTTTCCAAGAAGGGTACTGGATCTAAGGGTGAAACCATTAATATTTCCTAGACTATTTTCTTGGGTAATACCGTGGGCTGATGAACAATTTACGTTCTGCCACAGTTGAACAATTTACTTTTTCAATCATTTATATTCTGTCTTTGGATAATTTCTGATACTTTTTTAAGTTTAAGTCTCTGTCATGCCTATTATCTATCTGATGACTGTTAAGTACATATTACTTCTCCTTCTGCTATGCTTCTTTTTGATTGATGACAAAGGGGGAGAAAGAAAATGATAGTGAATATGGGAGAGATGACAGTTATTATGGGGGCGAAAGAAAATGTTAGATGAGAAAGAAAATGTTAGATAGATCCACATGTTGATAAGGAGAAAATGAAAAAATGAAACTGTTGTGAAAATGTTGAATGTGGTCTGCATGACTGTCAGCATGATGTTGTTTTCAAGACACATGCTAATCTGAAAATATTATAGTCTGTAATATAAGCTGTATGAAATTGTTGGTATGCAGTAATTGATAGAAAATGTAAAGTTTGCGAATTTGATCTACATGTTAATATCCAAAAATAAAATGTTATGAGTTCTGCATGGATTCTATATGACTAATATTAGACTGTTAATGTTTGGTTTTTTGTTTAGCAAAGTAACTGCTATGGAAGTTGAAACCCTTTGAAAAACTGAAACTGCTGTATGAACAATTATTGAATTCCGAAGTAACTGCATGAACCATTTATGATATGAACAGTTGCGCAGGTAAATCAAAACCATGATGAAAATTTCTGATTCACTGTTCACAAATTTTTCTGAAAAATTCCTCAGTTTATGAAAGTTCAATTTTATAACACAGAATTCTGAATGATAATTGGATCCTTGAAACAAAAATTCTGTGATAAATTTTTGGTGCATCGAATCAGGGGGAGTTTTGGACTCAGAAACTTTGTATCCAAAATAAATATTCTTATAAGCAGTTTTTGAAAAATGTTTTGGACACCCAAAAGTCCTATCCAAAAGATATTTTGAAAACACAAGTTCTTCCAAAACGATTTTGGATACACTTTCTGAATGAATAAATCGTTACTTCTTCTATTCCCTCTTATGTTCAAAATTATCACATAAGCATATATTTAGCGGGAGCTTTTTAGCATTTTATCTCTATCAAATTACTTTGAATATTTATATAGAGATATGATATGCTTTAGGATCATTGAGATATGATTTCTCATAAGATCTCTATGAGACTTGTTACAATTATTTGCACCTTTTGCTCATCATGTTATCTCTATCTACATATCAAATGTGTCATGTTTGTCATCACTCAAAAAGGGGGAGATTGTTAGCCCTAAGGGCCTTCTTTTATGTTTTGATTTATGACAAACGTTGATATGGCCTAACGTGTCAATTTATTGTGATAGGACATGATTGACCTCTGTTCTTCTAAAGTCTTCAGATAAGAATTGTTGGCGACTCCTTCATCACCGATTTCAAGAATGGAAGATCAATTGGAAAATCAAGTATAAGAAGTTATACATCAAGAAGACTTTTTATGAAGAATATTAGACTAGGAAGTGTTCATTAAGGTATACTTATTATTTCCTATGTCCTCTTATCTTTTGATTCATTTGGCTTTACCTTGAAGCTTCAAAAGAGATGATTTTCAAAGTTTTTAGAATTCACAGAATTTTGGATGGTACAGTTTGAATCCAAAAAGTTCATCCAAAATCCTGTAAACCGGGTTGAAAAATTGTCCGTCAGGGATGTACCATTTTGGACTTAACTTTTGGATGCATCTTTCGTCCAAAACTCGGATGAGTTTAAACAGAAAAATTTATAGCCGTTTTTTTATGACCGTTGGCACTCCACTTTTTGGCTCTATAAATAGCCCTTAAAGTCACATTACAAGTAAGATTTTTGAAACATCCATCTTAAAAACACTATTGCTCAATATCTTCAAAAATCTCATTTTATCTTAGCTTCAAAGTGAGTTCATTGTGTATCAAAGATAAAAGTATTTTGTGCTTGTATCCGAGAGAATATCTGCTCAAGTAAGTAAGCTTATCTCTGTTCTATTGATTTTCAATTCTCAGCTTGTAATAGTAAGGTTGTGTGGTAAAACCCATAGGGGTGATCCTTGTTGTGTGATTGTTCAAGGTTGTGGTGTAAAACCTATAGGGGTGAGTCTTGATGTGTTTGAGAGGTTGTGTAAAACCTAGTGTGGTGATCCTCTCTTGTATGTGGTTGTTTCATTAAATGAGGTTAATGAAATATGGTTGAAAATCCTTAAGTGTGAGGCTTAAGGTAGTGGACATAGATCATTGTTGATCGAACCACTATACATATCTTATCTCATTTTATTTCAGTGGTTCATGTATATTGTTTTTATGATCTTTCACTGTCTAAATCTGAATACACATCTACGAGTGCTTGGACAGCTTTCAATGCATCAATAAAGTCAGTCCAAATATCTTTGTGATCATCCTTGTTCAGCATTTTAGACTCTTAAAAAAAAAATATTTTTTCTTGCCAAAAACCTTATTCACCCCCCCTCTAAGGTTTTTCAATTTTTTAGTAGAAAGATTGAATTTTTGTGTAGTGTTTGATGGTTACCCTTCAAAGACAATCAAGGTTCCTGAAGGATTTGATTATGAGCTTTACAATCATAATGACATTTACTGCTTCATGGATTTCTTTCAAGGACTCTGCTTGCCGTTGCTTTAGCTATATGCTCTCCAAGAAGAAGTACATCTTCATCGTTGATGATGACTGCTTTGCAAAATATGTTTCTTTACCCCTTTCCATTTCTTTTTCAAAATATAAGTTATCTTATCTCTAATTTTGGAGAATTTATGTGATGTTTGAGTTTTTTTTTTTTTTCTATGTGAGGTTTGTCATTTATCTTGATATGATGATTTTTTAGTAGAAAGATTGAATTTACTCGAAGGATCACGATTGCTAGATTTGTAAGATTTTATTCCCTTGGCGGTGTTTGGTTGGAAGGGATAAGGAGTACTGATTATGTGATTTGTAAGATAACAAGGGATTACTCGAAGTGTTCTATAAAGGAAGAAGAGTTCTCGAATCATAGAATAAGCCATCAAGTATTGGCCAAGAAATACTTGAGTCAAGAAGATTGATTGCCCCTAACAACATCATCTTAGGGATGCAATAGGTATCAAAAGTTTGTTATCGAGGTTGGGAAGTAGGGTGATCATTTTGCTGGGGAAACTTTGGATCACCAGAATGGCACAGATGTACTCAAAATTGGAAGGGAACAAAGGGAGTTCAACACATGAATCAAGATGAGACTGAAGGGAATGCGAAGATCATTTGGGCTAGCCTTGATCATATAGTGGGAATATTTAATATACTAATTAGTAATAAATTAATATTATATATTAATTATATTCTTCTTCAATGTTTTAATTTCTCTTTGGAGTTTGCCCTAATCATTTTAGTTGCTTTACTTTAATACTCTTGGACATACATACATACATACATACATACATACATACATACATACATACATACATACATACATACATACATACATACATACATACATACATACATACATACATACATACATACATACATACATACATACATGCATGCATGTATGTATGTCTCAACATTACTAGCTCTAGCAAAAAAATTGTTAAAGTTCAAGGAAATTTGAATAAAAAATTTTGGCCCTATGGTATAGATCTCCTAGAAAACCAATTCTAGATTGCACTTGCCACTTGGTTCATTTATAAGATGCTTTTATTTTCAGCCAATCTTTGTTTTTCTCTCAATTATTTTTGTTAATATTCTGTAGGAAAAGCTTTTGGATGAGTTGCAAAGAGGCATTGAGGAGTTACAGAGTGCTAATGAAAAAAGAACAATCAATGAAACAAGATCTATTGATTTCTAAGCTTAGAATTAAACTCTACTACCAATATTAGTAATTTTTACTTTGACATGAATATTTCTAAAGAATTCATTGGTTTCTTCTCTTAAGTGTTGGTAAAAATGCCATTGTTACCTTTGCTTAATTTGATAGGAATAGGATTGACAAGCTGAGAGATGGCCTGAAATGGAAGACATTTAAGGGGATACTAAATTCATGGTTTCAATCATCACCATGTTTATACTTTTCCATGCTTACATGAGATGTTGAATTTTATGTTCAAAGGTTTTTCTCCCATATATAGGGCCTTTCCCATGTTGAAAGGAACATTATTTCCTAAGCTCGATTATGTATATATTTATTGAATTTTTGCTAGAGTAATGATTCTCAATATTTACAATGTTTTGAGAACCATGAATGTATTTCAATAGTTGAGATCTTAGGGATTACTATTATTTTAGAACTTACTTATTTTTATTTTGGTTTAAATGCAAAAATGCCCTTCAAAAATATATATTTTTACAATTATACCCCTCAAATTTAAAATTCAGCAATAATATCATTCTTAAATTTAAATTCTTTCAAATATACCCATCATATTTAAAATTCAGTAATAGTACCATTCTTAAATTTAAATCCTTTCAAATATACCATTCTATCAAGAATTTAACGGGATACTTCACATTTGAGTGTTTAAAAGAATGTGATTATAGTATATTCATTATTATTAAAGGTAAATTGGTAATTTCACATTTTGTCTTCTCCAAACAATAAACATTTCTTGGCGAGAATGAAAAAAATTACTCTATTTCTATAAATCTCACAAATTTTGAAGATTATAATCAAAACTATTGGTAGAAGGAATTTATTATAATCAAAATCGCTCTTGGGAGATTTACATGAATGGAGAATTTTTTTTTTCATTCTCACAAAAAAAAAAAAAATAAAAAATCATTGTTTGGAGAAGATAAAAGTTGAGATTACCAATTTACCCTTATTAATAATAATCAGCATATTACAACCACGTCATTTTAACCGATCAAATGTGCATTATTCTATTAAATTTTGATAGAAGGGTATATTTGAAAGGATTTAGATTTAACTATTGTTAAATTTTAAATATGAAGGGTATATTTGAAAGGATTTAAATTTAAGAATGATACTATTACTAAATTTTAAAAGTGAGGGGTATAATTGTAAAATTATACAATTTAAGGGTATTTTTGTCTTTAACCCTTTTATTTTTTTATTTTATTTCAAGTTAATGTATATATAATACATACTATACACCCACTCATGTTTTTTTTTATTCCTTTTTTCTTTTTAAAATTTGGTAAAGTCTTGATTTGTTCTTTTAAGATCTAACTGTATTTGTTAGTTCTGTAATTGAACATATTTTATGTGACTACTTTCGAATTTAAATTTTATTTTATTTTTTAAAAAAGGTTTACTAAAAAGTTAGTCTTCTTTTGAAGCAAAGTCTAAGGCCTGCATAAAAAAATTAAGTCTTTTTTATTTTATTTCAGTTGTCTCATATCAATCTCAAAGTCAAATGCAAAGTTTTTTTTGCAAGTGACTCTATGTTTATTTTTCCATTCAATTGTTCTATAGATTAGTTTTATTTGACTAGAGGGATCTGTAACAGGGCTTGGATTTGCCTCAATTTTTGTGTTTAAAATTGATTTGTCTAATGAGTTTGGAGGATTTTCATAATTTGTGATGATTATTTGTGAATTCAAATGAAATGCATGGGCATGGGCACAAGCATCAAACTAACTCATGCAACGTATAAACATCAAACTAGTTTTGATATTAATGTCTCCAATTCATTTTTTCTCTTCTAACCTTTCAATGTAAGAGAACAAAAAATCTTGATACCTCATTTTAATTTATTTCCCCTCTATATTTACTCCAAACAAATGACTTAAATGACATATCTATATCCATGTTTACTTTCCCTTTTCTTTTCTTTTCATATTTCACCTCAACTGAACTTAATATAAGTAAGATATCAAAAAAAGAAAAAAAGAAAAAAGGTAAGATATCACGTTGTTAAAAAATCACACTTATCTTAGTCCATTAGTCTTTCCCCCCCCTAATTTGTTCTAGAAATTATGAGTTGGAAAATATTGATATTTTCTTTTTTTTCTAGCTTGGCAATTATATGCCAAATGTAGGATTTCCGTTAAAAAAATATATATAAAAGGAAAACTTGTTAATCATTTTACTCTTGCATAATTGTGACTAGATTATATCCTAGTTAATAAAAAACATTTCTTTTTAGATGAATGGTATTGCGTTATATCTACATATCCCTCCCATAACATATCAAGGAAAAGATGTAAAAAATAGTGCTTGCATAATTTTTCTCCATTATGTCTTGAAGCAATCTTCTATTCTTGAATTTTCTTTGTCATAAATGATTATTCTTTTATACGACAATGTAAAATAAATAAAATCAAAATAGAAACACCACACACAACTTTCTTATTTTGGAAAGTACTATTTTCTCCTCCTGATATTTGAATCTTGTCAAGGAATCGAAGCACCATCTTTACTCCAACCTCATCTGAAAATAAAAAATCCAAATTAATGCAATAAAAACTACTACAAGTAATAATAAGAAATGCATATTTTTGTAAGTATAAATAAATAACAATAATTTGTAAACGCTTTGTAAAGTAACTCATGGATCATGTAAGTACCTAAATGAGGAACAACATGGCCTTCATGGTGATATAGGAGAATAGGCTGCACAAATGATTCCAAAAGCTCAAAATGACTTTGTTTACTCGCTTCTTTCTCACCTACCAAAGGGGGAAAAAATAAATTATTTTGTGATGTTTATTCGCTTATAGGAAACTAAAAAAATAAAGAGAATATGATAGATGGAGATATGAAAGTCTTCTGCTCAAATTCATAAAAAGGGACATGTTGTTAACACCCTCTTAAAGGTTCACGGAACATTTCGTTTTAATTTTTTGCATTTAATTGACAATCTTATCTTCTCTCTTATTTTATATTTTATATAAATATAAAAATGTCAATCCTGTATGTAAATAAAATATTTAAAATTAAAATTATATAATTTATGCATTTTATGTTGAATAAATCTTTGTAACTTTGCATTAACAAATACCGCCCCCCCCCCCCCAAGATTTTTTATTTTTTCTTATATTATATTACCATTTTTTTTCTCCCTATATTTTTTAGTTTCCCAAAAATATTCTTAAAAAAAATTTCTTTTTTTAAAAAAAGCTTTTTTTATACAGGAAAAAAAAAAAACAAATTCAAGATTTGATTACTAGATATTGTCTATACTTTTAATAATTATCATTCTCTTACAGGATATTCTTTTATCTACACTTTTAGCAATTACTATTTTTGTCTCTTCTATTTTATTAGCTTACATTTTTTAATTTAAAAGTTATCTCCCTCAATTATTTATTAGAGAGGACACCAACTACCGTTAGGCACTCATAAGTATGTTAATGTGTTTTTTTAATTTAATTTTTTATATTATTTTTCTCCTTTTTAGTATTAACTGTTTTATTTTTTTTCTTATTCACATGAATGATTTTGTAATATAATTTGTTTATTTTTTATTTATATTATCGATTGATTCTTATTTAAAGTTTGAAATTGAAAAATGACTTAATTTTAAGGAGTAATTATATTATATTATATTTTATACTTTTTAGACTTTATATTAAATTTTGAGTCGATTTCATATTAAATATATAAAAAAATAGAATGAGAATTGTACTTAACTTTTTTTTGTGTTCTTTATTTTTCAAAATTTGCATTAGTACAAATACTTTTTTTTAATGAAAATCCTTTTATTTAGTGATTCATTTTTAATTTAAATTCTAAGAATTCAGTTTTTTTTTGGTCATAAATTAGTTAATGTAAAATGTATTATGAACTTTTATTTATAAAAGAATAATTTTTTATCTTTCTTGTAATTTTAGAAATTGTACCTGTTTTTTTATCTTAACAAATTATCAAGAGTATATTAAGGATTAAATTGGGAGATGATTTTCAAACAAGTTCTTTACTCATATATATTAATAAAGATATTATTAGAAGTTTTGATAGTGATTTAATTATAGATAATTTTGATTATAAAAAAAAACACACAGTTTAGAATGCCTACTTTTACTAAAATGTAAGTTTTTTTTATATTTGTTTTATTTTATTTTTAGAGATATTATTTTTAAATATGGAATTAAAAATTGAATATTAATTATATATAAAAATAAATTTATTTTACATATTTATTAAGTTAATATTAAAGTTATAAATTCTCGCCCTCTGAAAGTAAAAATTTTGGTTCCGTCTATGAAATACCTAATAATCACATTGTAGTGGTTTTCAAGTGAGTGTTTAAAATAGTACTTTACGATTTAATTTTTCTATCTTGAAAATAATTCTCTCTCTCCATTTTATTGTTTTTATGAAAATGCCCCACAAAAAAGTGAAAAATTTGTCACTGTATTTATGTGCTAATTAATTAAATCTTATGTAGTTTGATTTGTCAATCTGCTATGTTATTATTAAATTGTGTCCTATTAAAATTACATTAATTTGATATACAATAATAAAAAGTTTATCACAGAATAAATTAGTAATGTAGTTCCACTTTAAAGAGTCTATGTTTGTGGGCCTGACTTAGTGGAAAAGGATATGTTAACTCAATTGAATTCTTTTCAATATTCGTTACTTCAGCATGACAACACTTAATTTGATATTTAAACCTTTCCACCGAAAGATTTTTGAGTTGATCAAAATCGATTTAAACTCTCCTTGGTAGTATGTTGAAGATGCACCAACAACTTGAATTATGAAGCATTCGGCAATAATCAAAACCAAAACACCAGAGAACTTTGTTTGCTTCAAAGTCTATTAGAATTTATCATGAAAACCACTCCTTGTTACATAGACCTTTCTTCGTCCATAACTCTCTATCTCTCAAACCATATATGTCGTAGTTCCTCTAACTTTTATAAATAAATGTTGCAATAAAGTATTTTATTTCTTTACTAAATTTGGATATTGCCTTAAAAATGAATACTAAATCTTTTTGAATTTTCATAACTAAGGATAGAGATAAATTAGGCTTTTATCAGGGGTTTACCGCCTGACTTGATTTAGGCCGGACTTGGTCTGAACTTGTTTAGAAAATATGTCAAATCTGAACTTAAAACTAGGCCTATTTAGCTAAATAAGTAGGGCCTGTTTGGTTAAAGTCAGTCCAGAAGCCTACGGACCTATCACAAACACAAATGAGTTTGTTGTTTGTTTCATATGTCATGTATTTATTTATATTGTATTTGTGGTAGCTAGTCGTGTTTATATTTGACTTTGTATTGTATTTGTCTTTGGACTGTCCTCTTTTGCTAACTTCAGTTATGTAGTGTTTGAATCGAAATTACCGTACTAGTTTTGATTTTATATAACTCCAATTATTACATTTTTATATGTGGCTAATAAAATAATTTTTTTATATATTAACATAATTTTAAATAGGTTTTAGACTAGATCAAACTTTTAAACATATTAGTCCCAAGTTTAAAAAAAGGATTTATATAAATTATTAGGCTAAACTCAGGTTTTCAGCTACAATACACACCCAAACCAATTTAACCGAAGCCTGACTTGACCTAAACTATTTCCATCCCTATTCATAACTCAATCGTACAAGTATTTCAATTAAAGTCTAACAAGCTATACAAAGATATTTTCAATATTCTTATCGGGATTCAATTTCTTAATCTAACTAAAATTCATTTTGCTCAAACATTACAAACATAAATTTTCAATTTTTGCTCAAATTTTGACATTGTCAAGAAATTAGCACTTTCATTAACACGACTATTTTTTTTAAGGATTGGATAGTGCAAGGATGAACATTCTATATTATTGCTAGAGCAAAATTAACAGACAATATTAAAGAGGTGTGTTAATAACACTTCCATCCAGAAATTATCTTACCAATTCCTTTTTTTTTTTTTTTGGAAAATGAAAATTAGAAATTACCTATGATGTGAAGTGATGGAATGTCAATTAGAGAGGAAAATGCATCTTTAGCCACCTCAGGGGTCGGAAACATTATCCCTCCAAATTTTGCTCCAGAGATTATTATGACAAACTTAATATTTGGTACTTTTGTGAAGGCAGCACCCTGTAATTCCATCTACTTTAGCGAGATACTCCTCAAGAATATGTAACACAAATGCCTTTAAAAAAAAGGTCACTCTTTCCACGTTTCAATAAATTAAAAAATATTTTACATGTGAAAAAATTATTATCCACACACATGTATATAGTGGCGGATTTATAGAGGGGCAATGGGGGCAAGTTCTATTAATCAAAAAGTATATGGAGTTTTGAAAATTATCTTATTTTATCCCCATTTATTCAAATTCTCAACTTATTTTGCAAGGATACTAAAAAGGATAGATTATAAAGAGAAGTATATATAATTTTACTTAGAGTTATTATTGTTTATTTGGATAACGCTAATATTAACCAAAAAATATTTCTATTAATTCTTCTCATAAATGAAAAGAGAACTAAAAAGAACGAAAAGAAATTTGGAAAAGTATAGGTCACTAAATTTATTTTGAACACATTTTTTATTTTAGTAATTCTATTTATAAGATTATTTTTTTCCATAAGTAAGTTTTTAAAACAAAAATACAACATATTTTTTAAAAAGAATAAGCCATCAAATTTATTTAGAATATCCATTATTTTCTTTTTTGAATAATGCTATTTATAAGATGATTTGTTTCAATAAATATTTTTAAAACAAAAATACAACATATAAACTTTAACCATTAAAATTTTCCACATCTATTAAAAAGAATAAGCTGCATCCGTAGTATTTTGAAAAGAAAAACTCGGTCGCTACCTGGCTTGTAGTATATATGACTTCTAGTTCTTATAAAGGAGAAAGAAATGAGGATAAAAAAAAAAAAAGATAAACCAGTAAAATTTGTGAAGCTAATTACCTCTCTCTGCATCCCTGGTAAAGCAGCACTTAATAGTCCTCCCTTCTCAAATGATGGTAAGACAATGTTATCGAAATTAATCAACCATACAAATTAATTTGGTAGCCTATGGACCCCCCTTTTTTTTTCCTCTTAATTTTTTGGTGGGGGAAATAGGTATTATTTAATTTCTAGAAAATTATAATAAATGAAAATTTATTTTTCTTACCTGAGAAAACCCAAGAACACCATCAAATGGTCCAAGCTCGATCATGCGATCTTCTAAATAAGCAATGCACTCTTCAAAGTTCTTGTATGTCTTAAGATCCTAAAATGATCGATTCATAATTAATTTCATTATTAATTATTATTATTATTATTATTATTATTATTATTATTATTATTATTATTATTATTTCACAGTTTCTTATCACATTATGCCTCCATTGATGATTGGTGACAACCGGCAATGGATTGCCTTTTGGGAAAAAGACAAAAAAAAAAAAAAAAGAAGTTCATTTACAAATTATAATCCTCGATTTTCCGGAATTTCTAATTACATTTCTACGGAACAACAGAAAAAATCGATATTTTAAGAATTTTTATTACTGTTTACTTATTTCATTTGCCATATAATTTCAATATTTTAAAAATATAGATTTTATCAAATACTTATTAGTATTAGGCTTCCCCCCCCCCCCCTCCCTCTCACTTAGCCAATGAAAAAAAAAAAAAAAACTTCGAGAATGTGTTTAACATTACAAAATATGAAACTCAAGTATTCAGCTAATAACTCAGTGGTTAATAATTGAAAAAAGGAAGGGGAGGGAAAAAATAAAACTGACCTCATTATAATGAAACCATTCGAAATAAGGAGGATCAAACGGAGGAACTTTCCTCTCTGCAGAGAAAGGTGCATCAACGAAGACCAAATCCATCATCTCTAGCACAGACTCTGGCCATACAATTAGCTCTGCTTCCAAAATTTTACCACTCGATCCATACCCATGAAGGCAAAGGATTCTTGGTTTCTTCCCAACCTCCTTATCCATCTTTCTTGAATATTTTCTTCTCCCACCAGCCCCGCCCCCCCAGCTTCTCTATAAGGTCTTCTATTCTGACCACATTTATTTATAGGAAGCGACATATGGTGTATGTGGCGGATATATGTCGTTCTTTCTAAAATTGTCTGCTTTGTCTGGGTTGGTTGGTTTATTCATTTTGGATTAGCTTGAGTAAAGAGGTCAAGCGCATTGGTTAACATTTTCCTGCTAAATTTGAATGGTTAACATGATGAGCAGTTTGCTGTCTTTGTCAACTTATTCTGCTGTCTTACAAACCGACCTTCTATTTTCAATTTTTTTTTAAGATTTCTAAATAGGGTTTTGATCATGTAGCCATAAGAACGAACCTATCTTTGATTTTTCCCCCAAATATGTGTCACTTTCGTCGATATAGTGCATGCAGATACATATATATCAACATCCAACCATTACAATGATTTTGCATTTTTCATGTGGAGGAAATTAAGACAACACTTGGAATATATCTAATATTTAAGGTTATCTATTATACCACATAAGTACCTTATAGTGGTGGAATATAAAAGTCGGGGAAGATATTTTCAATTTCAAGTATTATTATTGATGTGTGTTCTTAGTTATCTATTATGTGAAATAGTAGAGGCCAGCTAAACAAAGTTGATCATTATTGTTGAGCATTGCAAGAAAATTGTGAACTTGTTTAAAATTGGTGCTGCAATCACACCGGACGAGTCACTTGTAGATTTTCAAATCAATAAATTAAATCTATCTCCTTCACACCTCTAGACTAATCTCTAGTGACTAAAATCATTTTCAATTACCAAAACAAGAATCGGGATTGACAATTACCACCTAATTAGTTCATTAGGTTGCTCTTATTCACAAGATAAAATGTACTGAAATGTTAAGGTAATTGTCACGATTATACTTTGACAAGACTAGTTTACGAGTTTGATATGATATGTTTATAAGACTCCTTGACCATACGGGAGGTGTCTTTGATAATTATTTAAAATTATATTGGCAATATTTGATGCGTGATTTATTAGATTTGGATTAAGAAAACAAATTTTAGAGAATCTAAAAAGAATTTCATAAAAGGTATGTATAGATATTCTATTTATGAAGATATGAAATATAAGTGAGATTGGAACTGCGAAGATTTAAAAAACTTCAAAGAAAATCTTTAAGTGGATTCCTAACATAACAATGAAACAAACACTATGTTACAATGCATAAGAACGACCAAGAGCTGCTGATTTTTTGTATGTGTGTGTGAGAGAGAAGAAGCACAAAGCACATGAAGATTCATTACCAATATGGTCAAGATAATAGAGTGAGGATTTCATGAAAATATTCTTATAATTCTTGAAGCACATACTTTCGGTGAAGTCTAATGGTTCAGTTTGCTAAAGTTTATTTATTGATTCAAGTTAATCACTACGATAATATCATATCTTTGATGGGAACTTGAATTGTTTTCTTCAAAAGAAAATATCTTTCTGATAGAAAGGTTTCTTGGTGTCAACAAAGAACCACTGTGTTGTAACAACAAAGAGTGTTGGTGTTTTATTAGAATTTATTAAGAGTCACTTGATGATTGAATAAGTGAATTCCTTATAACTTTGTTAAAATTTTAGTAGATCTTTTTAGTAATTTAGAACTTTGTCACAATAACATTATTGATCAATATATAAAATGTTATCTCTAACTAAATATGGTCAAACGTCAATTTTTAATACTTTATTGTTGTATTACATTATTAAGTACTGCCTACTTTATCAAAGTTCTTCAATCTTCTCCAAGAAACGAAGTATTTCCTTTTCACCATCTTCATATGTAGAAGATGGCAAATACGCAAAAGTTAAATTCTTATGGAAAATGAAAGTCAAAAGTTTATTAAGAAAAGAATTGTGTTCAATATCACAACTTGTGCTTTAACGTCCAAGGCGATTCTAATTAGTTCATTAGGTTGCTCTCTTACTCACACGATGAAATGTAGTGAAAAGTGAATAACATTATTGATCAATCTATAAAATGTTATTTCCAATTAAACATAATTGAACGTTAATTTTTAATATTTTATCGTAATATTGCATCATTAAATATCGCCTACTTTATTAGAGCTCTTCAATCTTCTTCAAGAAACAAAGTATTTCCTTTACACCATCTTCATCTGTAGAAGATGACAAATCCGCAAAAGTCAAATTCTTATGGAAAATGAAAGTTGAAACTTAATTTTTAAAAAATATATATGTTTTAATATATTGTATTATATATATATATATATATATATATATATATATATATAACCGAAAATGCTTTGCGGATCAAATTGATCCGGATCAATAGGGCTATTTAAGTCTTTTTTTATTAAATTTTAAATTAATTGACAATATTTTCCTCAGTCAAGATTTTAAAATATTTTGAATTTAAAAATTAAAATTTTTAAATGTGAGATTAATATTATCAACTATCTATTCATATTTGTGTGTTTCCAATATTATTGTTTATTCAAACTTATATATTTCAATGTCAACGGTCAATTATACTCCCTCCGTCCTAAAAAAGATGTCAAAATTTTTTATTTTTGTTGTACCAAAATACTTATCAATTTTACAATTCAAGATTGTATTTATTATGTATATTCCTAATTTATCCCTCCTTCAACTACTCAGTAAATATTTGACTTATTAAATATGTGTGTATTCCCAATCTAATTAATGAAAATTTATTTTTATTTAGGGATAAATAGTCATTTTCTATTATAATTATATAAGTTTTAGTAATTCCTTAATTTGTGTATCGTTTACTAGATTGACATCATTTTTAGGACGAATGGAGTATGTCTCAACTGTATACTAGCAATTAATTACATGCATATTTCAATGTCACTGTCAACTAGATTCTCATTGTCAATTAGAATATTCTTAACCGAAACTTTTTTTACAATAGTACTTTTGAAGTTTAATCTATTTTGAAGCAATTTATATTTCGTTATTATGTTCTTCTTCTAATATTAGTATATTTGTGAGTTCGACTGTAATTAATTTAGATTTTATTAATTCACTAACTAAAATATATATTTTTAAATTCGTACATAATGTCGACTTTGTAAAATTAAAAAAGAAATAAAAATTTATGAATAAAAATTGATAATTAGATATCTAAAGTCGACTAAAACTTCAAGAGGAGTTCAACTCTATAACTTTCTTATTTTTGCTATATCAATATCAATAAATTATTGAATGCATCTATATCTACTACATTTTAGAATAATTTATGTATATACGATCTTTAGTTATATTCACAATTGATATGACATTCCAGTACTTTCAAAAATTTATCCCTTCTAATTTTCATTTTTTTTAAAAGGTAATTGATTTTAAAAAAAATGAAAAAGATTTTGAATGATTTACTTACAGACTTTTGAATTATTACACTTTAAATGACTATCTCAAAGACTTAAAATATTTTGTTTTATATATTTTGATCAAATTAAAAAGTTTTAAAAAAAACTACCATAATCATTAGAAAAAAAAATCAATCATAATCTTTTGAGTTCTTTCGATCTAATTTTTTTATATATTTTGATTAGTTAAAAAATATTCTTTTATTTTAAACTAATTGTAATAACCTACTAATATTTTATTTAACAGTAATAAATAAATTAAAATTGAGCCTCGTATCCTCAATATTTCCAAAATATCTTGAATAATTACAAAAAAAATATTTATATAATATTTTTGACTAAATAGTATTGGAATATAAATAGAATATTTTTTATTATAGGTTTTTATAAAATAAAAAGTCGGTAGGTAATTCCGTCAATAATTGATTAGAAATTTAAATTTTACAAAGACACTACCAATAGATTACCAATGAAATATAAAATAAAAATTAAATTAAATATAAAAGGAAAAAGAATTTCAATAATCCACTGGCCATGAATAGTAATGATTTTAATTACCAACAAAATACCTTCAAATGTTTTAGAATTATAAGTTTTTTTTTTAATTTTTATGAATACTACTTATATCAGTTGGTATTCAATCAATATTTTGGTAATAAGTTTAATGGTATCGTGTTGATAATGATTTTAATTGCCGAAAGGATTATTAAAAACTAAAAATAAACATTTCCACCCGTCGATATTCTATTGCTTTTCTATTGATAGTTTTAATTTTACTGAGAGATTACCAATGAAGTACCAAGAGAAATATAAAAAATAATGAAAAATAAAACAATCCTATTAGTAATCCATTGGTACCACAATAGTAATAGTTTACTATTAGAATATTAAAGGAATTTTTGAACATAGTAGAAAAGATATAGTTCCACCGTTTAGTATTCAGAATTAAGTGAATACTAAATTATCTTTTAATAAATGTTATTTCCTTGAAACATATTTTTACCTTTTCTTTTAGTACTTTACTTCTAAAATTAATAAATAAATGTTTACTGAATAAAGTTAGATAAATGATTTTTCATAAAATTATTGCTGAGTTACATGTCAAATAAATTATAAATATGAAAAATAAGTAAAGTTATTTATATGAAAAAAAAAATTGTTGAAATTTACCAAACTCCTTATATTACCTATAAATTCATAGCCTTTTGCATGTTAACATTTGAAACAAATCATTCAACTCAATATATATAACCAATCATCATTTACACATAAACACTATATTGCATTTACAAATTTTAATTAATATGTATATGTGTGTGTGTATATATATATATATATATATATATTATATTTATCTGAATATAATTTTCTATTTTCTATAAAAAATGTGTATAAATGATTGTATTATTTAAATCAAAATAAAAATATCTAATAAGATATTTGTTATAAATGTTATTATTAGATGGGGGTGGAGGGAAAGTGCAAATTATTGCATTATTAAATCAAAATATAAATATCTAATGAGATATTTATTATGAATGTTATTATTGGATGTGGGATGGAAGGAAAATGTAAATAAGATGTGGACAGTGCCAATCACAAAATATCTGATGGTGTACTGGCATATCCAAGTTACATAGCCTAAAACATGTTGCAAGTGCGAATCTCCTTTATCAGACCTTTTTTTTTTTTTTTTGTATTTCTTGGTAATTTTTTAATGAATTACAGCTAATAGAATAAGAAAATAAGAAAAGGGCTTTCTTTTAACATTTGGTATTTTACTAATGAATTAGAACGAATTTTTCATCATTAATTTAAAATTTGACAAAAATAAAATATTATACATTAGATATATTCAAAATTAAATACCACACCTCGAATTAGATACTGCTCTATTTTTTTTTTTTACAAATTATATATAAAAATTCATCTTAAAAGTACCCAAAAAAAATCTTATAAAATATGATAAATATAATTATTATTTAAATTATTTATGAACGTTAATATTTTAAAATATTCCTAAGTTACATCAACATATTCTCCTATTATATTTATCTATTTTTATAATGATATGCAACCATTCATTTTAATTTGAAATATTTATATACAAATAATGTCATTAATAAGATAAAATTTAGATTATATAAGAATTTAGAGGATAAATAATATAAATTCTTAAAATCTAAATAAATATTTAGATTATATAAATAAGGCAATCTTAATAATACTATTGTTAATTAATTAAGAAATTAATTTATACTATATTTTTCTTTCAAAATAAATTCTTAATTATAAGAAAAGTCTTACTTAGAATTAAAGTGGTCTCACCTATGAATGTAAGGCTATGGGTTCGAGTCATGCTCTGATAAATATTTCTTCTTGTATTATGTCTTACAGTTGACTATGAATTTCCATATTAGTTGACAGCATAAGATGAAAACGTCAACTATCATTGTGCTATATTGATAGAATAAGAAAGAAGTGTCAACTATAATTATATGACAGAATAGTAATAGAGGATACGAAACGAGATGTTGCATATAATAGTTGGAATTTTCATTTGACAAAATGGTATAAAACTAAGAGTTTTATGTGAACTAAATGCTTTGGAAATATTATACATAAAATTCAAGAGGAGGAAATATGAAAAGAGGGAAAATGCAATAGAGAGAAATATTTTTGGAGGGAAAGATATAAATTTTCCTCCAATACAATAAAAGAGTAGTATATTGGTATTTTTTATAACCTTTAACTATTTTTGAGCTGCATTTATTGTGGCTCAATTTGACCCCTTTAGCAATACCCATATAAAACTTCCTTTGTTTTAAAATAAATGTTTATAAAACTTTTTTAGATGTCCATATGCATATTTATAGACACAATTATTATTTTATCCCAATTGAATTACCCTTATTTATTCTAAATCAATTACATAATTTCTCAATTTTTTTTTCTTCTTACGTCTCAAATATAAGAACTTTAATAGGGGTAGATTAGAAACTTTTTCTAAATTATAATATTATTTTCAACATCTTTAATATATGTATAAATAATTTCATAGATATTTATTTTGAAATAGAGGGAATATGTAAAAAAACAATGACGTATGACATTACTCTCTGAAAACAGTGGTCGGAAAATGCATGACCATAATCTAATGGCATTCTGCACTAAAATAAATTCATTTATTAGAATTTAGAAAACTCACCTACTCTTGGCATCGTGTGTTCCTTAGGGTGATGAAATCACAAAGGGATCCACGAACCATGGCAGCATTGCTTCCCCTTCTTCTTCCTTCAAGAAGTCCATCTCCCCTATGCAAAGTCATTTGCTACTTAATGAGTTTATTTATAGCTCTAAATACTAGGATTCATGCTAATGAAAAAATCTAATACTGGGAGTACTTTATTCACGGATTAAAATACTTTTGCTACATTCTCAAATAACTGATATTTTTAGAATTTATACATTAAAGAAGTCTTAGTATTTATAAAATTTAAAAAAAATATTCTCTCTATTAAAAATTTTGCAGTTAATTAAAAATTAAAAATTAATTAATACAACTCTCTGCCTGAGGAACCATTATTCGATAATTGAAGAAGGAACAAATTTGCATTTTGAAATGCCAAACTTGTAGTTGACGCTGCTTCCTAAGTCAAACACTTAGCTACAAGAAATAGTAAAATTAATGACTGATATTTACAGGCGGTGGTTTAAAAAATGGCAACCAACAAAATGAACTGTATCTAATTGCAACCGACAAATCCGTGGCTAAACCAGAGGAAGTAGTTATTGTTCGCATTTGGTATAAACCTCATCAAATCTAAATTTCATATCCTACCTTGTTGGAGTTAAAGGAAGGTAATGAAGTTGCCAGACTTGTTTGGTTAATTTAGGCCATTTGGTTTGGTTTCCAAACTGTACTGAGTGCTGTAAAAATCCAGTAGTTAATAAGAACAATCAGCAAAGTAGTACCTATGAAATGAAGACATGGTCAGGTGAGTGGAGACGAGAATGCATTAGCAGCCACTTTGGGGATCCCAAATTTGCGCTCCCCAAATCTTGCTCCTGATATTAGTATTGGAAACTTCAACTTGGGAACTCTTGTAAGAGCTACTCCATCCTTTTGCGATCCAGGCAAGGATGCAACCAAAGTGGCTCCCTATTCATAATCAATAACACAATATAATTGTGATCTCAGAAGAAGTTACAAGGAAAAGATTTATATACTAACCTGGGAGAAGCCAAGAAAACCATCAAAAGGTCAATGTGTTATCATATAACCTTTGTTGAGGATGCCACTGTTGGGGACAAACAGACCAAGGACAAGGGCACATTCAAGCAGCGGAACAAAAATAGATTCAAACTTCCTGTAAACCCCTACTCCTTATCAACCCTACACTTGAATGAAAATTAGGAGCTCCAAGAAAATGAAAAATGGCAGCAATAATGGAAGACAAAAAACACAGCCAAAATGCAAGTACAAAGCACACCAAATTTTTACGTGAAAAACCTCTCCAATGTGAAGAGGAAAAACTACAGGATCTTCAAATCTATGGTAAAAGCTCCACTAATCAACATGAAAAAAATACAAAATAGAGTTCCACAATATACAACTGAAAATACAGTTATGATGAAGCTACAACTTCATTAAAAACCAAAATATAGAGAAGAATAATTAGAGAAAATGCACCACATTTTTGTCACTGTCCGGCGGCAATATTTCTGAATCCGACTGTCAAAAATTGATCACCACCATCAGAATGTAGTTTTGCCTCTCCTCTACAACATATCCAAAATTGAGCCAAATCGGAGAATAAATCACCGTCCGATCATCATGTAGAAGTAGACTGCTTAATACAGAAAAATCTGCAATTCTCCCTCTCTCTCTCTCTATTTTCTCCAGCTATTTTTGTTTTTCTCTCCATATTCATACAACAACACACACCAGCTATTCTATATCTCACCTGCCTCTTCTTTGTGTCGACCAAAAAA
The DNA here is from genome assembly GCA_026120185.1 of Voacanga thouarsii. Taxonomy (NCBI): domain Eukaryota; kingdom Viridiplantae; phylum Streptophyta; class Magnoliopsida; order Gentianales; family Apocynaceae; genus Voacanga; species Voacanga thouarsii. The sequence goes on from JANUWF010000978.1 coordinate 103,419, forward strand.
AACAAAAAACCTTTTCCTCTTTTGTTGCTACATGGTTGTCTAGATTCTACATGTTGGGAGCTAACTCAACAAATCTCCCCCCTCCCAACTATGTGGAGGAACTTGCCATCCTGGCAATGGAGCAACAAACCTCAAACTTCCATTTAGGCAACACCTTTGTTATCATATCAGCTCCGTTATCATCTATGTGAACCTTTTTAAGTTCCACCAATTTATCATCTAAGACCTCACGTATCCAATGATACCTCACATCAATGTGTTTGGATCTTGAATGAAAAGTTGGATTCTTACCAATATGAATAGCACTCTAACTATCACCATGTAGCATAACTGCCCTTGAGAGTGACCAAGCTTCTGAAGAAACCTCTTCATCCAAAGTAACTCTTTACAAGCCTTTGTAGCTGCAATGAATTCAGCTTTTGTAGTAGACAATGCAACACATTTTTCCAATTGAGATTGCCATGATACAGCTCCCTTTGCAAAGGTAATCAAGTAACCAGAAGTAGATTTTCTTGAATCAACATCTCTAACTATATTTGAATCTGTATAGCCATCAAGAACAGGTTTCTCACTGCCAAAACAGAGTATCAAACTAGAAGTACCATGGAGATATCTCAAAATCTACTTCACAGGATCCCAATATTCTCTTCCTAGATTAGAAAGAAAACGACTAACAATGCCAACAACATGAGCTATTTCAGGCCTCGTACAAACTATAGCATACATCAAATTACCAACTGCTGAGGCATAAAGAACTTTCTGCATATATTGCTTCTCTTCTTGAGTGGAGGGGCATTGTTTTACACTTAATTTGAAGTGACTAGCAAGAGGAGTACTCATAGCTTTGGACTTATCCATCTTGAATCTCTGGAGCACCTTTTGAATTTAGCTTTCCTGAGATAACCAAAGTTTCTTGGCATTTCTATCACGAAAAATCTTCACTTCAAGAATTTGCTTAACTGGTCCTAAGTCTTTCATAGCAAAAAACTTGCTCAACTTTTACTTTAACTTGTCAATCTTGGAAGCATTTTTACCAACAATAAGTATGTCATCAACATAAAGCAAAAGAATAATAAAATCATCATTAAAAAACTTTTGCACAAATACACAATGGTCTGAAGTAGTCTTCCTGTAACCTTGCTTCCTTATAACAAACTCAAACTTCTTATACTACTGTCTTGGTGTTTGTTTCAATCCATACAAACTTTTCTTTAATTTGCAAACATAATCTTCTTTTTCTTTTACTTGAAATCCTTATGGCTGTTCTATATAGATTTCTTCTTCAAGATCACCATAAAGAAAAGTTGTCTTCATATCCGTCTGTTCAATCTCCAAGTCAAGACTAGCAACTAAACTAAGCACAACTCTGATAGATGACATTTTTACAACAGGAGAAAATATCTCTGAAAAGTCTATACCTTTCCTCTGATTGAGGCCCTTGACAACTAATCTAGCTTTGTGCCGTGGGTGAGAGGAATTCTCTTCCTACTTCAATCTATAGACCCATCTATTCTTCAAAGCCCTTTTGCCCTTAGGCAACTTCACCAAGTCAAATGTGTGATTGTCAAACAAAGACTTCATCTCATCTTTCATTACATTGAACCACTAATCCATCTGCTCACTTTCCATAGCTTCCTGATAGCATTCTAGTTCTCCCTCGTCAGTCAGCAATATATACTCATTTGGAGAATACCTGGTAGAAGGCTGTCTATCTCTGCTAGATCTCCTGAGTGGAGCATTGTGTGGTTCCTCTGACAAATCTGTAACCGCTGGAATCTGAATATCAGTAGCATAATCATCTGGGATATCTAAATCAGCAACACCATGATCATTAGCATTAAGATTATCCTGTTGCACATCTGTCCGTATACCATCCTCAGCTGTATTAGGATAACGATGTCTAGTCTTTGAATCTAAATCAACCAAATCATGCTGAACCTCTGACTCTGTCTTTTGAGCTTTCTTAATGTCATCAATGGTTTGATCCTCGAAGAACACCACATCTCTGCTTCACACTAGCTTCTTCTCAACTGGATCATAAAGTCTATATCTAAACTCGTTTGGCTATATCCAAGAAAAATACACTGTCTTATCTTTGCATCCAATTTAGACCTTTCATCTTTTTCATCTTTTGGAATATGAACAAAAGCCCTGCAGCCAAAGACACGCAAGTGATCATAAAAAGCTTTCTTACTAGACCAAATATTCTTAGGAACATCCCCATCTAGAGCAACAGTGGGAGATAGATTAATGATATGAGCCACTGTATGCAACTTTTCACCCCAAAAGGAATTTGGTAACTTAGACTCTGAAAGCAAACACCTAACTCTCTCAACTAGAGTTATGTTCATCCTTTCTGTCAAACCATTCAATTGAGGTATCTTAGGAGGAGTCTTCTGATGTTTGATACCTTGCTGCCTGTAATACTCATCAAATGGTCTACTGTACTCACCACTATTATCTGATCAGATGCACTTAATATTCTTTCTAATTTCTCGTTCAACAGAAGCCTGAAACTACTTGAACTTATCTAAAACCTGATTTTTAGTTCTCAAGGTATAGACCCACAGTTTTCTTAAATGATCATCAATAAAAGTCACAAAGTAAGATGCACCAGTGAATGACTGTACCTTTAACGAACTACAAACATCAGAATAAATTAACTCCAACAACTTAGATTTTCTTGAAGGAGGGTTAGTCTTGAATGACACCCTATTTTGCTTTCCTATTAGACAATGAGTGAATTTTTCTAACTTTGCAATACTGATTCCAGAACTTGCATTGTTTCTGATTAAATAATTAAGTCCTTTCTTACTGATGTGACTGAGCCGCTTGTGCCATAGTTCAGGTGAGAGTTTGTTGTTCATCACATTAACACTAGCACTAGAAATCGAAGCCTGCATTAAATACAGATTAGAACATGTTTTCCCTCGAGCCATAATAAGAGAACTCTTGGAGAGTTTCCACTGTCCTCCATTAAAATTGTTGTAAAAACCATCATCATCAAGTCTGCCAACTGAAATCAGATTTAGTCGAACATTTGGAGCATGTCTGACATCTCTAAATAATAGCTAACTGCCATTATTGGTCTTCAAGTAAACATCACCCATGCTAATAACTTTAAATATACATCATTGCCCATCCTTAAAACTCCAAAGTCACCAGGAGTATATGTAAGGAAAGAGTCTTTCCTAGCTGTAACATGAAGTGAAGCACCTGTATCTACTACCCAATCAGTGTTATGAGAGGTATAACTGATCACATCCTTATTATACATAAGAACAAGGTCTCTTGAAGAAGTAGTAGTAGCAACTTGATTTCCACTATCATCTTTACTTCTGAAGTACTTGTCCTCTTCTTCTTTTCATTCTTCCATTTGAAACAGTTTCTTTTAATGTGTCCCTTCTTACCATGGTGATAACATTCAACATCCTTGTACCTGGACCTAGACTTACTTCTACTCTTGTCTCTATTTGTTTGAACCTTACTTGTACTCCTTCTTTGATTTTCAGTAACAAAAACCTCAGATCAAGAAAATGAACATCCTGAAGTTCTCCTTCTAACCTCTTCATTAAGGATACCATCTTTAGCATATTCCAAAGACATGGCACCAACAGAATCAGAGTTAGTATAAGAAACCCGAAATGTCTCCTAAGAATCAGGCAAACTGCTAAGTAACTAAAGTCCCATAATCTCATCATCAAATTTAATTCCCACATTTGACAACTAATCAATAAGATACTGAAAGTCATTTACATCGTCCATCATGGGAGTTCCTTCTTTGTATTTCAAAGTTATCATCTGTATTAATAGGAACAACTTGTTGTTACTAGTTTTTGAAGCATACAAGTTTTCAAGTTTCTTCCATAATTGCTTGGCATCGTTTCATTTGCAATGTGGCTACGAACATTCTCCTCAACCTAACATCTAATATAACTACAGACTTTTTGATGCTCAAAGGTCCATTCTTCATCAGATTTATTTTCAGGCTTTTGAGAAGCAAACACAGGCAAATGAACACTCTTCACAAATAATAAATCTTTCATTTTTTCTTGCCAACTATAATAGTTTGAACCATTTAAAATAATCATTCAACTGGCAACATTCTCCATAATTCAAACAAGCAAAATGCACTAAGCACCAATTAGGAGCGTTCTGATACCACTTTGTTGGGGACAAACAGACCAATGACAAAGGCACGTACAAGCAATGGAACAAAAACATATTCAAACCTCCTGTAAATCCCTACTCTTTATCAATTCCACACTTGAATGAAAATTAGGAGCCCCAAGAAAATAAAAAATGGCAGCAATAGTGGAAGACAAAAAACACAGCAAAAATGCAAATACAAAGTACACCAAATTTTTATGTAAAAAACCTCTCTAATGTGAAGAGGAAAAACCACGGGACCTTCAGTCCACGATAAAAGCTCCACTAATCAACATGAAGAATATAAGATAGAGTTTCACAATATACAACTGAAAATACAGCCACAATGAAGCTACAACTTCATTAAAAACCAAAATATAGAGAAGAATAATTGGAGAAAATGCACTTGATTTTTGTCACTATCGGTGCTAGTATTTCTGAATCCAACAGTCAAAAATTGATCACCACTGTATAGAATGTAGTTCTGTCTTTCCTCTACAACATATCCAAAATTGAGCTAAATCGGAGAAGAAATACCGTCCGATCATCTAGTAGAAATAGATTACTCAATACAGAAAAATCTACAATTCTCCCCCCCTCTCTCTATTTTCTCTGGCTGTTTTTGTTTCTCTCTCTATATTCACACAACAATACACACTAGTTGTTGTATATCTCACCCGCCTCTTCTTTGTGTTGACCAGCAAAAACAAAATTTTTTTTCCTATTTTGTTGCTACATGGTTGTCTAGATTCCACATGTTGGGAACCAACCCAACAACCATATCAGCAACCATATCAACATATGACAAGAAGCACAGGCCACCTAGATGCCAGTTGATAGTTTAGCAAAAACACAGCACAACACACGAGAGGATCACACATAAATGCTTTCACAAGTCTAGTTGATCACTAGTATTGTGGTTAGATCCTTTTGTATATATTTTATTTTATTTTCTTTGATTTAATAAAAATAGAAAAAGGGGATCATTCAAGTCCAAGTTAGTTAAGGTAGGCATATGTATATATTGATTCTTTTGTCCCAATTGAATTAAGCAATGAAACAGAATTCAGTTTTCTCCTATTAGATTCACTGCAAATTTACTTTTCCTCGTCTTCTTCATTGCTTCAACATGGTATCAAAGCTTCTTCCATAGTTTTTTGGGCTTTGATTTTGCTTGTGTTTAGTGTTGATCTCATATGTCCACAATTATGGCAAATTCTACTCCTCCAACTGCAGAATATGTACCTCCTAATCCATACTACATACAACCCAGTGATTGTCCCTCTTTTACACTGGTTACACCATCTTTGGATGCACACAATTATCATACATGGAGTAGATCCATACGAATAGCTCTGTCCTATAAACACAAACAACAATTAATAGATCCATCAATCCCTATACTAGCTGCTAGTGACATGGTATATGAAGCATGGAAATGATGTAATAATCTAATTCTAGATTGGTTAATGAAGTCTTATACACCAGAAATTGCAAGATCTGTGGTTTATAACCAAATGGCAGCTGGAATGTGGAAAGAGTTGAATGAAAGGTTCAACCAGTGTGATATGCTTAGGCTGTCAAATCTTATAGAAGAAATACATAACTTGAGGCAAGATAGATGATAAGGGCTAAATGTACTTATATTTTAAGGGTCATTTATGTTGCTTTATATTCAAATAACTATTGATTCCCACTAAAATACTATCTTTTGTGTAGAAGTGATTAAATGGGAGAAATATTGAAAAGATGGTGAAAAATACCCAAAATCGGGCCAAATAGTGTTGAACTGGCGTCGGCCCACATAGCTGAGCCAGTCGGGGGTCACGTCGGGAAGAACAGAGCAAAATAGAGAAATTTCGGAAGCAAAACAGGAAGGACCCAATGCCAGTTGGTCTGCCTAAACTAGCGCTGGTTGTTACTGTTCATCAGGAAGGACCCGACGCCGACTGTTCTGCCTAAACCCGCGTCGGTTGTTATTATTCATAAGGCAGCGAATTTTCTTTTCCAAGCAGAATTTGGCAATTTCAGTTCGATTCTTTTGAGAACTCTTTCAACCACGGAAAAAGACTTTTGTAGGTACTTTTTGGTAATTAGAACTCCTACAAATATAAGAGAATAACATTGTACAAAGTAATTTTCAATTCTTCAATGTAATATCTTTAAAAACCTCCTAGAGAAACACTACGATTTAGGATGATCAAGAAGAGTCTTGGAGAAAGAAAGGAGTTTGATCAAGAATGTTTCAAGGAAGGAGAAAAAGACTTGTCTATGAGTGGTTTCTTTTCCTCTTATTTTAATTTACTGATTTAGGTTTTAATTATTTAATTATATTTAGAGGTTATTTTTAGATTCATGACTTTATATTGACTTTAGTTATTTGACCAATTAATTGTTATTCTTGGTATTTAATTACTTGTTTCATTTGGTGAGTTGATGAAGTTGATTTTCACTTTAATGGATTTGGGAAACGAAGTTAGATAGAATTCAATCTAAGTTAATTTTCTATTTGTTTTCTTAACTGGATAGGGAAAGAATGTTAAGAATTGAACTTAGGAAATTAAAGATTAGTTGATGTCGCCTAGAGTATAGGGTCATTGGCTAATTTCATATTTATGATGTATGCGTTTAATGCATCTTTTGGTTGCTTTGGTTTGATTGGAAAATTTGCTAAATTAACTAGAAGATAGTGATTCTATGGATTGGGGAAAAATGTGAAGTTTATTTTTTATTCATTCATAGTGCCAAGATGATAATTAATTGTGATAAGTGCTAATCAATCATTGTTATATCTTTGAGGATTTCTATCTATTTACATGTCTTTTCTCTTTATTCTTACACATTGATAATCCTTGTAACTTGTCTTGTGTGAACTTGATCTATTCTCTAATAAATTAGGTTAGTGTTTTATTTATATCTTCTTATTTTATTAGCTAAATAATAAAGATTTGGCTAAAGTAAGGTGGGAGTCTAAGTTCTTATGGATTTGATACTTACTATTCCCTATACTATATGATAGGTATACTTGTCCGTATGTGCAGTGTTAGTGATTAACATTTTCATTAAAGCTTAATTGATTGTGGATTTTGTTGATAATATTTTCTACACTACAAAACATGTATCAACAGTTCTTCTGTAACTCAATACTTCACTAATTTGAAATCATTATGGAATGAAATGCTTGATTTGAGACCTATTCCTTGCTGCACATGTATTGAAACCAGCAATATTAAGAGTTATATGGAAAGAGATTGTGTAATATGCTTCGTGAAAGGACTCAATGATAAATTTAGCACTCTAAAATCCCAAGTTCTATTAATGTGTCCCTTGCCTAGCATTAATCAAATTTTTTTCAATGGCTCTTAAGACTGAAAGAGGGACAGGAAGTTCTAGTTCTAGAAACTTTGTTCAATGAATAGATCATCTTGTTATGGTAGTAGGAAACAAACTGAACACAGTCTTACCTATTGGAAATATGAGTTTGGATAATTCTGTTATGGAGAGGTCTATCAGTTCTTCAGGAACACTGCCTACCATACAAAACCGAAATTGCAGTTAAATAGTACCTCGTTAAGTACACGATTTAGACAATTAGCTAATATTGTTGAGCAATTTAAGAGATTTAAGAGAAAAAAATTACATTGTACATATTGTGGGATGAATAGCCATACAGTTGAAAATTGTTATAAGAAACATAGCTATTCTTTTAGATATATAGGAAGAAGAAATGCAGGCAGTCAACAAGGTAGCACAATCAATTATGTTTACACAGAAGTTACACAAACAAGTTCCTAAGGCAATGGAATTTTAGCAAATGGCTTGTTTGGTTTAACAGCCATTCAATATCAACAATTGGTGGATTTGTTGCAAAGAAAGGGGCCTGAATTAGGAGCCACAAACTTTGATCTAGTGGAAAACCAGGCCACTGTTCTTACTGTTAGGTTCAATGATAAAGGTATAGGTCCTTTGTGTAACTTTTTTTTTTATTACAATGAATTTTAGACTCAAAAGTTTCTAACCATATTTGCACATCTCTGTAGTTTTTTTGACTTATATATCTTTGTGGCTAATATATTTGTCACTTTACATAATGGGCAATCTATTAAAGGCATTTATAAAAGGACTATTAAACTCAATTCTCATTTGATTCTTAGTGATGTTTTCCTAATCCCTAGTTTCCATTTCAATCTTGTTTCCATTACTAAATTGATTAAACAAATGAATAATAGATTGATTTTTTTAATTTGATTCCTATCTTATCCATGACACATTCAGGCAGAAGATGATTGGATTAGCTAGTCTTCATCATGGAATATACTACTCGACAAAACCTGCAACATCTCCAGTTTCCCAGGTTTCTTGCTTTCTAACATTTCCTAGATTATTGTTATGCCATTATTGGTTTGTTCATGTATATGATAGAATTCTTAAACAGGTTGAGGATTCTGCTTCTATTGTAATGAAATTTGAACATGATACATGTAATATTTGACCTACGGCCAAACAATAAAGACTTAGTTTTCCTACCAGCTTATCTACTTCTATTGATTCATTTGATTTAATTCATGTTGACTTTTGAGGTCCATATTAATATAGCACCATTTATATTCAGAGATGTTTCTTGACTATAATTGATGATCATACCAGATTTATATGGACTTTCTTCATGAAGTAAAAAACCGAGTCACAGTAGCTATTACATGAATTCTATGCTTTTGTTGAGACTTAATTCAATAAGAAAATCAAAGTCATTAGGGTTGATAATGGTACTGAGTTCAACACGCCTGGTTTTTATGAATCTAGGGGTATCATCTATCAAAAGACTTGCCCCTATACTCCACAATAGAATGGCATTATGGAAAAAAAACACCAACATCTCTTAAATGTTAGGAGAACTTTGAAACTACAGTCAAATGTTCCTATTGGTCTCTGGGGCTTTTGTATTCAATATGCTATATTTCTTGTTAACATCACACCTACACCTTTGCCAGACAATAAGAGTCCTTATATGCTTCTATATTCCAAGCTATTTAGGTATAAAAAAATCAAGGTTTTTGATTGTCTTTGCTTTGCTGCAAACCTGGAACCAAATCACTCAAAATTTGATCCTAAAGGAAAGCCATCAGTTTATTTAGGACTTTTAGCTGTCAGTAAAGTTTTTCTTTTTCTTTATCTCAAATCCAACAAGATATTTATTTCTAAAGATGTGATATTCTATGAATTTATTTTTCATTTTAGCAATAAGTCTACAATTGATCTAATTGCTCCTCAGGTTCCAAATATATTAATCGTTGATGCCTCTTTGTATTCAGATAGTTATCCTGACCTTTTTATATCTCCTATTCCACCAACTCATAGTAAAGAACCTTCTACAGTTTCAAGTCAACAATCTGAGCATTCTTGCCTTTCGAGAAAGTCCATCAGAGAGATATATAGACTTGCATATCTCAATGACTATGTTTGTAACTATTCATAGCATACTACTCCACATTCTATACAGTTTGTTTATCCTCTATATCATCTTAATCATGAGTATAAATCTTATGTAATGAATATGACCTTACATAAAGAGCCTGATAGTTTTCATGAAGCCTTGTAGTCAGAAGAGTGAAAGAAGGCCATGAGAGTATAGATTTTGGTTCTTGAACAGAACCAGATATAGTCTTTAGTACCATTGCCTATAGATAAGATAGCTATTGGCTGCAAATGGGTGTACAAGATCAAGCACAAAGCAGATGGTACTATAGAAATGTATAAAGCCAGATTAGTGGCAAAAGACTATACACAACAAACAAGAATTGATTTTCTTGAGACCTTCTCCCTAGTGATCCGTATGACTACAATTAGGGTAGTATTAGCTTTAGCAGCACAAGAATGATGGTTTCTTCATCAGTTAAATGTTAACAATGCTTTTTTGTATGGTGATTTAGTTGAAAAAGTTTAATGGAATTGCCACTAGGATTTGAAACTCAGCAATCCAATTTGGTTTGCAAATTGTAAAAATCATTGTATGGCCTCAAACAAGCAAGCAGATAGTGTCATCAAAGCTTGACAATTTTCTACTACAACAAGGTTTTAAAAATGCTTTTAGTGATCCCAATTTGTTTATGAAAAAGTATAAAAGCAGTTTTATTTTGTTGCTAGTATATGTTGATGATTTGATCTTGGCAGGCAATAATCCTACTGCAATTGTACAAGTGAAACAATAACTACATCAAGAATTCACTATTAAGGATTTAGGGGTTTTAAAGTACATTGTCGAAATGGAGAAGCAAGAATAAAGTAAGGGATTTCTCTTTGTCAGAGAATATACACACTTGAAATGCTGGATCATTTTGGTTTTTTAGAGGCAAATTTATCTCTATCGTTATGGATTACAAAAGTAAGAGCAATATTGAATTTGAAGCATTGCCTTCAAATATAGTTTATAGACAACTTATTGGAAAGCTACTATACCTCACAGCTACAAGGCCTAATATTTGTTATAGTGTGCAACAATTATCACAATTTTTGAAGAATCCTACAAAAAATCATTTACAACTCCTGGATAAGGTTTATTTTTCCTTACAACTTCAAACAAGATTCTAATAGCTTATGGTAATTCAGATTGGGAAGAATGCAAAGGCACAAGAAGATCACTGACACGTTTTTGTATTTTTCTTGGAGATTCATTAATATTTTAGAAATCAAAGAAACATAACATTGTCTCTCTTAGCTACACAAAAGCAAAATACAAAGCCATAAGGTAATTAACATGTGAGGTACAATAGTTAACATACATGCTTGAAGAACTACAACTTGCATCTAATCAGCCTACACCCCTTTTTTGTGATAATAAATGGGTACTACATATTACAAAAAATATAAGCTTTCATAAAAGGACTAAACATTTAGATATTGACTGCCATTATATGAGAGAAAAATATGCAGTAGGCCTTATTAAGCCCCTTCCATTTCATTCATCAGCCCAGCTTGTAGACTTCTTCACTACAGCTCAATTCATCAGCAATCTCTATGCACTACATGTTGTCAACTTTATGCATACTTGAATACGCGTCCTGGATTAATGGGGGTGTTGAGGATGCCACATGAGCAGCCACATCAATAGAGGACAAGAAGCACAAGCCACTTGGATGCTAGCTGCCTGTTCAGCAAAAACACATCACATCACACGAGAAGATCACACCAAAAATGCTTTCACAAGTCTAGCTAATCACATGCATTGTGCTTAAATCCTTTTGTATATATGTCCTTTTCTTTTCTCTGATTTAATAAAAATAGAAAAGGGGATCCTTAAGGTCCAAGTTAGTTGAGGTAGGCACATGTATATATTGATTCTTTTGTACCAATTGAATTAAGCATGAAACAAAATTCAGTTTTCTCCTATTAGCTGCACTGCAAATTTACTTGTCCTTGTCTTCTTCATTTCTTCAATAACCTTCACTAACGTATTCAAGGCATTCTTCAAAATTGTAAAATTCTTGAAAATCCTATGAAAAACACAACATGATTCATCAAGAAAATAACTTTGACTTTTAAAAAGAACTAATTTTGTGATTCGTGAAGTAAATTCCATCTTATCAAATTGGAACCACTCATAGTAAGGAGTATCAAAGATGCCTTCAGTATCAAACTTGCCCTAAGCTAGCTAGGGCTCGTTGAGGAACACTAGGTCTAACTTTTTGAGATTGGTTTCCAGCCACTAATCTATAAGTTTCTTGAGAATTTTACCATTTATTTTGAAGTTATGAAGGCAAAGAATTCTTTGTTTTTTATGGATTTCCTCCATGGAAGGGTTTCTGTTGTTCTCCATAATTTTTCTTGATTTCTTTTGATTTTGTGTGTATGTGTGTGTCTCAGCAGTAACTGAACATGGCTAAGCCGGTGACCCCAGTTCAACTACCCCTACTTTTTAATAATATTACCTTTTAAGTTTTTCTCAATCAGTAGTTTGCATTGTTGGCCCAAGCACGATTTTGGAGAAAAATGCACTCATAATGGGGGAAGATGAAGGTCTGTACATGCTATACATTGACAATATTTGTACGATTCTTGTGGATCAAAAATTGCCTCATAATTTATTTTTATATTGAGCTACCTTTCATACATTTATCATTGAAGTATGATTTAAATTCAAAGAACTTTCTTTGTGAATGATATATTAGTTGATCTAGGAGTTACTTAAGAATTGCATTCTAATGTGAATGATAGAGTATTTATACAAAATTTTATGTTTTTTCATGGATTTTTTCCCTTAAAATGAATTAAATTGACTAAAAATACAATTTAATAGAGAATTTTAGATGGAAAAAGGTCAAAATTATAACTTTTTTAATTGGATGGAGGTAGTAATTAACTTTCTTCTTAGAGGAAAAAAACTAGGATGAGGGTTTATCTCTTCTTTTTAGGGAAACTAGGATGGATGAGATTTTGATGGATAATATCAAAATGAAATGAATACATCTTGATCTTTACAACTTATGCCTATTAAAACAAAAATCTCATTTTGAAAAAAAAAAAGTAATATAGACCTATATATAAGGGTCTATTTTCACTAAATATTTGTAGGAGGCGACTTTTTAGCCTTAATATAGGATAGACTTTCTTGCAGAAAAGAAAATGACAGAATGCTGGTTTATTTAATATTCGTCTACCAGTAGAATCATCTAAATAGTATAATGCAAATATAAGGAAACGATATTCCTATATATATGAAGTGATTTTTATAGCTACTGTATATATTTACATTTTCTACCTTAATACATCAATCCTAACAAAGAACTTTGTCTAATAAAAAGTAATTTTAACTAAATGAGTTATGAAATCTAATGTTCATAATACTTGACAAAATTCTCCAATGAATGAGCTGTATTATCGATTTAATCTTGGTTCCCTCTATGTTCCCAAAAACATTGAGTTACACACACACACACACACACACACACACACACACATGTATGTATGTATGTAGGTATTGTTAACCCTAAGGGAATTTTCCTATATTTTGACTTATGATAAACATTGATGAGGACTAACTTATACGACTTACATGTGATAAGACATGTTTGACCCAATTCTTTCAAGGCATGCAAATAAGGCTGTTAAGTAGCTCTTAAGGAAATAGAATCCAAAGTGGTGATTGATCAAGATCAACTTCAACCTAAGAGCTCACAAGATCATAAAGTCCTTGAGAAAGAACTTTAGACTAGAAATCGTTTGTTAATGTATATTGTGTAAATTCCTATATCTTCTTTACCTTATGATTCAATTTATCTCGACCTTGAAGCACACAAGCAAAAAGATTTTAAAGTATGAAGTCTTCAGAATTTTAAATTGAGTAATTTAGATGTCTCTACATCCAAACGCTTCTTCTAAAACTCTGTGAATAGTGTTAAAATGCTTCTGCCTAGAAATGTGCCATTTTGGACTCACTTTTTGGGTACACTATCGTCCGATCCTTGAGTCCAAAATTCTGAAAAATCTGATAGCGAGAAACTAGTCGTTGGAACTTTACTTTTTGCTTCTATAAAGGTTTTCAGAACTCAATTTTAAAGTAAATTTTTGTCCTATCTTTTTCAGAAACACTCTTACACTCTAGAATACAAAAATCTCTCTTTTTATTAGTGCTTCAAAGTGAAATCTGATTATTTGAAAATGTAAAGGCTATTGGTACTTATTTATTTGCACATTTGCTAAAAAATGTGAGTTATCTCTATTTCATTTCTATAATCCTTTTTGAACATCAAGGATGTAGTGTAAAATCCATTTGGGGTGTTCTTAATCTGTAGTTGATTGAGAGGTTTTGGTAAAACCAAGTATAGTGATTCTCTTGTATAATTAGTGTAGACAAACACCATTGTGTTGACTTGAGTTTATAGAGATCTGGTTTAAAATTCTTAAGTGTAAGTTTAAAGTAGTGGATGTAGATCTTAGAAGATCAAACCACTATAAATCTCTTGTTCATCTTCCTTGCATTTAAATTCTGACGGCTTGTGAATTTCTCTACTCAATGGTTTCAATCATTCAAAAAAAATATTTATGATTCTCACCAATTCATCTTTATTTTTGTATTAATTGTACATTTCTTGTCTCATTTCACTCAGATCTTAGTTGGTTCCTTAAGGCTGCTCAAAACTCTTCTTTGTATATCTAGCAAATTCCTATTTTAAAAATCAAAAGGAGGACTTCGAAAAATAGATCCTTTTTGAAAAGTGTTTTAAGTTTGCCAAAAATCTTATTTACCCCATTCTAAAGTTTTTCATTTAGTATCAGAGTGTTGGTCTATTCTTCTTCGGCTAAATAGCCTTGTAAAAAAGATCATTATTGTAACACCCCGCCACCTAGGCCCGCCAGGGCCGGGGATGTCATCCCGTCCAAAGGATAAGGGGTCTTTATAACTAGGTCACACAAAGGAAATAGCGGAATATAAATGATACTTGAACTTAAAATTTATTACATCCCAAAATAAATATCAATCCAAGAATAAATCCCAAAATACCAAAAACAACTCCGTAATAAAATTTATCCACTCTCATCTCCCCAAAACATTACACAAAAATAAATCATCAGAAAATCTTCCAAAGCAAGTATAATCTAGCTACTCATCCCCATAGCAGGATCGACTTGAAATCATGGTAAAATGGTGGTGAAACAGAAATCTCAATAAGTCCGTGTGTGCTTTGGGTGTTCAGTAAAAACAGTTCGTGAATGCAAAGTATAAAATTCTTTATAAGAGATCACTAGCAAGCAATAAACATCAGTAAAAAACAAGAGTGGTGTTTTCGCATTTCCAGCCATATATAATTTATAAAATCAACCACTCGAAAGAAAGGATTATGGGTTACCACACATTGGGTCCCATAACCGGATGGTTAGCATACCACACTTTGTGCATACCGCCGGTTATAATGCCACACTTTGTGCAGACTGACAAAAGCAGGTGATCGGCCTACTGGGCAAGATACTCCTCATTCTCTATATCCAAACAACAACCGGGTGTCCATTTCGGCAAAACACAATCACTTGACTGAAAAAGAACACTGCTAGCTCGGACTGGCACGACTTACTGGACTGTCGTTTTATCCGGAAAGGACTCACCCCTCAGAGGTGGCCATCTACTGAGAGACTTACCCTAACCCCTCAAAGACTAGCCCAGTAGTCCACCTTTATTGAGTACTCAACGTAACATATCCCACTTGGGAAAAAAAATGAACAAAACATAGTTCCACTTGAACATGGCAATTAAGAGTTTCCAAAGTCTTTGTCAAAATCAGTTTTAGAAAGAGTTTTGAGTTTGAATAAATCTACGTATTCGTTTTCAAATAATTTGTTTGACGGAAATAAGACAGGAGACAATCCTCAATTGCCTTTACAAAGATGAGTGTTCATGCACTCTACATTTGGCTTGCCATAATTAAACACTTTTCATCAATCAGGTTTTATGTAGGAGCTTACCTAATTCTTGCTCACAATAAAAAGGTCTCCAACTACTAACCTAACCCCGCATGGGCAAATACAAACCACAATCAAATTCAAGCCAAAATTCACTTTCTCAATTTAAACAACTCAACTTACTACTATCATGATCCTACTGTCCCAAGCTTTAAGGCCAAACAATAAGTAAATAGGTTTATAAGTTAAGGATAATTTGATATTTAAAATAATTAATGTTTTGGGAAATAAGTACTAATAAGTTAAAGGTTTAAATATTGCTAAGAAAATTTAGAGTTTATTTGATGAAGAGTCTTATGTGGTTTTTAGGAAAAATAATGATTTATTAATAATTTAGCTGTTAGAAAATAATTGATAACTAAAGTTAGTTGAAAATGAATTTTAATGAGCCTTGCTTGGAAAATAATAAAAAAGTTTTAATAGGTTTTGATTAAAAGATAATAATTAAATTTTAATAATAAGTATTTTACTAATTATGATTATTTCAAAAAAAAAGGCTTTAGTTGATTTCATTATTTTTATATAATATCGATATATTTTATTTTTCTATCAAAACTATTATTTATTTGACTAAAATATCCTTTATATGTATAATAATCCAAATCCACCATTCCTAGGGTTTTTTCGAAATTACTAGCAAAATCATATTATTAAATATTTTATTCATGAAATAAAAATTAGCTTAGGGACAACTAGATCATGATCATATTTCCATGGCTATTCACAATCATGAACATATGCAATCCTTCAATTCATCAAATCATTCAAATCATGCATACAAGCATAGATCTCAATTTATCAAGACATGATCTAACTCTTACTAGCATAAATATGATCATGGCTTCAACAATCCAACATGAATATAAATCATATTCACCAAAGGTGACATAATCTCTAGCATACTTAATCATGGAGGCATGCATTAAACCTCAAATCATCATACAATCAACCAAGATAATCCATCTATGCATAAATCCCATCTCTTTCATATTCATACATATATTCATGCTTCAATCTCAACAATACATACTCAAATCCTATCCACAATCCACCTTCTATCAACATCATCCTAGAGACATGAATCTAGAATTAAAAGAAGGGTTAAAAGAAAGCTTACTTGCTTGATGAATTCCCTTGAAGGAGTTTTGAATAAGTCTCAACTCCTAGATGTCTAAATCCGACCAAAGAAGGTGAAGGAAGCATGACCATTGGAGAAGAAACCATCCGGCCAAGGAAGAGAGAGATTCAGCCAAGAGAGAGAGAGAGAGAGAGAGAGAGAGAGAGAGAGAGAGAGACCATTAGTGGGTTTATTCATATATATATTCATTAGAGATCACGATTAGAGAAGATGGAGTTGTTTGAATAAACCTATCTTGATGGTGTTCTTGAGCCTTCACAAAATTTCTGATTTTTTATCCAAACTAGCAAGTTGGATTTTGGAGTTTGATGTTAAGAATGGTGTTGATGGACTCACGGCAATGAGTAGATGAATTCTAGAGTTTTTAGAAGTAGTTTGAAGTGATTTGGATAGGTATTAGGTGAAAGGAAGAAGTAGGTGTTCTTGGTGTATTATGTGTTCTTGAAGGTTGAAGGGAATAGAGAGTTTTCGGATGGAGGTTGCTGAAATTCTGAAGAGATTAGGGCTGGCCAAAATTTCTGTAGGGTTTAGGAAGGTGATTCTTTGATTTGGAAGAGAAAAGGAAAGGCTAGTTGTTGAAACCCTTGAAGAATATTTTTGAGAAGCAAATTTGGAAACTAAATATTCAAGAATATCTTTGATTCTTGGAGAGCTTTTGAAAGTCTGCCATGGCCGAATTTCTGTGTAGTGTTTCTGCTGGATGAAAGCTGATTGAAGAGGGGTAATGGTGGCCGAAAAGATGGAGTGAAATGGTGAGGAATAAGTCTGGTTGTTTGAGGAATATTTTATGGAAGGTTGCTAAATTATGGTGGCTGAAATTTTGGTAACTAATCAAGAATGATTGCAGAGATTTGTTGGAGAGATTTTCTGGCAGTCATGACTGGATTTTTCGTGCAGAACTTAGGGAGGATAATGGAGTTCAGTTAATGGAGGTTTAAGGGTGGTTTGTGCAGAAAAAAGGATGAAGTTTCGGCTAGGAGAGAATTAAGAAACAAAGCTGGAAAACTATTGCACAGTAATTTTCGCAAGGCTGAATTTTTTTTTTTCGGGCAGTTTTAGCTGCCATCTTTCCAACCGATTTGCAGAGGTTTTGAAGGGGAGTTTCAGGGGTTTTCAAGGTTGGTTTCCAGCCTTCTTCATGGAAGAAAAACATGGCTAAGGTACTGAACAAAAATTGAAAGAAAACAACTTGGTTTCGGACCTCCAAAGCTGCAATTTGCCCAGGAATTTTTCTGGTTTTGCACCAACTTTGTGTAGTCCGAAAATGGTCAGAGAAATTCAGGTTGCAAGCTGATCCAAAAGGCCATTTTTTTGGCAGCATTTAGGAGGGAATATTAGCTAAGAGTTTCGACAACTTGAAGGCACAAGAAGTTGGAAAATTTCAATTCATTCCAAGAAGGAAGATGAACCTAGCTAGAATGAATTTTTAGAAAGTTCACTAAAGGGATTTATCCCCTTGGAATCTTTCACATCTCCTCCACATTTTCAGACCATAAAATGTCTTCCACTAAGACATTTTGATTCTACAAAGTCACAGCACTTCATTGGAATTTCTGGAAAGAAATTGGCTAGAACAATTTGAACAAATTAATAAATTGAGAAATAGGAAAATTAAGGATCAAGAGGAAATGAATTCCTCTTAGGAATTTTGTGTAGAACAAATGAGTAGGATTTAAAGACTCCTATCATGCCTCTCATAGGACAACATCTCTACCCTACTCCAAACACCACTAAGGCCGAAAATGATACTTCCGAAGCAAAAAGAAAATTCGACCAAGCTAAAGCTCTTATGATGGAATTTGAATACAAGACCTCAAGAATTAATTCTAAGGTTCTAACCACTAAACCACAACAACTCTTGTTTTTATTTTCCCTAAAAAAAAAAAATTCTTATTCAATCCTCAAGTTGTCTCCCTTTTTCCACCTCAAGCAAGAATTACTATTTTGCCCTTCTCAAGCAATACTCACAACCAAGCCTTCGAGACAATAAAACTCAAATCCAAAGCATAGAAAATCATTTAAAAATATATTTAAACATGCAATAAATTATGATATGCATCCCAACCCCCCCACTCTAAGGTAGGTTTTGACTGGGGTTTCACACTTATGGCAAATATCTCATCTCTTTCCTATGTCGAGGGATCTTCAACAAATAGATCTCTTTTATTCACTGGGAGTAATTACACATTCTGAAAAAATCGCATGAAGATCTATATATGCTCAATTAATTTTGGGCTATGGAATTTAATTGAAAGAGGACTATATATTCCTTCTAAAAATGTTGAAGGTCGAATAGTTCTAAAACAGAGTGGTAAATATGATACTGAAGACAATGCCAAAATGACATTGAATTTTCAAGCTATGAACATTCTATGTTGTGCCCTTGATGCCATTGAATATAACAGAGTAAGTGGTTGTGATTCAACCCATGACATGTGGAGATTGCTTGTAATTACCCATAAGAGGACAAATCAAGTGAAGGAATTGAAATTGAAGCTTTTGATTCATGATTATGAATTATTTACAATGAAGCCAAATGAGAACACAACCGACATGCTCACTAGATTCACAAACATTGCAAATGGATTTAAGGTTTATGGAAAAAGTTATTCCCTTGGTGAACAAAATAAAAAAAATTCTAGATGCCTTGCCAAAGAGTTGGCAACCTAGAGCTCTGGTTGTGAAAGAATCAAAAGATTTGAAAACTTACCTATTGAAGAGCTAATTGATTCTCTCTTAACTCATGAAATGAAACTTAAAAGATTTCAATAATTTGATGACAATGACGAAGGCAAAAGAGGAACAACACTGAAAGTTGTTGATGAGGATGCTGATAGTAGTTAATCTGATAGTGATGATGGAACTGAAGTAGATACTGAAAAATTGGTCATGATTACAAAAACAATTTAGAAAGATGTTCAAAAAGGGGAACTTTAAAGAGGAAAGAAGTTCGTAAAAAGGAAGGGACAAACCTTATCTTTCAACCCTCAATGCTATAAATACAAGAGTACCGACCACTTCATTGCTGACTGCCTAATAGCTAAAGAGAAAAAAGCTAAGATGCTCAAAAGAAAAAAGAATGATCTGAAAATAAAGAAATGAAAAGGACTTATGAGAACTTGGGATCAAAATGAGTCCGAATCTGAGAAAAATGGAGATTCTGAAAATGAAACAATTAACATGTGCTTCATGGCAGTGGAGGATAAGGTAAACTCCTCCGCATATAACCTTGTAGCTGAATTGCATGATTTTACTTGTGATAATATTGATGATCCAAATGAACTTTAGATTGATATGTTCCGTAAGCTAAAAAAACTATCAAGAAGGAACAAGGAAATGAATGAGAAAATTAATTTCTTATCAAATGAGAATGACAATCTGATAAGTGAGAATAAAACTCTTCATGACTCCAAGTGCTGCTTGAATATTGAAAAAGAAATCATCTTTACTTTCTTGAATTGTTCTACTCATGAGAATGAATTCTTATATAATAAAGTCCCAACTTTTGAAGTCATGATCCATAAGTTTGATAATATGAAAATGAAAGTTGACAATCTCACTACTTGTATTGAAAAATTCATTGATGGCCGAAGTAACCTGAATAAATTTTCTAGAGTTCAACAAATGGCTGGAAATAGAAATGGCTTTGATTACGGTAATATGCACAAAATAGGAAAATACAAGTCTTATTTTGTAAAAGCAAGCTCCTCAAACAAAAATTACACATGTTGTACTTATTGTGGTAAAAATAGACACAATGCATCTAGGTGTCACATTAGGAAAAATATTGGATTAGTAGATTAGGAATGAAAACTGATTGGAGAATTAAAAAAAATCATTACTAACCTCTATGGATCCAAGAAGATATGGGTATCAAAAATCACTCTCCCAACTCATGTATAGATACATTCATGGGAGAAAATAAGTTTTACAAAGTGGTTCTTAGATAGTGGATGCTCAAGACACATGACCGAAAATGCAGCCGTATTAGAAGATGTTCAAGCTATAAATGATGGATTCGTTACCTTTGAAGACAAAAAGAAAGGAAAGATACTTGGCATAGGTAACATTGGTAAAGGATCCTCAATCATTATCAAACAAGTATTATTGATTGATGAGCTAAAATGCAACATGCTTAGCATTAGCCAATTACGTGACAATGGTTGTAAAGTTATTTTTTAGAAAGATTCATGCTCTATTATGGACATATCAAGTAATGAAACAATTTTTGTTGCTAATCGTTTTGGGAAAGTATATGTATTCTATCTTGATGATCTTATGGCTCATGATATTAGATGTCTTTCAATGCATGATAATAATGGCTATCTTTGGCATAGAAGGTTAGGCTATGTATCATTTGATTTGCTAAACAAATTGTCTTCAAAAAAGCTCGTTAGGGGATTGCCAAAATGAGATTTGATAAAAGTAGAATATGTGATGCATGCCAATTTGGAAAACAGATCAAAACATCCTTTAAGCCCAAGAAAAAGATTTCCACATCAAAACCCCTTGAATTAATACATATGGACTTGTTTGGACCGATAAGGACCACTAGCTTTGGTGGTAAGAAGTATACTTATGTTCTAGTAGATAATTTCTCAAGATTTACTTGGATTTTATTTCTCAGGCAAAAAGATGAGACATTCTCTGAATTTTCTAAGTTATTCAAGCATGTCCAAAATTCTCTTAGATGCAAATTGATTTTTATTATGAGTGACAATGGTAGAGAATTTTGCAATAATGAGTTTACACATTTTTATGATGAAAATGGAGTTTTTCATAACTTTTCATTTGCTAAAACTCCTCAACAAAATGGTGTTGTTAAAAGGAAAAATAGAACCTTGTAAGAAATGGCTAGATCCATGATTTGTGAAAACTCTCTTCCAAAATACTTTTGGGCTAAAGCTGTTGATGCATAAATTCTGGGTGTATAAAATTATCAATTTTAAATTCATTTATTAGACAAGTTTTAATTAAAACATTAATTCTAAAATACACATACGAGCAAGTATATTCATAACAAGTATAGTATAGGGAATTAACGAGTATTGATCCTCAAATGAACAAGTATGCACACTAATCACTTTTCATTCATTATTCAACTAACAAAATAAAGTAAGAAAGAAATCAAAATAAAAATAAATATATATATCTATACTACTCAAAGATGTGAAAATATGCAATTGAGATAATTATTTTAGAAAACATAACAATGAACCCCTAAACAATTATCTCAATTATTCATCATCTTAACATCATGAATGAATATAAAGTAAAATTTAATCATTTCCCAAGTCATGAATTCACTTATATAGATTCTACTTCTTTCTCAATCTATAGAACCACTACCCCTTGATTAAATTAGCAGATTTTCCAATCAAACCAACATAACCAAAAGATGAATTAAACATAATTCCTTATAGACATAAAATTAGCCAACAACCATATACTCTAGGTGAAATTAACTAACCTTTGATTACTTAAATTCTTTAGTCTTAACTTCGTTTTCTAAGTCCGTTAAGCAATAACAAATATGAAATTAATAAAATTAAATTAACTCCTAACGTCATTTTCCAAGTCAATTAGAAGTAAATCTAACTTCATTAATTCCTCTATAATCACAAGTAATCAAACACAAAAAATGATAGAAAATTGATCAAGTAGTTAAACTAATACATAAATCATGAATCCCAAATTATTGCCAAATTATAATGAAAATATTGAATACACAATTGTTAAAGGAAAAGAAGATAAAGATAAAAGAAAGCACTCATAGACAAGCCTCTTCCTCTTTGAAGACTCTCTTGAATAATCCTCCTTAATTTGGGTGAATCTCTCCTTCATGAGGGATTGAGAATTTTTGCTCTTGAATCCACCTCTCTCTATTGTATATCTCAAACCCTTATATTTTCTTGTGCTTTTATAGGCCTATTGGATGCTAAATTCGTGGTTGAGGAAGTCTTGGCTGAGTAGGAGTAGGAAAATACCAAAATCATTAGACAATCCCTAATTTCGTGCACAGAATATTCACCTCCAGAGCGTACTTGGCGGTGGGTACCTTCGACCCACTTGGCACCAGGTGCATTCTATTTTTCCTCTATTTTTACTTTGTTTTTTACCGTTTCTCCTTGGCAGACAGAATGGACCCCACTCCATGTGCACTTGCCAGACCTGGCGCCAGGTTTGTTATGGAATTTCCTTGAATATTGGCTCGAATTCTTCTACTGGAATAGAATAGACCCGGCACCTGGTCCCTTGGCTGGGCCTAGTGCCTGGTCTATTATGGTTTTGTACACTTTTTGCTCTAAATATGCTCAAATCTGTATATATTTGCTAAAAATACATTTTATAAGTAAAATGTCAAATATGAAGGAATATGCCTAGTTATTATATCAAATGTATTTCAAAATAAGTTCAAATAATTAGAACAATAATGGTAATTTTAACCCCTATTAATTCCCCCACACTTGAACATTTTCTTGTCCTCAAGCAAAACACTTTACTCCAAGAAAAATTATCAAGAAAATACAAGTTTTTTCTTGTTAAAAAATTCTTTACTATAGCAAAGATCATGTCTTCCCTTCAAACTTTAATTACAACTCTTGTCATCCATACCCTTTTAAAGCAATTTCAAATCTTGAAACATTGGACAAGACATCACAAAGCTCTTGAAGTCAAATTAATCAAGTGCATACCTTAGTCTAAGAAGATTATTTCACCATTCTAGTTAAAATATAAATAATATGAATCACATAAGTTAATCTGTCTACCAACTCAAGCATTATAGGTCTAAAAATTGCATAACTCAAGTCATGATGTAAGGAAAGCACTCCAAAATTTTTCCTCTCAACAAGTTTTTCAATGACTTAGAGAATTGATAGTCTAAGTGCATGGATTTCTCTTCACACATCGTATTGGCCCCCTTTACAGTCATCACTTATCTTTTTTTTTTTTTCAAACATTTCTTTCTTTCTTCCTTTACTCTTTCTTGACTTTTTGCATTCAAAATAGCCTCAAGAAAGTGCACCGAATTTATTTGCTACTTCTCCCCATATTGACCCCCTTTTCAGCTAAAGGTCTTCAACGATCATCAATAAGAGTCTTTTTTCAATTCACTTAACAATAGTGTTGTTTCCACTTATTGTTTTTTTCAGCTCAACTTAATTCTTATTATTCAGAATTCTCCATAATCTTTCCTCTCAAAGATTTTTTTTGTCAACTCACATTATTCACCATAACTCAAAGCTAGCAAAATTTAGACTTATAATACAAGAATTAGCCAATAACTCTTTCTATATTCATCATATCCTCCATATTCAAACTAAATGAGTCAAATAATATTCAAATACTAATACATAAACAAGATTAATCAAAATTCTCAAGTCTTGACAAATATCCTATCCAACAAAACCAATTTCATAAAAATCCACCTAATGAATGACAAAACTCATATTTAAGTAAGAAAAAAAAATTACAACCTTTATTATCAATGAAAACCACTGAAATTTTGAAAAAAATCTCACAAAAATGATATGGAAAAATAAAAATATTTCTTCAACCTCATTCTCTCCCCTACACTTAAACTGGACATTGTCCTCAATGGCCAAAGATAGAATAATAGAAGTACAGCCAAGAAGACCAAGATGAATAAAGTGAAGAAAATACTTCCATTAGATCATAGTACTACCGTGTTTGAATCTACCACAAGGAAGGGTTATTACAAGATTACCTACTTAAAAAGAAACAAAACCAAAGAAAAATATAAATCTAGAAAAAGAAAGTAAAAATAAAATAAAAGACATGAAAGGAAAATCACTAATCATAGAAAGTGACATCGAGATGTTCTAAAGTGCCAAGTTCTTCACCGCATATAGTTTCACTCAATTCCCATTAACGTTAAAGAGTCCCTTGATTGGGTGTGACACCTTAATAATGCCAAATGGGAAAACACGGTGTATCTCATATGGCCCCGACCATCTAGACTTCAATTTACCTAAAAAGAGTCTAAGCCTAAAGTTGAATAATAACACATTGTCTCCTTCTTTGAACTCTTTAGGAGAATGAATATGTCTATCATGCCATCATTTCATCTTATCCTTGTAAATGCGAGAATTATGGTAAGCCTCATTTTGCCAATCATCTAATTCATTGACTTGGAGCAATCTCCATTTACCTGCAAGTTGAAGATCAAAATTGACAAGCTTAATTGCCCAATGTGCCCTATGTTCAACCTCCACAGGTAGATGGCATGATTTTCCATACACTAGCTTATAAGGGGTTGTACCAATCGGAGGTTTGAAAGCAATCCTAGAAGCCTAAATAGTATCATCTAACCTCAAACTCCAATCCTTTCGGGTATGATTAACCACCTTCTCCAGAATTCTTTCAATTCTCTATTTACTACCTCGACTTAACCACTTGTTTGGGGGTGATATGGGGTAGCAAACTTGTGAGTAACCCCTAAATGTTTGAGCACTTTGTGTAATTGGTTATTACAAAAATGTGTGCCCCTACCACTAATGAGGACTTTGGGGATGCCAAACTGGGTGAAAAGTTTTTTTAGAAATTTTATTACGACCCGTGCATCATTAGTAGGTAAGGCTTGTGCCTCAACCCACTTTGATACATACTCTACTGTGACCAAGATATATTTGTTACCCAAAGAACTAGGAAAAAGGCCCATGAAATTAATCCCCCAATAATAAAAAATTTCACAAGCTTGAAAATTTTGTAATGGTATCTCATAGATTTAGAGATGTTACCTATACGTTGATACCTATCACAACTTTGAACAAACCTATGAGAGTCCTTGAAGAGTATGGGCTAATAAAAATCGAACTCAAGTACCTTTCTTGTGGTGTTGTTAGCTTGGTAGTAATCTCTTGTGAGTCTTTCATAGTAATGTTTCAAGATATTGATGCTTTCAACAGAATCCATACACCTTCAAATGATTTGATCCGCACAATTCTAGAACAAGTACAGATTTTCCCAAAAGTAATGCTTTACTTTGGAGAGGAATTTCTTCTTTTGTTGTGCATTGAAGTCGTCTAGAAAAATTCCTACAACTAAGTAATTAGTGAAATCCGCATACCAAGGTAGTTGAGAAATCTCACCAACAATAAGTAAAAGTTGTTCATCTGGGAAAGTGTCATTGATATCTCATTCGGCCAATGGCTCAAGGGTTGGATTTTCCAAATTTGATAAGTAATCCGAAGCTAAATTTTTTGCTCTCTTTTTGTCCTTAATTTCCAAGTCAAATTCCTCCATGATGTCTCCCACATGCCCTTCGAAAATAGCCACATACACTGTTGAAATGTTCCGGAGCCATTGCAAAGACCAAAATGCATACATCGATATGCAAAAGTACAAAAATGACATGTAAAGGTAGTCTTTTCTTGATCTTCTGGTGCTATGAAAATTTGAAAGTATACAGAAAAACCATCTAAAAAGTAATAAAACTCATATCTGGCTAATCGTTCTAACATTTGATCAATGAAAGGAAGAGAAAAACGGTCCTTCTTAGTTGCCTCATTTAATTTTCTATAATCAATGTAAACCCTCCAACCGGTTACCAATCTCATTGGGATCAACTCATTTTTTTCATTAGGGCTCATAATCATTCCTCCCTTCTTTGGTAGCACTTGTATTGAATTAACCCAAATACTATCAGAAATAGGATAAATGATGTCGGAATCTAAGAGTTTAATCACCCCACCTTTTACCACATCACTCATATTTGGGTTCAACCTACGTTGGGATTGTACTATGGGTTTGGCTCTTTCTTCCAATAAGATTTTGTGAGTACAAAAAGATGAGCTAATTCCCTTAATATCCGTGATTTTCTATGTAACAACTCTATTATATTTTTTCAATAGACTTACCAATTTGGTCTTTTGTTAATAAGTAAGGTCTTTGGCATTAATCACAGACAATTTTGCACATTTTGTCAAAAATACCTATTCCAAGTGCTCGAGGAGGTCTTTCAAGTCTAATTTCGGTGGTTCCTCAATGGATGACTCCATCCTTCCCAAACTACTTTTTTCAATCTCCTCAAAATTTTCCAACTTAGGGCCTCACTTGAATCCTCCAGATATGCAATGGATTGTTTCTTGTAGTTTTGGACAACTGATTTTTGTTCAAAGTCAAGAATAGATTCATTAAAAATATCAAGCCTTAAACAAGAATCATCATGAGAACTAGGATGTTGCATACTTTTATGAATTGTGATAATAACTTCTTCTTCCCCAACCCCAAGTGTTGACTTCCTTCCATGAATATCAATTAATGCTTTGGTCGTAACTAGGAAAGCTCGACCTAGAATTAAAGGAACTTTAGAATCTTCATCCATATCAAGTATCACAAAATCCACTAGGAATATAAATTTATCCACTTTAACCAAAACATCTTCAATTATTACTCTAGGATATTTAATAGATCTATTCGCAAGTTGAATACTCATCCTAGTAGGCTTGGGTTCACCTAGACCGAGCTTTTTGAAAGTTTTATATGGTAAAAGATTGATGTTAGTACCTAGGTCAGCTAATGCATTGCAAAATGTAAGAGTACTAACAAAACAAGGTGTAGAAAAACTCCCTGGATCATTTTCTTTTTGTGACAAAGTCCGTTGGTCCTGCAACATAGCTGAGCATTCTTCATTTAAAACTACTATGGATAATTCCTCCAATTTCTTTTTATTGACAAGCATGCTTTTCAGAAATTTTGTATATTTGGGCATGTACACCAAAGCATCACTAAGTGGAATATTTATGTGCAGTTATTTGAATATTTTCAAAAATTTGTTAAATTGTGCATCCTTTCTTATTTTGTGTGTGTGAGTGGGGTAAGGTACCAATGGCTTAAAATTTGATTTTTTAGGTTGTTTTTCGAAAGGTTCAACAATAGGGATTGGTTCCGGCCCATATTCTTTAGCTGGTACTAGTTCCATGTTGGGATTAGGCAGCTCCTTACCACTTCGTAATGTAATGGTGGCTGAATCATATTGTGTTTCTCCCCCTAATGGCGATTTTATTGCTACATCTGTTAAAAACAAAAATTTGCCTTTCTATATTTCTAGCCATGCTTTCAAAATTTTCTAATGTGTCATCTATCTCAAAAAAAACACTTAGCTACATGAGTGGCAAATTTTTCCAGCACGCCTTCTAAAGCAATAGAGTCGGATGGTTAAGATGCCATCCCGTGAGACATGTTAGGATACCGTCCTATGCTTCAATTGGCCATCTTACCTATACAAGATAACTTGTTAGCATCATATATACATATCATAATATGAAATCAAGTTAGTTAGTTAAGTTACATATTTACAAATTAAGTTACAAGGAATTATAATGTATAGAGAAATATTAAAGTACAAGTATACAAGAAAACACAATATAGCACCTAGTCATACAAGGAACATATATACATATTCATATATTTACATATAGATATATAAACATATAAATATGGTTAAATTAATAAAATCCAAACTTTCATAATATTGTTCCCGGTAGTGGCACAAAAAACTTTATGCGTAAATTTTGGGTACATAAAATTATCAATTTTAAATTCATCTCTTAGTCAAGTTTTAATTAAAACATTAATCCCAAAATACATATACGAGCAAATATACTCATCGCAAATATGAGTATAGAAAATTAACGAGTATCGATTCTCAAAGGAATAAATACACACTAATCACTTTTCATTCATTGTTTAATCGACAAAATAAAGTAAATCAAAAGAAAAATAAAGAAATATATACAACTCAAGGATGTAAAAATATGCAATTTAGACAACTATCCTAGAAAACATAACAATGAACCCATTAATGACTATCTCAATTATTCATCATTTTGACATCATAAAAGAATATAAAGTAACATTCAATCATTTCCCAAGTAATGAATTCACTTATATAGATTCCACTTCTTTTCCAATCCATTGAACCACTACCCCTTGATTAAATTAGGAGATTTCCTAATCAAACCAACATAACCAAAAGATGCCTTAAACATAATTCCTTATAGGTATAAAATTAGCCAACAACCTTATATTCTAGGTAAAATTAATTAACATTTGATTACTTAAGTTCTTTAGTCTTAACTTCGTTTTTTAAGTCCATTAAGCAATAACAAATATGAAATCAATAAAATTAAATTAACTCCTAACATCATTTTCTAAGTCAATTAGAAGTAAATCTAACTTCATCAATTTCTCCATAATCACAAGTATTCAAACACAAAAAATGATTAAAAAATTGATCAAGTAGTTAAATTGATACATAAATCATGAATCTCAAAATATTGACAAATTATAATGAAAACATTGAATACATAATTGTTAAAGAAAAAGAAAACAAAGATAAAAGAAAGCACTCATAGACAAGCCTCTTTCTTCCTCCTTGAAGATTCTCTTGAACAATCCTCCTTGATTTGGGTGAATCTCTCATTCAATGAGGGATTGAGAATTTTTGCTTTTAAATCCACATCTCTTTATTGTATATCTTAAACCCTTGTATTTTTTTTATGCTTTTATAGACCTCTTAGATGCTAAATTCATGGCTGAAGAAGTTTTGGCTGAGTAGAAGTAGGAAAATACTAAAATCATTGGACAATCCTTAATTTCGTGTACAGAATATTTGCCTCCAGAGCGTACCTGGTGCCGGGTACCTTCGACCCACCTGGCACCGACGCACTCTGTTCTTTCTCTGTTTTTGCTATGTTTTTGGCCTTTTCTCCTCAGCAAACAGAATAGACTCGGGACCAAGTGCAAACCTGGCGCCAGATTTGTTATGGAATTTCCCTGAATGTTGGCTCGAATTCTTCTGCTAGAATAGAATGGACCTGGCGCTTGGTCCTTTGGTTGGGCCTGGCGCTAGGTCTATTCTGGTTTTGTACACTTTCTACTCGAAATCTACTCAAATCTGTACATATTTACCAAAAATACCTTTTACAAGTAAAATATCAAGTAGGAAGGAATATACCTAGTTGTTATAGCAAATGTATCTCAAAAAAATCTCAAATAACTAGAAAAATAATGGTGATTTTAACCCCTATCAGTTGTCAATACAACATGATCTATTATTAACCAAGTCATGCTGAGATATTTTCTAAGAAAAACACATTTTGAGCTAATATTTGACAAAACTCCATCAATTTCTTATTTCAAAGTATTTGGTTGCAAATGTTTTGTTCTTAATACTCGAGACAATCTTGAAAATTTTGATAGTAAATCCGATGAAGCTATATTCCTTGGATACTCTTGTAATAAAAAGGTATATAGAGTGTACAATAAGAGAACTCTATATTTGGAAGAATCCGTACATGTTGTCTTTGATGAATCTAATATTTATACATCATGAAAAGATGATGATGATGTAGGGATTTCAAAAAAAAAAAGGCAAAGAACAGTACAAAGCTCCATCACTTGACATTCATGCCAAAGAAGAAGAATTGAAAGAACAATAAGCTGAACAAAGTAAGTAAGAAACTGAAGAGCTCACTGATCAAGAACTATTAAAAGATTGAAAGTACAAAACTGGTCATCCAAAAGAGCACATTATTAGTGATCCTAGTTGTAGGGTCAAAACTAGACGGTACTTTGTAGACAATTTTGCTTTACTATCTAGTATTGAACCTAACTGTATTGATGTAGCCTTGCATGATAACTTTTGGATCCAAGATATGCAAGAAGAGTTGAACCAATTTGAGAGAAATCAAGTTTGGAAACTCGTCCCTAAATCACTTGATTATCCGGTCATTGTAGCAAGTGGGTTTTCAAAAATAAGCTTGATGAATATGAAGTGATGATTAGAAATAAAGCTAAACTTGTTGCCCAAGGATTCAATCAAGAAGAGAGCATTGACCATGACGAGACATTTGCTTCCTTTGCTAAATTAGAGTCCATAAGAATACTACTTACCTTTGCATCTTTCAAAAATTTCATACTTTATCAAATGGATGTTAAAAGTGCATTTTTGAATGGTTTTATTGAAGAGGAGGTATATATAGAACAACCTCTAGGTTTTATTCATGAGCACTTTTCAAATTATGTTTTCAAACTCTCAAATGCTCTTTATAGTTTAAAACAAACCCCACGAGTTTGGTATGAAAGGCTTAGTGGATTCTTACTCTTAAAAGGTTTTTCAAGAGCTTTGATTAATACTACACTGTTTGTTAAATCAGAAAATTCTAATGATCTTCTCATTGTCCAAATTTATGTTGATGATATCATTTTTTGTGCTGCTAATGAATCCTTGTGTAAGATGTTTTCCAATACTATTCATGTTTATTAGACGTTTTCATCTCATTCAAGAAATTATTGATAGAGGAGATGTCAAAGTATGCAAGGTATCAACTGATGACAATGTTGCAGATCTACTAACAAAGCCTCTCCCATAGTCTAAACATGATAGTCATACTAGATCAATGGGATTACGGCTTATGCCAAATTGGTCTTAGTGCAAGTGGGAGACTATTAGGGATATGCCCTAGAATCAATTTATACTTACACTATTGTCATTATGTTTTATTTAATAATATGATGTTTTCCTTTTCATGAATAGTGCATTTTATTTTGTGGTTATCAAGTACGTGATTTGATGGTAAAACCCAGCAATGAATACAATGAATATTCTAAAACTACCCCCTTGACCAATTGGACTCTAAGAGGTTCGGGAATTTTTAAGAAAACCCTAGCCGTCTTCTTAAGAGCCCTGCTCTGTTGAAAATATTCGTGCCTCCATTCACCAGAAAAAAATCCTCTCAAACCCTAGGTGCTAGTACTCTCAGGTAACGAGTTAGTTCGTCGTGTGTATCCGATAGAGGACGTTCGCACACTGCAACGTCTGGTGATCGTTCGGGTTGCACGTACAACAGCATAATCAGAATCGAAGGATCTCGATTACGCCAAACAAAAGGTAATTTTGTAAATCTTAGATCTTCTTAATCATTTACTTGGATCCTCGGAAGGGATTCGTGGATGTTTTCCACGTTTAGGAGTCCACGAATCGCAATAGTGGTATCAGAGCAACTTGCTAAATGATTAGGTTGAGTCATCTGTGTTAATCATATTGTTAAATATATGTATGATATATGTGTGAATTTAAACGGTGTATATCAGCATGTTCACATGATTATGATTTTAGAATACTTAGCATGCAGACTGCCTGAATTAGGTTTAATCTGTGCGTCTTAGTTATCTGATCAGATCAGATTATTTGCAGATTGTCTGTAAACTGGTCTGTTTTAATATGATATGGTATCGTAAGCATGCTATCCGTGGTTCTATATTTGCGAATTATTTGTATTAATCGGCCATGATAATATATTATCTGTACGAATCTGATTAAAAGGGAACGCAGATTGTCTATAATATGAAAGTTTCACGGCGATGGTTATTAAGGGATCCGAACATTAATCTGATTAATATTCAAAAATCAGAAGGCGAAATCTCATTCAATGAGAGAAGGAAAAATCGTTTTTCCTTCCGGGGGCGCTGCCCCTTGGAACCCCGACTAACTGTTCGTTGTGTGTTATTCATTAGTATTTTTTATTGTAGTTGTGGATTATTTTGAATAGTGCATAGCATGGCCCGTTTTATCCCAATGTGATTAGCAGGTTACATTCTGGTTGTTTTAAGTTGTAATTTTTAAATACGGCATGCGTGTCGTTTTTCATTATTGTAAAATTGTATTGCTTTCCTAGAATATGAATTATTTTAATTTTACGATCCAATGTAAAAGAAGATGGTGGCCTACATTTACAACTAAGGAGGAGTATGCTCAAGGCATTAGAGAATGCTTAAGGAGTTCATATATCTAGATTGACTACCTTGATCTTCACTTTGCTCGTGATAATCAACATAGGTTATGGGCCATGCTATATCACTTTTATTTATCTCTAACATGCATATTTGATATGTTTATTCCATACTTACTACAATCAATTTTTTATTTACAAAAAATTAAATGTTAAATACCTTTCAAAATCAAACACTTGTGGTTACTTGGATCATCATATGTTCATTCCTACTAATGTAGGATGCTTTTGATTATCTAAGTGAGACAAGATGGAAAATAGTTTTCCATATGTTTGATATGGTCTGACTTAACTGGGCTATCAAAATGATTTTGGGCTTAGAGCATTATATGAGATATTTTTAGCCGAGACATTTGATGCCTATCTCATTTAAAAATTTGAGTTTTTTTAATTATAAGATTAAAGCCAAAGCTTACTTATGATTAAAATAAAATATTTATAAAAAAAAATTCCCACTACGAAACATCAAAATGTTGAAGTTTCAAAAGTTTAAATACTTTTAGTGGGAGTTTTTCATTAAAGCCTCAAAATTAATTACTTTGTATATTTTTTTATGTAGATAATGGCAACAAATAGTTGGAATAACTCTTTGCGATCTGTGCTCGAGAAAGACAAGCTTAGTAGGACTAACTTTCTTGATTGGGCACAAAACTTAAGAATCGTTTTTAAGCAAGAAAAAAAGCTCTATGTTCTTGAAAATCCTATTCCCCCTACTCCAGCAAATAATGCCTCAAAAGTTGAAAAATATGCTTATAGTAAGCACAAAGATAACTCCAACGATGTTACTTGCCTCATGCTAGCAATCATGAACTCTGAACTTCAAAAACAGTTTGAAGAAGTAGATGCATATGACATGATTGTGTATCTTAAGAAAATGTTCCAAGAGCAAGCACTGCAAGAGAGATTTGAAACTCACAAGGCGTTAAATGCATGTAAGATGGTTTCTGGCACCTCGGTAAGTGCTCATGTCTTTAAAATGAATGGCTATCTTGATCATCTTGATAAGCTTGGTGCTCCTATTAATCATAACATGGCCACGGATTTGATTTTGGGCTCATTACCTCTTGAGTATGACCAGTTTGTCATGAATTTTAACATGCATAATATGGAGAAATCCATCACTGAATTGCACGGGATGCTAAAACAAGCTGAACTGAACATTAAGAAGAATACTCCTAGTGTTCTAATGGTTCAAAAGGGGAAAGGGAAAAAGAACAACTAAAAGGGCAAAATCATGGCTAGTAAGGGCAAGGACAAGGCAAAGTCCAAATTCAAGCCCAAATCTAAGGCCAAGACACCAAAGGAGGGAGCTTGCCACCATTGTGAAAAACAAGGACATTGGTTAAGAAATTGCAAGCTCTATTTGGAAGTAAAGAAAAAGAAGAACAGTAAGACTGCGGCTTCAGGTATTTATGTTATAGAAATTAATTTATCTATTTTTGATTTATGGGTATTGGATACCGGTTGTGGATCTCACATTTGTGTAAATGTGTAGGGTCTAAAAAGGTGTAGAGCATTGGCAAAAGGCGAAGTGGACCTACGAGTTGTGAATGGAGCAAAAGTTGCTACAGTAGCTGTAGGAACTTTTGAATTAATTTTGCCCAGTGGGCTTGTTTTAGAACTGAATGATTGTTTTTATGTTCCTACTATGAGTAGAAATATTATTTCAGTTTCTTGTTTAGATTCAGAAGGTTGTGAATTTGTTATTAGGAATAACATTTGCTCCATTAATAAAAACGGCATTTTTTATGAAGATGCCTCATTATCAAATGGGCTCTATATTCTCAATCTTCATGGATCTTCAAACAAGTCTATCTATAATATTAATATTAAGAGATTGAAATCCAATGATTTAAATCAGACTTACTTCTGACATTGTCGTTTGGGCCATATAAATGAGAAACACATAACAAGGCTTCATAATGATGGGTTTCTAAATTCGTTTGACTTAAAATCTTATGAAACATGTGATTTTTGTTTATTAGGCAAAATGACTAAAGCGCCTTTTAAGAGACAAAATGAAAGGGCAACTGATTTATTGGGCCTAATGCATACTAATGTATGTGGACCAATGAATTCACATGCTAGATGAGGATTTCAGTACTTCATTATATTTACGGATGATTTTAGCAAATATGGCTACCTGTATTTGATGAAATACAAATTTGAATCGTTCCAGAAATTCAAAGAATTTCATAATGAAGTACAAAATCAGCTTGGCAAAAGTATCAAAACACTTTGATCAGATCGAGGTGGTGAATACTTAAGTCACGGGTTTGACGAACATCTTAAAAATTGTGGAATTATATCCCAATTAACTCCACCTGGAACACCTCAATGGAATAGTGTATCTGAACGGAGAAATCGGACTTTATTAGATATGATTCGATCAATGATGAGCCAAACTGATCTTCCAATCTCCTTTTGGGGTTATGCCCTAGAGACTGCTGCATTCATACTAAATCGAGTTCCATCTAAATCGATTCAGAAAACGCCATATGAGATATGGACTGGGAGACAACTTAGTTTGTCATTTCTCAAGATTTGGGGTTGTGAAGTTTATGTAAAGTGTTTATTATTTGATAAACTTGCACCTAAATCGGATAAATGCATATTTGTGGGGTATCCTAAAGAAACTAAAGGATATCAATTTTATCTCCCAAAAGAAAATAGAGTAATTGTTGCTCGAAATGGATTTTTTATTGAAAATAAATTTATTTCCAAAAGAATCAGTGGAATTAAAATACATCTTGATGAGATTCAAGAGCCACAATTAGTACATGAACCAAATAATGAACCTCGATTAGATGGCTCACAAGTCTAAGATGAGCCTACTTCTATAGAACAAGGACCTCGAAGATCTGATAGGGTTCGTCAACAACCTGAGAGATATGGATTCCTCATCACTGACGATCACAACGTGGAGCTTATGGTTAATGATGAGCCCACTTCCTATCTGGAAGCCATTAAGAGTTCTGACTCTGGAAAATGGTTAGAGACTATGAAGTCTAAGATGCAATCCATGTATGATAACCAAGTCTGGACTTTGGTTAATCTACCTAAAGGTTCAAAAATCATTGGGTGTACATGGGTTTTCAAAAAAAAAAAAAAACAGACATGGAGGGAAATGTGCATACTTACAAAGCACGACTGGTAGCAAAAGGTTATAAACAAACTCATGGTATAGACTATGATGAAACATTTTCACCAGTTGTAATGCTTAAATCTATTAGAATTCTTCTTGCCATAGCAGCATATTATGATTATGAAATTTGACAAATGGATATCAAAACCGTGTTTCTCAATGGAAACTTACTCGAGCATATGTATATGACACAACCTGAGGGTTTTGATAATCTTTTGAATTCTAATAAAGTGTGCAAGCTTCAAAGATCCATTTATGGATTGAAAGAAGCATCTCGAAGCTGGAATCTTCGTTTTGATGAAGTAATTAAAGAATTTAACTTTATCAAAAATGAAGATGAGCCTTGTGTCTATAAGAAAATAAATGGGAATGCAATAGTCTTTTTGGTACTTTATGTTGATGACATCTTACTCATTGAAAATGACATCTCAACTTTACAAAGTGTAAAGACATGGTTGGAAAATTGTTTCTCAATGAAAGACTTAGGTGAAGTTGCCTATATTCTAGGTATAAGGATCTATAGAGATAGATCTAGAAAGCTAATTGGACTAAGTCAAAGTGCATACGTTGACAAAGTACTGAAAAGGTTCAGTATGCAAGACTCTAAGAGATGATTCTTACCAATGTCACATGGCATTAAGCTCAGCAAAACTTAAAGTCCTTCTACGAAGGATGAAGAAGAACGCATGAACAAGATACCATACGCTTCCGCTATAGGGTCTATCATATATGCCATGTTATGTACTCGATCGGATAAATCATATGCATTGTGCATGATGAGTAGGTTCCAGTCAAATCCTGGAGAGGCACACTGGACTGCTGTCAAGAACATACTGAAGTACTTAAGAAGAACTAAAGATATGTTCTTAGTTTATGGAGGACAAGAAGGTGAGCTAGTTGTAAATGGTTACACTAATGCTAGTTTTCAGTTCGACATAG
Organism: Voacanga thouarsii; assembly: GCA_026120185.1. NCBI lineage: Eukaryota > Viridiplantae > Streptophyta > Magnoliopsida > Gentianales > Apocynaceae > Voacanga > Voacanga thouarsii. Next base: position 140,059 of record JANUWF010000978.1, read on the forward strand.
ATGATTACAGATCGCAATCAAGTTTTCTATTTTGTTTGAATGGAGGTGCTGCAAGCTGGAAAAGTTCAAAGCAAGACATCGTGGCCGATTATACTATAGAAGCTGAGTATGTAGCTGCCTCAGCTGCAGCTAAAGAAGTAGTTTGGATTAAAAAGTTCATTACAGAACTAGATGTAGTTTCTAGTATTGTGAACCCAGTGGATCTCTATTGTGACAACAATGGAGCCATTGCACAAGTTAAGGAACCAAGATCACATCAGCGATCCAAACATATACTTAAACGTTTTCATCTCATTCGAGAAATTGTTGATAGAGGAGATGTCAAAGTATGCAAAGTATCAACTGATGACAATATTGCAGATCCACTGACAAAGCATCTCCCATCGTCTAAACATGACAGTCATACTAGATCAATTGGATTACGGCTTATGCCAAATTAGTCTTAGTGTAAGTGGGAGATTGTTAGGGATATGCTCTAGAGTTAATTTGTACTTATACTATTGTCGTTATGTTTTATATTATAATATGAGGTTTTCCTTTCCATGAATAGTGTATTTTATTTTGTGGTCATCAAGTACGTGACTTGATAGTAAAACCCAACAATGAATACAATGACTATTCTAAAACTGTCCTTGATCGATTATTATTATTGGAACAATAATAAATTAAGATTAATATGTTTATGACTTGATGGCTATATTTTATTGGTCATGGATATTTGTGATATCAAGTCAAAATATAAATAAATTTTAGAGAATATTGTATTGGACATGACTCACTGTGAAAGTACTTCATGGAACATGCCATAAGTACTTTCTAACCATAATGATATTAAAAGTCCTTCGACCTAACTTCATCATAGTTTCTACTTGATAAGTTCTATATTTTGACGACGTTTAAAGTTGTCTTTAACCAGATAATAAATTAGACTACTGTTGGATATAGAATAAATCAAGGAGAGGAATATGATTGATAGTGAAGGAATTTGTCCCTCTCAATTATAGGAGAGATATCCATGGGCCCCTTGATAAGTTAGACTGTTAAAATGCATGGTCGTGCTCAAATATATATCAATCTAAGATATTGATATCATTTGTTTGAACAATCTACTATGAAATCAAGAAATAATTGATTAAGCTTAATAAGGATGACATGCTCCGTGCCTTATGCTTAATCTGGATATCGTGTGACAAAAGGACTAAATATAAAATTGTGGTTTTGTTCAAAGAGATCACTGATCTTCATTTAACCTGGATAATTATAATATTTTGTTAGAAACCGCTTATAACTTGTGGGCCATTTAAATATGATTTAGGCACACTGCTAGTTAAATGAACCTATAGGGTCACACAATAAGCGAACTTGTTAGGTTATTTTTCTGGTAACCAAATTCGATGAATCTGGAAATATGTCTAAGTTAATCGAACTTAGAAAATTTACTAGATACAATGAATTTGGAAATATGTCCACATTCGATGTATCTGGATAATGTCTAGATTATAAGAATCTAGCTCAGTAAATTAATTAGTTAAAGTACTGAGATTATGGCAAAATCTTATCATATCAGTTTTAATTTAATTTGAATTTAAATTAAAATATGATAAGATATTATCAGAATTAGACTCTAAGAGGTTCGGGAATTTTTAAGAAAACCCTAGACGTCTTCTTAAGAGCCTTGTTTTGTTGAAAATATTCGTTCCTCCATTCACCAAAAAAATAAAAAAATCCCCTTCTCAAACCCTAGGCGCTAGCACTCTCGGAGTAACGAGTCAGTTTGTCGTGTGTATCCGATAGAGGACGTTCGCACACTGCAGCGTCTGGTGATCGTTTGAGTTGCACGTACAACAGCATAATCAGAATTAAAGAATCTCGATTATGCCAAACAAAAGGTAATTCTGTAAATCTTAGATCTTCTTAATCGTTTATTTGGATCCTTGGAAGGGATTCGTGGATGTTTTTCGTGTTTAGAAGTCCACAAATCGCAATATTTCTCATTGTCCAAATTTATGTTGATGATATCATTTTTTATACTACTAATGAATCATTGTGTAAGACGTTTGCCAAGACTATACAGCAAGAATTCAAGATGAGCATGATGGGAGAACTCAACTTCTTCCTTAGGTTGCAAATTAAACAAACCAAGGATGGAATTTTTTTAAATCAAGCTAAGTACGCTAAGGAACTTCTTAAGAGGTTTGGTATAAACGAAGCTAAAGAAATCAGTATACCTATGAGCATTTCTCTAAAACTTAACAAGGATGAAAAAGGTAAGAAGATGGACGAATCAAAATACAGAGGTATGATTGGGAGTTTGCTATATCTTACTGCTAGCCAACTAGATATTATGTTTTTAGTTTGTCTTTGTGCTAAATTTCAATCGTGTCTAAAAGAATCTCACTTATGTGTTGTGAAATGCATCCTTAGATGTTTAGTTGGAACATATAATTATAGCTTATGGTATCCTCGTACTAACTTTTTTGATCTTATAGGCTACACTGATGCAGACTATACAGGTTGTAAAGTTGAGCGGAAAAGCACTAGTGGGCATTATCAATTTCTCAAACATTCTCTAGTGTCATGGCATAGCACGAAACAAGTTTGTGTATCCTTATCCACAACGAGGCTGAATATATTGCAACAGGGAGCTGTTGTCACAAATCTTATAGATGAAAAATACATTACTTGATTTTGGTCTTAATTTAGATTGTGTACCTATACTATGTGATAATACAAGTGTAATGAATTTAACAAAAAAAATCCTATTCAACATTCTAGAACTAAGCATATTGAGGTTAAGCATCATTTTATTAGAGATCATATGTTTAAAGGTAATGATTGTGTAGAATATATCCCCATAAATGATCAACTTGCAGATATATTTACAAAACCCCTAACTGAAGACAGAATTTTCTTTTTGAGAAGGGGATTGGGAATCACGAAAATTGTGTGACTAAAGCTTTGTTTGGAAAGAATTGACCGTTTATTTTTGTAGATTTCTAAAGAAATATAATTTCGAAGGGAGACTTTGGATGCAGTACTTCGAAGAGTAAATCCAAAATTCATCTTCCAAAACTCTCGCCTTAAAGAATTTTCATTTGGAAGAACATTTTGGATGGAGCCTCTATCCAAAATGAAAACAACCTGATGCTTCGTATGTTTTTCAAAAGTGACTGCTTCCAGATTATTCTTTTTTGAAATTTAAAATAATAGCGCTTTTTTCAAGATAGCTTTTGAAATCTCCGATAAAAGTCTCTTTCCAATGTATTTGATTGTACTTATCTTCACAACCTCCTAAGAAATCACAGAGAGCTTTTCTCTTTCTCTCGTCTCTCTCGGATTCTGAAACCAACAGAGAACTCAATCTTTCTCTCTTCAAAATTTCTCCGTTTTCTCTCTGAAAAACTGAAAGCCCAAGCCTCTATCTTCTGATCACAATGGTTAAATCTCTAAAATTGACCAAACCAAAGTCAAAGAAAGCCTAGAAAATCACTACAATAATGAAGAAGAAATCGACTGCTGAGACGAAATCGACTGCAAAAGGGAAAGGAAAGGAAGCTATTCCTAAATTCCCTACTTCTCATACCAATTCATCATAATCAACTCCAGAACAAGAAAGTTCCGAGACTCAAGTACTCCGTTTTCTTAATTCTAAGAGTGAATCTGATTTTAATGACTAGGTTTCAAGAAATCGAACTGTGATTGTTGGTTACCACGTTAATCCAGAGTCTTTCCTAAAATTTTCAAATATTTTGAATATATTTGAGTCTTTCGGGTGGGGAGCCCTATTATCTATTGATGAAAAAATTTTCACTACTCTTATATAGAAATTTTATGCTAATTTGAGAAAATGGCTGATTAGAGGAGACTAGAGGGGATTTTATGGTCCGGTGGTATACTTCAAAGGTTGGAGGAAAGAACATTGAGTTTGATCATCATCTATTGAATAGAATATATGGTGTTAGAGATGGAGGTATTCAATTTTTCGAACTAAACAAGTTCCCAGAGGGAATTGATTTGTTTGATTTGGGAAAGTTTGAAAGAACATTTACTAGCGGGAGGAGTTTTAAGAATTCAAGTGAAAGGAACACTAAGTGGATAAATGGACCCGGTAGGATTCTGCACCACATGGTTTCAACCATGGTGGTTCTAAGTTTTGGTCACAAAACTTTTATAAACATTATGTAGATGGTAATAATGTTGGCGCTATTCAAAAATAGGCCAATAAGCTTTGGGTATCTTGTTGCGAAATTGATTATACAAATAAGGAACACCTCAAGCAAAGCACTACACTATGAAAATCTATTAACCAAAGTGTTCAGATATTTCAGTGTTGATCTGAGTTTGATCACCCTTGCACCTTCAAAGATGAATATTTATAGCTTTGAATCTTTTGAGAAAATGGGTTATGTGAGAATGAAAAATGAGTGGAAGCTGCTCAGAAATGCTTCCGACAATGAAAAGGAAAAATTGTTAAAAGTTAAGGCCGAAGGCAAGACTACTCAACCTGTTGGAACAAAAAGAAGGGTTGAGATATAAACTCAAAAAGAGTCCTCTAGCAATGGAAAACAGAAAATTCATAGCACAAACATCAGTCAAAATATTCTGGAAGTAATAAATTTGTTAGCTATTAAGATAGACAACCTTAGTTCAGAAATCTAAAATTTTAGGTACAAGCTAACTGTGTGGAAGAAAAGGATCAAAAGGATGAAACCATACCTGATAAATCAGTACCATCTCGAGAACAAATGACTGAAGAACAAACTGCCCAAGAGGAAGAAAATAACAATGAACAAGACGCCGTGAAGGAGAAGAAGGATGAAAAATTGAAAGCTGGTCAGATTGAAGAACAATTGAAAGCAAAGACCTTAGTCAACAGCAAACATTTAAGGAACATGAATAAGGAAGGCAGACACCCGTGCATCAGGAAAAGTCAGCACCACCTGCCCCTGCTACAGTACCTCCTTCCAAACCAGCCATAGTTGGTAGTTCCTTTGGTAAACGACAGAAACATGTGGTGGTCAAAAGGAAGTCTAGTCGCATGGCTGGGCAGCACTCCAAAAAGGGTGCCGGGACTAAGTTAGCAACTATTCACATTTCCTAACTGACCATTTCTGCAGACTGCTTACAAGACTTCTTCTGTTTGAACACTTTTTACTGTTTTTTCCATTGACAAACACTTTTATAATTTCTGCACTAGTATTTGAACAATTTAAATTTTGCATTTCTCCTAATCTATCTGCCAAATATATATCTCTTCTATCTACATTTTGAACAATTTACCTGATATCTTTATTCTACCTATTCTCTAATTTTTGCATTTTGAGTGATGACAAGGGGGGGGGGGGTAGGGGGGGAAATATAAATTATGGATTTGTTGGGTGCTTGTGTGATGATGTGAATAGATTGTGGATATATTGATTATGTGATGATGTGAATGTGATAGATTGTGGATTTGTTGGGCACTTGTGTGATGATGTGAATAGATTGTGGATATATTGATTGTGTGATGATGTGAATGTGATAATGTGAATTATGAATATATACTGGTTGTATATAATGGATGTATGTTGGTCTATGAAAATATATATTGGTTGTATGTGGACTGTGAAGTTTGTGGTGATCTGATGGAAACCATGTTGAGATATTGTTGTTTTTATGAACAAAGTAGATTGAAGTGTGTACAAGCCTATTGTGCATTCTAACTAATTGAGATTTGATTTGGTAAATGATTTGTTTCAACTATAGTTGTGGTATACATTTTTCGATGATGAGGATACTTTGTTTTGCTCAGAAAAATCCTTATGTCTGAAATATCTTGAGAAAATTAGGTTGGGTTAAAAACCTCTATTTCATATTTGAGAAATTTCATTTTTTTTTTACCTTGCACATACATAGGGAGAGTTTTGAACTCACATTTCTTCAATCCAAAAGTTCCGTCCAAAAATGAGTTCTTAAAAGGCCAGCTTTTGACTAATGTTACCCTATTTTGGACACATGCTTTGGGAATCCAAAACTTTAAATCCAAAAAATGTCCTTTTAAAAGATTAGCTTCTGTCTCACTTCTCCTATTTTGGATGCACATTTTGGAAGTCCAAACTTTCGGAATCCAGTCTTACTCTCAAAACGCACTTCATGGCTTTACATCTTAAGTTCATATGGGGACATATTAAGGGGGAGCATTACATCTTATGATTTATATTCTATACCTCCTTGCGTACATATTTATACATTTTTTTTCTACTACTAATTGTGGCTATTCTCTTGTGGAATAGTCATGTCACATGTGATGGAAAGAAGGAGAATAGAGAGGTAGGTTGGGCCATAGGCTTATTGAGCTATATTTATGAGTACATGCTTTAAATTTTCTATCTTAATCTTATAAGCACTCTTTGAGTTCAATAACGAGAGAATCCTATCAAGTATGTCATCACTCAAAAAGGGGGAGATTGTTATGCCTAAGGGCATTCTCCTATGTTTTGACTTATAACAAATATTAATGAAGACTAACTTGTATGACTTATATGTGATAGGACATGTTTGTCCTAATTCTTTCAAGGCATGTAAATAAAGTTGCTAAGCAACTCTTAAAGAAATGGAATCCAAAGTAGTGATTAATCAAGAACAACTTCAACCTAAGAGCTCACAAAATCATGATGTCCTTGAGAAAGAACTTTAGATTAGGAATCATTTGTTAAGATATATTGTGTAAATTCCTATGTATTCTTTATCTTATGATTCAATTTATTTCTACCTTGAAGCATACAAGTAAAAAGATTTCAAAGTATTAAGTCTTTAGAATTTTGGATTGAGTAATTTGGATGGCCCTGCATCTAAACGCTTCATTCAAAACTCTGTGAACAGTGTCAAAATGCTTCTGTCTAGAAAGTGTCATTTTGGACTTACCTTTTGGATGCACCATCGTTCGATCCTTGAGTCCAAAACTTTGAAAAATCTGACTGCGAGAAACTAGCCGTTTCTAGCTGTTGGAGCTTTACTTTTTGATTCTATAAAAGCTTTCAAAACTTGATTTTAAACCAGATTTTTGTCCTATCTTTCTCAGAAACACTCTTACACTCTAAAATACAAAAATATCACTTTTCATTACTACTTCAAAATGAAATCTGATTATTTCAAAAGGTAAATGTTGTTGGTGTTCATTTATTTGCATATTTAGTCAAACATGTGAGCTATCTCTATTTCATTTCTATAATCCTTTTTTAACATCAAGGTTGTAGTGTAAAATGCATTTGGGGTAAGCCTTGATCTATAATTGATTGAGAGGTTTTGGTAAAATCAAATGTGGTGATCCTCTTGTGTCATTGGTGTAGACCAGCACTATTATGTTGACTTGAGTCTATAGAGATCTGGTTTAAAATCCTTAACTATGAGCTTAAGGTAGTGGATGTAGATCTTGGCAAATCGAACCACTATAAATCTCTTGTTCATCTTCCTTACATTTAAATTCTGACGGCTTGCGAATTTTTCTACTCAATGGTTTCAATCATTCAAAAGAAATATTTATGACTCTCATCAGCCCATCTTTATTTTTGTATCACATTTTTTATCTCATTTTACTCAGATCCCAGTTGGTTCCTTAAGGCTACTTAAAACTCTTCTTTGCATATCTAGCAAACTCCTCGATTTGGAAATCAAAAGGAGGACTTCGAAAAATAGATCCTTTTTTAAAAGTGTTTTAAATTTGTCAAAAACCTTATTTACTCCCCCTAAGATTTTTCATGTATGTATATATGTATGTATGGTTGATATTATGCCCTAGTACCAATCATTTGTATAATGTATTTTGTATATTTATTAAATAAAAGACATTCTTTATTTTTCAATTCATTTAATTACTTTGTATGTTTGTTGATATTATGCCCTAGTATCTATCATTTGTATAATGTATTTTGTATATTTATTAAATAAAAGGCGTTCTTTATCTTTCAATTCATTTAATTACTTCATATATTAATGTGTATAAAACTGATAGATAAAGTTCCAAACACAATATACAGTGTTAAAGACAATATGATAAGGATCATGATGTGAGATTCCTACTATACGGTACAGTTCTTGTACTTAAACTATTTCCAGTCATAGTATTAATGAGATGAACATCATTAATACACAAAGACCATCACATGTTATACTTTTTTATTGGATTAAGTGATAATTCTCATATCTGTGAGTATTGCGATGCTCAAAGTTAATATATGGATGCTTGTTGGATGAACATATTCATTGGATGACCAAGCCATATGATAATCATATGAATGACTATTTAGTGCCAGTGATAGAATCTCATTGTAACAAATGTACAAATATCATTAGATTTGAGACCTTCAAAGTACTTTATATGCTGAGTATTGTACTTTGATACCAATCATTAGAGTCTCTTTGAGACTGCCTATATAGAGAGGACATTTGGTACAATATGAAGTATATGGAAGTAGTTGAGAGGGTCAATAAAAGACTCATCACTCCTAATAGTAAGAGAGTATATCTTACGACCACTTGCAGGGAATTACTATTCAAGAAGTCATTGGCCAAGATAACTATGTATTAAAAATAGTTCCAAATGATACATAAGTTGAGTTATCGATTCTGGAAACAAGAACTAATAAATCCAAATTAGAATAATTATATTCTAGAGGGAATTGACATTAATTCTATACTATAGCTCAGATGAGATATGAAATGAGTTAATTGCACTGATATTTGTTATTAAAAGACTCATGTTAAACCACTTTACTCTTTGAATTTTTGGATGGTCATGATACATTTCTAGATGCCGCTCTTGATATACTAATTAATAAATCAATCTTAATTACAAAGGAATTACTAATCCTATAGTTGTTAGAATTAGTTCATATTTTGCTGCCAATTAACCAGAAAACCTAATACGCCACATACAATAGAAGAATTGGTACTCAAAATATTATATAATAATAATACGGGGTTGATTTATAAGAAGTGATTTTATGGGCTAATTATAAAGTTGCTATAAATTGTAATTATAAAACTTTATGGATTTAATTGCAATTGTGAGATCCAAAGCCCATAATAGTTATAACAAGGGTTTGGTGTGTCTACTGAAGGCGGTTCAATATGTGTGTGTGTGTGTGTGTGTGTGTGTGTGTGTGTGTTTTACATGTCATCTTTTGGTGTTGATAATACAGAGACCTTTTTCCTTCTTTTTCTTGAAAAGCAAATCAATCCCTACAACCACCGAAAATTAACCCACTAGCATTGATTTTTGGCGTCGGGCTTAAGTACAATCCTTGTGTAGATTTCTATTATAGATGCCCCTGTGCTTGGGACATAGTGGTTTTCATGGGACAGAAGAGAAGGAGAAACCCATTGGTGTTGTTCTTCGAAAGCTAAAGTCTTATTGCAAAAGAACTCCAGAAATTTTAAAAGCTGCAATTGCTAAGGTAATGCATATTTCCACTCTTCTTGACCCATTTAATTACATGTTAGTGATCTATTGGCATAAGATTCCTGTTTAATATCTACTACACATATTTGATATTGCATAAGGAAATTCCAACAGTAGTATCAGAGCCTTCTCATAAGTGTTTTAGGGTTTGTATCTATGCGTTTGAAATTGTTTCATGACGTTTTACGGGCTCTGGAAAAATTCATTTTTAGTGATTTTTTACTTTGCGCATACGAGTTACTAAAAAAATCGTTTTAGTAATGTTTATGAAACCTTATGTGCATTGGCATTAATTCTATTTTGGTAGTATGAAGAAAGGGTTTTTCGACTGTGGTTTGTGTTTCATGAATAGATTGACTATTTTGTTTAGGAAGACAAACAGTAAAGGATTTGCGAAATCTTTGAAAGCACACCGTTGTGTTTTGCTCACAAAATTTATTTTGATAATGATCAAAATATCAAATTAATAGAGATTGAGTTGTTTTCTGTAACTTTACTTGATCAAAAATAGATTTCTGAAAGCTAAAAAAAGTGATCAAATTGCAAGTTTTTAAAAACATCCACCGAGTTTGAATTATTCAAGCCAACAAAGGTCTTGTGTAGCTGTGAGTGGCTTGAGCAAATTGCTCAAGCTACGGCCCGACTTAACAAAACAAGGCACTGACTTCCTTATTTATCAATTAAAAAAATTATTTTTCCTACTAAAACATTTTTCTTTTTGAAAGAAGACCCGAAGAGTTGTCTAAAATTTGATTTTGGACTCTCTATTTTTTCAATATTGTGATGTTGGATTTATGTTACTTGTTTATTATGCTTGGATGCATGTTTTGGTATGGTGGCTTAGGTATGGACTAAGAACCAATTTAATTTTGTTATATGCATGTTTACTATTTTATTTTTTAATAAATAAGGCCTGGGTGTCCTGCATTTCTCTATAATTTTTGTATAATTTCTCTTCTCATCTAATTCCACTCAAATGTAACTTGAGATTTCTTCATTAGGAATTTTTATAATTAGATTATATAGGTTAAATAGGATTAAAAATTTTTACAAGCCTATGGAAATGGCAACCAAGAGCAAAGTGAGAAGATGGTAAGACCTTCTCTCTAAACATGCATGAACATATAGGTTTTGACCAAATTAATTTTTCACTTGGCTCAAGGAAATTAATCTAGCAAAACCCATAACCAAGTCATGTAATTGTATCTGTTACAATTTTATCAATATGTTAATTATTAATTACTGTATACTTACCATTGAACTTAATAGTGATTTGATGGGCATATTGAATGTCATTTTAAAGGAATTTGGATACCAATCTATTAGGAGAGATTCTAATGGGCTTTTTCGAATTAATAGTGGGGGCTATTAGATTGAGTAAAATAATATTATAAATATATGTTTAATTAAAAACCTAATTAAATGCATCTCATGTGTATACACATTGTCTGATGTCTCTTATCTTTCATCTTGATCATTTGCATCATGACTACAAATTTAAACTTACGTAGCAAGCTTATTGAGTCCAACTTCATGGACTAGTATAGAATTTGAGCATCGTTCTCAAATATGAAAAGTTGCTCTACGTATTAGATGCTCCAATTCCACCAACTACAACTGTTGATACTCATGTTGAAGAACATGAAGTTCATAAGAAGCACTAAGAGGACAATGACACAACATCTTGTATCATGTTAGTGTCAATGAATACACAACTCCAAGAATAACATGAGTATATGGATATATATACTATCATCTTCCATCTAAGGGAGTTGTTTAATCAACAAGCTAGAATAGAAAGATACGATATCTCAAAGTAATTATTCTATTCTAAGATGGAAGTGGGTGCTTCAATGGCTATGCTTGGACTTAAGATGTGGGGATTAATTGAGAAACTTCGGTCACTTGGGTTTGTGATGGACCATGAATTAAGTATTGACTTAATTTCACAATCTTTGCCAAGTAGTTTTTTATAATTTGTGATAAACAAATATATGAACAAAATTGAGTTTACTTTGCCTAAACTGATCAATCTTCTCAAGATTGCAGAAAGCTCTGTTAAGAAAGAGAACAATGCAGCCATGTTGGTTAATTCTTCAACTTCTAAGAAGAAAAATGTTCCTAAGAAGAAGAAAAAGAATCCAACCAAGTCCAAAGGTGGAGTAAAGAAGAAAAAGACAGCAACCAAAGGACCATATTATCATTGTGGCAAAATAGGCCATTAGAGGCGCAACTGTAAAAGCTACCTAGAGTTGCTAAAGGAAAGAAAAAAGAGAACTTTACTAGCACTTTTACTTCTACTCTTAGTATATTTATAATTGAGATTAATACTGTCTTTAATAATAAGATAAGGATATTGGATACCGATTGTGTATCTTATTTATGCAATAATATGTAAGAACTAAAGAGTAGTAAGAGGCTTAAGACTACATATGTTGTAGGGACTTATTATCAACACTTGCCTTCTAGGTTAATTCTAAAACTCAAAAACTGCTATTATGTTCCAATTTTATTAAAAATATTATCTCAATTATTTGTTTACACTTGATTGGTTTTCATTTTTTTTAAAAAAATAAAAGTTGTTCTTTTTCATTAAATGATATTCATTATGGTTCTACAACTTTGATGAATGGTTTATACATTATAGACATGGATAATAAAAATCTCAACATAAACGAAAAGAAAAAAAAAAGGATAATACAATTCCATCTTACTTATGGCATTGTCATTTAGGTCATATAAGCAAGAATTACATTTCTTATATAAGTTTAGTGACTTAGGATCATTTGAGTATATATCATATGGTACATGTGAATTTTGCTTACTTGGTAAAATGATTAAAACCTCTTTTTCTAAGAAAGGGAAAAGAGCTAAGCAGTTGTTGAAACTAATACATACCGATGTATGTGGGCCAATGACATTGCAAACAAGAGGGGGGTTATCAATACTTTATAATTTTTATCGATTATTATTCACAATTTGGGTATTTGTATTTAATGAAATACAAATATAAAACTTTTAACATGTTTAAATAATTTAGAAATGAAGTAAAGAAACAGTTTGGTAAAAGTATTAAAACTTTAAGATTTGATCGAGAAGATTCATACTTAAGAGTTTCAAAGTTATTTTAGAAATAATGGAATATTATTTCAATATACTCTTCCATATACACCCTAGCATAATGATGTATCCAAAAAAAGGAATTGAATTCTATTAGATATAGTTTGAATCATGATGGTTTTTGCGAAATAACCCAAATTATTTTGGGGATATGTACTAGAAACTGGTGTTTATATTTTAAATAGAGTTTCACCGAAAATGGTTGATACCATCTCTTATGAGTTATTCTTTGGTAGGAGACCAAAGTTAGTTCATTTGAGAATTTGAGGATGTCCTGCTTATAATAAAAGGACAAAATCAGACAAATTCAAAAATAAATCTAATAAGTGTTTGTTTGTTGGATATCTGAAAGAGTCGAATGGATATTATTTCTTTCTCTCTTTAGAAAATAAAGTGTACTTAAAAGCACCCCGTCTTCCTAGAGAAAGAGTTCATGCTAAAAAGAGATAGTGAGAGTAACATTGAACTTAGTAAAGTTCAAGAAAAACAAATAAAATTGATCAACCGAATTATCCAGTGTCTATTGATAAAATTGATGGACCTTCACATACAGAAAAACTTGTAAATCAGGTAGGATATGTGTGGCACCTGAAAGATATAGATTTCTCATTATTGACCACAACGACGTATTACTTATTGAAGACGATGAGCTTACCACTTACAAGTAGCTGAGGAGGCGATTTATTTCAAGAAATTCATAACAGAATTAGGAGTGGTACCTAGCATTATTGAACCTGTTGGATTTCGATCATACAAACCAGTCTATACGCAGTGAAAAAATAAAACAAAATCCACACAACAGGATCACTCGTAAGTAATTAAACAAGTAAAAAGAAGGAAGGAAGATTCATTACCTCAAAAACGCAGCTTTTAAATTTTTTCTTTGCAAGCACAAAACCCTTCCGTAAAATTTGTTCAAGTACGAACCACCAAAATTCTAAGAATAGAAATTTCACTAATATTAATCCACACGAGAATGTATTCAAGAATCACCAAAATTTTCTATTAGAAAATTTTATTGATGGTTAGGTTTTAATTTAGAGAAGAAAAACGAGAAAAACTTTCTTAGAATTTTGTCTCTAAGGCAGCGGTATTTTCTTTTTGGAACCAAAGGAAATTAGCTTATGTGTATATCCATAATATTCTGTGCATAGCATATTCATATATACATATGCCTTTTATGCATACACAAGAAGCCCTTCTTTTCCTTATTATCATGGGCTTGGGCTTTTAACTTTGCAATTAGACCCATAAAGTCTTATTAATTATAAATTGACCCCAATAATTATAACCATCTTACACTACAAGAAAAATGATAATTAGCGATGGATATTTGCGAAGGCTTCTGGATTGTCGCTGATTTGCGACGGAACAGAGACGAGAATAAAAAATTTACAAATAAATTTATTTATTAAAAGTCTATCGCTAATCTGTTGCTATTACTAATGGATTAGCGACAAACATTTAGTCGTCGCTAATTAGAGACAGATTTGCGATGGTTTTTTTTAATTATTCATTAGCACTAATTAAATTGAAAGTTGTCGTAAATCCATCGCTAGTTAGCAAATGCCTTTTTTAATATTTAATTAATACTAAAAAATTAAAGTGCCGTCGCAAATCTGTTGCTAATTAGCGAGGGATTTGCAATGGCCATCCCAAATATAAAAATAAATTTATTTTTTTAAATTTAGAAAAATAAGCCGTCGCAAATCCATTACTAATTAGCGACAGATTTGCTTAGCAACGAATTTGCGACGAGCATTCAAAATTTGAAAATAAATTTATTTTTTAAAAATTAAAAAATGAGCCGTCACAAATCCCTAGCTAATTAGCAACGGATTTGCAACGGCTTTTTTTTTTTAAATTTTAAAAAAATATTTTTATATTTTGGATAGTCGTTGCAAATCTCTTGCTAATTAGCAACGAATTTGTGACGGCATTCCAAATTTTGAAAATAAATTTATATTTTAAATTTTGAAAAAATTAGCCGTCACAAATTCCTCACTAATTAGTAACGAATTTGCGACTGAACGGATTTACGAGGCTTATTTTTAAAATTTACAAAAATAAATTTATTTTTATATGTGTATACATATATTGATTTCGCGTATCATTAGTGAAAATATTGGGTTATTCTTTTATTTTGTGGCCTTGTGTATTATTTGTAGTATAGTTCTTGATACTAATATATATTTTAGTATTAATTATATTAGGTAATTTTATGACTTGTTAATAATATTTTTGTATATATGAGTATATGATAGTTTATTTGTTATTGGTATTGAGACTAATGAATTTTTGTAACAATTCCTTATATTCTTTTTATTTATATTTATTTTTTAATTATTTTATTTTTCTATTATTTTGTTGGTATATTTGTTGTTTGTACTATCTTTTTAGCATTGGTATACTGTTGTAGTTTTCTTTATTTTTGCAGGATTGAAATTTTCTTCTTTTGGATAGTCATCCTTTTCCTCTCCCTCCTATAAGACATTTCGCTTTTAGTGAGGGATATTCGACAACCTTCTAAATTTTGAAAATAAATTTATTTTTGAAAATTTTAAAAAGTTGGCTATTGCAAATCCCTTGCTAATTAGCAATGGCTTATTTTTTTAAAATTAAAAAATAAATTTATTTTTATATTTTAATATTAATCATTTTAGCCTAAAAATAAAAAAAAATATTATTCTAAATAAAATTTTAAATATAATATTAAAAATAATTTTTATCAATATATATACATATATATAGATATGTGTGTGTGTGTATGCGTGCGCGTGTGTATATATATATATGTATATTTATGTATGTATGTATGTATGTATGTATGTATGTATATATGTATGTATGTATGTATGTATGTATGTATGTATGTATGTATGTATGTATGTATGTATGTATGTATGTATGTATGTATGTATGTATGTATGTATGTATGTATATGTATCTATATACATACATACATATTGTTTTGCGACGACCTTCTAAATTTTGAAAATAAATTTATTTTTTAAATTTGAAAAAAATTGCCATCACAAATTTGTTGCTAATTTGCAATTGATTTGCGATGAATTTTTTTTTTCAATTTTAAAAAAATAATTTTATTTTTAAATTTTAGATGTCTATCGCAAAGCCATCGCTAATTAGCAATCGATTTGCAACGGCTTTCCAACATTTGAAAATAAATTTATTTTTAAAATTTAAAAAATGAGTTGTCACAAATCTCTCATTAATTAGTTACGGATTTGCAGCGGAAAATAGGTTCATCGCAGATTTGTCGCAAATCTCTTGCAAATCCGTCGCTATTTCACAAAAAAAATATACTATATAATTAATATATAACACAATAAATTACAAGAATATTAATAGCTTAGTGGTAGAACACGTATTCCCCCACAACAAGGAAGCAAGTTCGAGCACTGCGTCCGACATAATCTCATATTATTCTTGGCAGGTCAGATGGGGCGGTCGAGGTGGGTTCGGTCGGCCGGGTCGGGGAGCTAATTAATTATTTTTTAAAATAAAAATTTTTGACCGCCACAAATCAGTAGCAAAATTAATTAATTTTTTTAAAAAATAATTTTTTTTGTCGTTGCTAAATTAATTACTTTTTTATAAATAAAAAAATCTTTACCATCGTAAATCCACTGCTAAATTAATTATTTTAAAAAAATAAAAATGTTTGGCAGTCGCAAATTCATTGCTAAATTACTTGGTTTTTTTAAATAAAAAATTTTGATTATCACAAATCTGTCGCTAAATTAATTAATTTTTTAAATAAGCTGATGCAAATCCCTCGCTATTTGCGACGAATTTTTATTCTGTCGCAAATTATGATGCTCGTTTTAGCGATAGTCGTAATTCGTCGCTAAACTCAATTAGCGACAGATTTGACCGTGGCTAATTTGATTTTTTCTTATAGTGTTATAATTAGCCCTTAAAATTATTTCTTCTCACAAATTAATCCTATAATATTATCGTATAATATCTTCAGTATATATTCCTCTGTTGTATGTAACCTATTAGGTTTTCTAATCAATTGGTAGTTAATATGAATTAATTCTATCACTATAGAATTAATAATTATTTTATAATTAGAATTAACTTATTAACTTTAATTAAGATAAATTTATTAATTCTCTAATTAATAAATTCATATTTAGCTGATCAAGAGCAACATCTAGCAATGCATTATGACCACCCAAATGTCCAGAAAGTCAATTGCTTGACATGAACCTTTTAATAGCATAATATTAGTTCAATAAACTCCTTTCATCATACTATATCTCATTCTGTTTTAGAGTATGGAATTAGTGCCAACTTTTATCATAATAATGTTAATTATATCAAGAATTTATTAGTACTTGTTCCAGAATCCATTACTCAATATGTGTATCAATTGGAACTATTTTCAACACATAATCATCTTGGCCAAGAACTTCTTGAATAATGATTCTACACAAGGTGCCGTGAGATATACATCCCTACTATAAAAAGCGATGAATCATTTATTGACCCACTCAACTACTTTCATGTAATTTACGTTGTACCCAATATCCATCCTATAGGCGGTCTTATATGGACTCCAGATATTAGAATCAAAATACAATGCTCAATAAACAAAATACCATAAATATCTTAAGTCTAAAGATACTTGCACATTCACTATAACGAGATTTTATCATTGGCACTAAATAGTTATCCATGTGGTTATCTTATAATTAGGTCATCTAATGATCTTATTCAAGTTACAAGTATCCACATGTTAACTTTGAGTATTACAATACTCACGGATGTGAGAACCACCGTTTGATCCAATCAAAAAGTATAACACGTGCTAGTCTTAGTACATTAATGATATCCTATCTTATTAATACTATGATTAGGAATAATTTAAGCACAAGTACCATATAGTATAGTAAGAATCTCACATTATGATTTATATTATAATTTTCTTAATACTATACTATGTGCTTGGATCTTTATCTAATAGTTTTATACACATGAAGTATAAATAAAACAAACTGATAACATAAAGAATGACTTTATTATATAAATGTACCATATATAATATACAAGTGATTGCCTCTAGGGTATAACACTAACAAATTCCTACTTGTATTAGAGCCAATCATTTATGTATCGAATACCAAATAACTAAACATGTCTATCATGTTTCTTCTGGAGTAGTGTCATAGTGAGCAGGTCCGCTATATTCTCATCTGTGGGAACTCTCTCTATCTTTATATTATTTCTATCTATGATCTCCCGGTTCATGTGATAGCGTCTTATTACGTGTTTGGATCGCTAGTGAGACTGTGATTCCTTTGCTTATGCAATGGCTCTATTTTTGTCACAATAAAAAAGTATTGGATCAATAATGCTAATGACCATTCCTAGTTCCGTCACAAGCTTCTGGATGTAAACTGCTTCCGTAGCTGCTTCAGAAATGACTATGTACTCAGCTTCAGTTGTCGAGTCGGCAATAGTATCTTGTTTGAAAATTTTTCAACTTACTGCCCCTTCACCTAATATGAAAACATAACCTGATTGTGATTTGAAGTCATCCTTATCGAACTGAAAACTAGCATCTGTATACCATTTTATTTTCAAATTTTTTCCTCCATATACTAAGAATACATCCTTAGTCCTTCACAAATATTTAAGGATATTCTTTACAACCGCCTAATGACTCTCTCTAGGGTCAGATTGGTATCTGTTCATAAAGCTCAGACCACAAGATACATTAGGCCTAGTATATATCATAACATACATGATAGATCCATTTACTAAAGTATATGGAATTTTACTCATGTGATCCCTTTCAACTTATGTTTTAGGAAATATCAACTTCCCTATGAAACATGAGTAAGAATCTCTTTTTGGATTGGTCCATGCTGAATCTTTTCAGCACTTTGTCTGTGTATGTTGACTTTGAAAGACCGAGAAACTTTTTAGATCTATCTCTATAGATCCTTATTCTCAATATATTGGTTGCTTCTCCAAAGTCTTTTATAGAGAACTTCTTGGATAATCAATTCTTCGCAGATTGAAGAATCAAAATATCATTTCCTATTAGCAATATGTCATCTACATAAAGTAATAAGAAAATGACTGTACTCCCACTAACCTTTTTATATACACAAGGTTTATCTATGTTTTGAATGAAACTAAACTCTTCAATTATTTCATCAAAACGAATATTCCAACTCTTAGAAACTTCTTAAATCCATAAATGGACTTTTGCAACATGTACACTTTTAAGCTATCTTTAGATGTGAAACTTTCAGGTTGTGTCGTATACACTTTCTCAGTTAGGTTTCCATTTTGGAAGGCTATTTTTACATATATTTGCCAAACCTCATAATCACAATGGGCGACAAGTGTTAGGAGCATCCTTATAGATTTCAGTATGACAACTGGCGAAAAAGTTTCGTCATAGTCAATACCATGTTGTTAATGATAACCTTTAGCAACCAATCGTATTTTATAGGTAACTACGTTTCCATTTATGTTGGTTTTCTCTTTGAAAACCCATTTGCACACAATAGGTTTGCTTCCTTCGAATGGATCAACCAATGTTCATACTTGATTGTCATACATGCAATCCATTTCTAACTTCATGACCTTAAGTCATTTGTCAAATTCTAAACTATTCAGAACATTATTGTATGTAGTAGGCTCATCTTCATTTATGAGGAATAGGTCATTATGGTCACTTATGAGAAATCTATATCTCTCAGGTACTACATGTATCCTACTAGACTTACGAGATTCTTGTGTAGATGAAGGTTCATCTATTTTCTCAATAGATGTGGGTTCAGACGGTTGATCCTATTTGTTTGTTTTTTTTGAATTTCACTAAGTTCAATTTTACTTTCATTGTCCCTTTTAAGGATGTGCTCTTTCTCTACGAAGACGGCATACTTCAAAACAAACACTTTATTTTCGGAAGGGAGATAGAAAAAATATCCAAATGATTCTTTTGGATATCCAATAAACAAACACTTGTCAGACTAATTTTCAAGTTTGTTTGACTGCGACCTTTTAACAAAGGCAAGGTAACCTCATATTCTCATGTGAGATAACTTTAGTCTTTTACTAAATAATAACTCAAATGGGGTAATATCAACTATTTTTAATAGAACACTGTTTAGTATATAAATAGCAGTCTCTAGTGTATAACCTCAAAATGATTTTAGTAAGTTTATAAAAGCCATCATAGTCCGTACCATATCTAGAAGAATTCGATTCCTTCTCTCAAATATACCATTATGTTGAGGTGTATATAGTAAAGTCCATTGAGATAATTTCACATTATCTCTTAGATAATTTTAAAACTCTTGGCTGAAATATTCACCTCCTCGATTAGATCTTAGAGTTATAATATTTTTGCCAAGTTATTTCTCTACTTTATTCCTGAAGTCTTTGAACTTGTCAAAGGCTTTAAATTTATATTTCATTAAATGCAAATACCTATATCGTGAATAATTATCAATAAAGGTAATGAAGTATTGATAACTTTCTTTTGCTTCTATTGACATTTGGCCACATACGTTAATATGTATAAGTTCTAATAACTTCTTGGCCATTTTCCCTTTTCCAAAAAAGAGAGTTTTAACCATTATTTCAAGTAAATAAGACTCGCATGTACCACATGATTAGTAATCAAATGACCCTAAATCACCAAGCTTGTGTAACTTATTGAGTTATCTTTTCTTTATTTTTTGTTGTTTATATTGAGGATAGGATAATTTATTTCTAAAAGATATAAACTATTTATCAAAGTTGTAGTACTATATTGGACATCATTTAATAAAAAAGAATAACCTTTATTCTTGAAAATTAAATGAAAACTATTCATCTCCAAACAAGCAACTGAGATAATATTCTTAAGTAAAAGAAGTACATAATAACAGTTTGTAAGTTCTAAAATTAATCCAGAAGGTAAGTATAGATGATAAGTCCCCACTTCTAGTGTAGCAACCTTTGCTCCATTTACAATATATAGGTCCACATTGCCCATTTCAAGCCTTTTACTGTCCATTAGGCCTTACAAATTATTGCACAAATGAGATCCACATCAAGTATCCAATACTCATATATCATTTTTAAAGCCAATATTAATCTCAATCATAAATATAATAGGAATGGAAGTAGAAGCACCTGCGAACTTCTTCTTCTCCTTCATCTTTTTTACTGTCTCCAAGTAAGCCTTGCAGTTGCACCTCCAATGGCCCATCTTGTCATAATGATGACACGGGCCTTTGGCGATTACCTTCTTCACGGTACTTTTGGGCTTAGTAGAAACCTTCTTCTTCTTCTTAGAAACTTTCTTCTTAGAAGAGAAAGAATCTACCATCATAACTGCATTGGCTTCCTTCTTCAAGGAAGTTTCTGCAGTCTTGAGAAGGTTGATCAATTCGGGTAGTGTGATCTCAATCTTTTTCATTCGGTAGTTAACCACAAATTGTGAAAAACTACTTGACAAAGATTATAGAATTAAGTCGACACTTAATTCATGATCTATTACAAACCTAAGTGGCCCAAGCTTCTCAATTAAATCTAGCATTTTCAGCCCATGAGTAGCTATAAAAGCACCCTCAACCATCTTAGATTGGAACAGCTATTTAAAGATCCCGTATCTCTTTGTTCTAACTTGTTGATCAAACAACTTCCTAAGATGGAAGATAATGGTTTGAGCATTTATATGCTCATTCTGCTTTTGCAACTCAGGGGTCATTGACGCTAAGATACTGTGTCACTATCTTCTTGGGGCTTCTTATAGATAGCATGCTCATCAGCAGGAGCATCTTGGGCTGGTGGTGGCAAAATAGGGGCATATAGCACGTAGAGTAACTTTTTCGACTTGAGAACGATTTTTAAGTTTCTATACTAGTCTAGAAAATTTAACTCGGTAAGCTTATTAGTTTCCATGATGCTATGTAAATTTAAATTGGTTGACATGATGCAAATGACCTAGATTTAAAGATAGAGAGATTAGCAAAAAATATATGCATATGATATGTAATAATTAGGTTTTTAATTAAGCGCATAATTATTGCACTATTTTACTCAAATCAATAGTCTCCACTATTAATTCGGAAAAACCCGTTGGAAGCTTTCCTAGTAGGCCGGTATCCAAATTTCTTAAGAATGATCTTAGATTAACTTAACAAGTCATTCTTAAGTTCAATGGTAGGTATTCAATACCAATTATATCGAATGTAATTAACGGATTATTGGGTTATTAATATCTTTTAATTTTAAAGCCTTTAAGCTAACACAATCTTACTTTTAATTTTCTTTATCCCTGAGCTAGCCCAATCGAGGTAAAGAAATTAACTAAATCCAACTCATTAATTAGGAATTTAAATTCTATAGCTCGAACATACTCGATATCAAGTAGGTTTGGGTTACTCCAAAAACTTGGTCTCAAAAAAGAGCTTTCATTCTTACTATATTAATGAAAGGCATTATGTTTAATATTAATTGAGGGTTTTGTTGTATTAGTGGTCTCATACATTTGGCATGCATCAATATCAACACATTGACAATGTTATAATAGACTCAATTACATAACTTGGTTATGAACTTTTCTAAATTAATTTTCTTGAGCCAAGTAGAAAATTAATTTGGTCAAACCTATGTATTCATGCATGTTTGAGAAGAGAGTCTTACTATCCTCTCGCTTTGTTCTTGAACGCCATCTCTAAAAGCTTGAAAAATAATTTCTAATCTATCTAAGCTATGTAATTTAACTATATAAATTCATAATAAAGAAATCTCGAATTACATTCAAGGGGAATTAGTTGAAAAGAGAAATTACATAAGAATAATAGAGAAGACATGACTTATATGCCCTATTTATTCAAGACAAAGCAATAAAAAAATACATGACACAATATTAATTAATCAATCTAAGTCCATAATCAAGCCAACATGACAAAATCATGCTTAAAACACATTAAGCATAATAAATAAACATGAAATATAAATTTCCAAGATTATTATTTTAGAAAATAATATGGTTAGTCCCAAAAACAAAATATGGGAACTTGGGGGGTCCAAAATCAAAATTTGAAACTTATGGGTCCTTTCAAAAAAAATGTTTTTGTGAGCAAAATAAAATTAAAAAAACTTTAAAAAAAAAAAAAAATCTCCTCACATAGGCGGCTAGTGGCTTGCAAGAAGCCAGTGACCGCCTCTGTGTATTTTCACATATAGGCAGCCACCGGATTAAAGAAAGCTAGTCGCCACCTTTGTGTTAAACACACATAGGCGGCCACCAGCTTCGAGCAAGCCGGTCGCTGCCTTTGTGGTCAAAAAGAAATTTTTTTCTTAAAAAAACAAAACGGGTTATTAGGCTAAGCCGACTACCGGCTTCATGTAAGCCGGTCGCCGGCTTTGTTCTCTTGAACATAGCCAGTGACTGGCTTCATGAAGCCAGTCGCCGCTTTGTTCCCAGTCGCTGGCTTTGTTAACGGAATGAACAAAACCCTTTCTTTTTCCCCGTTCTTCTTCCAGAGATACAAATCAAGATTTTGAGACCTTTAAAATTGTTAGAATCAAATACATACAATCTGTGCAACGATTCGCAGATTACCAAACCAGTGTTAATCCATATTAACAACGAATCCAACAATAAAATTGCATCAAGAAAAACCAAACACAGCAAGGATTTCTGAAATCTTTTATAGAAATAGTTTCTGTAACTTGTGTGCGCACAAAACTTAAACCATATTCAATTTTGTATGTATTCAAACTGTTTTAAGACAATCTTAATCACGTTTAATCAACATAGAATTCATCACAGAATCATAACAGCCCGCATAAAACGTTTTTCAAGAAATCAGAATATTCGTGAAAACAATTTTCACAATGCCAAACTTATTTTGTAACAATTTCAAAATGATACTAAATCCGTAAAATACATACGAGATGATTTTAATATCAATGTTAGATTTTGATCATATAAATCAATTTATACCTAATAAAAAAATAAAACGAAAACCATACAATATGATTACTTATATGCAATTAAACGGATTAAGAGAGAGAAGGAAGATTCATTACCTAAAAAATACAGCTTTTAAATTTTTATTTCACGCGCATAGAACTCTTCCATAAAATTTGTTCAAGCACGAACTACAAAAATTCTAAGAATAAGAATTTCTCTAATATTGATCCACATGAAAATGTATTTAAAAACCACCAAAATTTTTTGCTAAAAAAATTATTAGTGGCTAGGTTTTAATTTAGAAAAGAAAACAAGAAAAGCTTTCTTAGAATTTTGTCTTTGTAGCGGTTTTTTTTTTTTTTTTGGAACCAAAGGAAATTAGCTTCTGTGTATATCCACAATATTCCGTACACAACATATCCATATATACGTATGCCTTTTATGCATACACAAGAAGCCTTTCTTTTCCTTATTATCATGGGCTTGGGCTTTCAACTTTGCAATTAGACCCATAAGGTCTCATTAATTACAAATTGACCCAACAATTATAACCATCTTATAATTAGCTCATAAAAATATTTCTTCTTACAAATTAATTCAATAATATTATCATACAATATTTTGAGTACTTATTCCTCTATTTTATGTAACCTATTAAGTTTTCTACTCAATTGGTAATTAATATGAATTAATTCTATAACGATAAAATTAATAATTATTTTATAATTAGAATTAATTTATTAATTCTAATTAAGACTAATTTTTTAATTAATAAATTCATTTTTAGCATATCAAAAGCAGCTCTAGCAATGCATCATGACCACCCAAAAGTCCAAAAAATCAAGTAGCTTAATATAAACCTTTCAATAGCAAAATATTAGTGTAATAAATTTCTTTCATCATATTATATCTTATTCGATTTTAGAGTATAGAATTAGTGGCAACTCCTACTAGAATATAACTAATTCTAGCTCAAATTTATTAGTACTTGTTCTAGAATCCATTACTCAACATGTATATCAATTGGAACTATTTTTAACATGTAGTTGCCTTGACCAATGACTTCTCCAGTAATGATTCCACACAAGTGGCCATACGATATACGCCCCCTACTATTAGGAGTGATGAATCATTTATTGACCATCTCAACTACTTTCGTTTACTGTACGTAGTATCCAATACCTATCCCATAAGCGGTCTTATAGGAACTCCAGATATTGGAATCAAAGTATAATACTCAGTAAACAAAGTATCTTCAAGATCTCAAATACCAGGATACTTGCACATTCGCTATAATGAGATTTTATCACTGATACTAAATAGTTATCTATGTTGTTATCTCATAATTAGGTTGTCCAATGATTTTGTTCACTTAACAAGTATCCACGTGTTAATTTTAAGTATCATAATACTCATGGATGTGAGAATCACCGCTTGATCCAATCAAGAAACATAACACATGCTAGTCTTAACACATTAATGATATCCTATCTCATTAATACTATAACTAAGGATAATTTAATCACAAATATTACCTAGTGTAGTAGGAATATTAAATTATGATCCCTATCATAATTTTCTTAACACTATACTATGTGCTTGAGATTTTATCTAATAGTTTTATACATATGAAGTATAAATGAAACAAACTGATAAGATAAAAAAATGTCTTTATTATATAAATCTGCCATATACAAGATACAAATAATTGCCTTTAGGGCGTAATACTAACAAAACCAATACCTTTGTATTGTGATAACAACGGAGCTATTACACAAGCAAAGGAACCACAGTCTCATCAACGATCCAAGCACATACTTAGGTACTATCACTTAATATGAGAGATTATTGATAGGAAAAATGTAAAGATAGAGAGAGTTCCTATTGATCAGAACATAGCTTATCCATTCATAAAAGCATTACCTCAAAAGAAACATAAGTGTCATGTTCAGTCATTTAGTATTCAATACATAAATGATTATGTCCAGTGCAAGTGGAAGATTGTTGGTATTATGCCATAGTATCAATCATTTGTATAACGTATTTTGCACATTTATTAAATAAAAGATATTTTTTATCTTACAATTTATTTAATTACTTCATTTGTTAATATGTATAAAATTGATAGATAAAATCCCAAGCACAATATATAGTGTTAAGGAAATCATGATGTGAGATTCCTACCATACTATGTAGTGTTTGTGCTTAGACCATCCTTGGTCATAGTATTAATGAGATAGAACCTTATTAATGTGCAAAGACCAACACAGGTTATACTTCTTGATTAGATCAAACGGTAGCTCTCACATCCATGAGTATTGTGATGCTAAAAAAGTTAACATGTTGATGCTTGTTGGATGACCAAGTTCATTGGATGACTTACTTATGAGATAATTATATAGATAACTATTTAGTATCAATGATAGAATCTCATTATAGCAAATATGGGTGGCAATATTAAACATGACACGCCAATACGACCTGAAAATGACACGGTTATAGTGAGTTAAGGTTGGGGTTTCGCGGATTTGTATCGAAACAGGTCGACCCGTTTAATATTAAATGTTTTCGGGTCATAAACAGTTTCAACCGGTGAGCCCATTTATTTATTTTGTTATTATTTTTTTTATTTTGGCACAAACTCCTCTACAAGTGACAACTTAACTCTTATTTGCAGCAATTGATATTTCGAGACCAAGAAGAAAAAAAAAAGAAAAAGAAATGTCGAGACACATGTACAGGTAACTACTTGTCGAGTTAGCAGGTTTAGTAAATATTCGGGTTGGTGGGTTTAGTAATTATCTATTTAATTTTTGTGTCTAATCGTGTCGTATCTTATCAATCCGTTTATTTTCGTATCGTGTTCGTATTATAAAATTAGACACGTTTATTAATCGTGTCGTGTGTAATCATCTCAGATTGACACGACCCGCCGAGCCGGATACGATACGATTGTCACCTCTAATAGCATATGTATAAATATCCTTAGACTTGATATTTCCAAAGTACTTTGTATGTTAAGTATTGTACTTTGATTCCTATCCTTAGAGCCTCTTTGAGACTACCTATATAGGGAGGACATTTGATACAACATGAAGTATACGAAAATAGTTGAGAGGGTTAACAAATGATTCATCACTCATAATAGTAAGAGAGTATATCTGCGGCCACTTGTAGAAAATCATTATTCGAAATCCTTGACCAAGGTAATTATGTATTGGAAATAATTCCAAATGATACAATAGTTGAGTAATAAATTTCGGGAACAAGTAACAATAAATTCAGGTTAGAATAAATTATATTCTAAAGGGAGTTGTTATTAATTCCATACTTTAGAGTACTGGATAAGATATAGAATGATGAAAAACGTTAATTGTACTGATATTTGCTATTAAAAAGTTCATATGTAACCACTTGACATTTTGTATTTTTGGATAGTCATGATGCATTGCTAGATGCCACTTTTGATCTGCTTAATATAAATTTATTAATTCAGTCTTAATTACAAAAAGATTACTAATCCTATAGTTGTTAAGATTAGTTCATATTTTGCTGCCAAATGATTAAAAAACCTAATAGGTCACACACAATAGAAAAACTGGTATTCAAAATATTATATAATAATATTATGGGGTTGATTTGTAAAAAAAGTAATTTTATGGACTAATTATAAAATTATTATAATTATTGGGATCAAATTATAATTACAAAAATATTATGGGTTTAATGGCAATTGTGAGATCCAAAGTCCATAATAGTTATAACAAGGGCTTTGTGTGTCTACTAAAGACCGTTTAAAACATGCACGCACACATACACACATACACACACACACACATATATATATATATATATATATATATATATAAGTATGTATGTATGTATATATATATACTGCATGTCGTATTTTGGTATTGATAATACAAAGACCTTTTTCCTCCTTTTTCTTGGAAAACAAATCAACCCCTTCAACAGTCGAAAATTAACCCACTAGTATTGGTTCTTGACAGTAGGCTTGAGTACAATCCTTGTGTAGATTGTTATTAGAGAAATTTCTGTGTTTGAAATTTGGTGGTTTTCGACTTGAACAACTTATAAAGAAGTTCCACAGCAAGAAATTTTTTGAAAGCTACTTAATTAAGGTAATCGATCTTTTACTCTCTTAACCCGTAATTTCGGATACGAGTGATTTTCATGTCTGGGTTTCATTTTCTTTTTCTGTTGCTTATCTTTCGTTTGTAATATCGAAATCCAACATGTATGTCCTGATCAAGTTGGACTAAGAATCCCGTGCATTGATATCAGCTTCCATATCACCTGGCCTGGCCCAAGTATAGAGATATTGTGTTTTGTACTTCTGGGCCAAGAGAATGAAATCCGTTTCATTTACCTTTCTCTGTGTTATGAAAAAAGTTGATACGATTGGGTGCCTAATAAGACTAGATCCAGAATCTCGTTCCAATTTTATTCCATCACTTATTGGGGCTCTCAAGTACACAAACACCGCCCCGTCTAGAAATTTGACACCTTAGATGTAATTTTTAATATGTCTCATTTTTTAATTTCTTAATTTATTATTTTAATCACTTAGTATAGTTTTACAATTCAATTTTTTTAATATTTCATCCTCTATAATTGATAGGATTACTTTCTTTAATGACTTCATATGATATTTCAAACTTTTTTTTGAGTATTTCTTTTATTTTAAATTATTTATCACTAGATTAAGAAAATTTTAAGATAGAATTTTTATAGAAAAATATTGAATTACTTTTTTAAAAAAAATCGTAATCTTGTTTTAAATTTTTATAATCAATTAATATTAGTTTAGTGAACTAATAAATAATAAATGTACAATAAAATAAATAAAATATTAATTTTATAAAATAATAAAAATTTTCAAAACAAATAGTAAATATTTTAAAACAGATAAAATATTTAATATCAAAAAAATTATTATGAATTGCGCTCACGCCCTTCGAAGCGGGGGGACAAGCCTCCCCTACATTGCCTTCATTAAAAAAAAAAAAAAACGAAGCAATAAAATCCCACTCTTTAGTCTTTACTATAGAATTCACTAATAGAAATGGACAAATGACTTGTTCACCATTAAAGGGCCATGTGGGGTGTTTTGTCAGCTGTTGTTGCTCTGGTAAAAACTTGACATTCTAAAGAAGACTCAGATCTCAAAATGTCCAACCAACAAACGGATAGATAGAAAGCTGGGATTCCAGAGGCTGTTCCTGTTTGAGTTCTAAGCAGAACCCTAGTTTAAGGAACAAAGGGAGTGGTTCATTTGTCCATTTCCATTGCTGTTTGTGCCCTTTTATTTTACCTTCATTTTCCAATCACTGTCTTGAGATCCCAACGGCCAACTGAAAGGACAAGAAAAATAAAATAAAAAAAACGTCTTCACTTCTCTCATCTTAAGGTCAAGTCGTCAATGCTGAAGCGTATATGTCGCTATACTGACAACTACAAAAAAAATGAAATAAAAATCATACTCTTATTTTAAAATACTTGTTATTTTAATTTTTTTTGTCATTTTATGAAATTTAAAATATTTATTATTTTAATTATATTTTAATTATTTATTACTCTGATAATTATAAAATTAATTAATTTTTAAATAATTTTATAATTTTTAATTAAGATTATTTAATCTTTTTATCTAAAAATTTCATACACATGGAGTAGATTTTTTTTTAATCTACATTATTTGTGTAATAGTGATAATTATTTTAAAAAAGAATGAGCGTCAATACTCTCACATTTCTCATATAATCATAACCAATGAAAAGCTTATACCAAGTTAAAAAACTCTAACATTTATATAGTTTTAAGAGTAAAAATTAAATTATTCTTATTATAAATTATGAAATTAGTTTAAAATTTTGATTTATAATTTAATGAAATGATAAATGTTAAGAATATAATTAAAAAAATTTAAAACTATTTTTAATTTTATAAAAGGACATATAATTACAGATAAGAAAAAGTTTCTAAAAGTGACAATTATTTTTGAATGATGGAGTATTTGAATTTAAAATTGACATATTTAAATTCATTTTATTAGTTATCTAAACGTTTTGGGATTTTTTTTTTTTCATTTCTATGAATCTTTAAGTGTTTCAATCATTTTTTTCATTTTAAGACTAGCTTGAACGTGACAAAGAGATGTATTAGTTGATTAAAAATCTCTTACCAGATCATAACTTTTAATTGCCATACTCTTATATGTCAAACTTTTTTTTTTTTTTTAAAGAATAGTCTCAATTTGGTTATGTATGAGAAATTCAAGTAGCCCTAAATTAAAACTAGAAAAATATCTTCACAATTTTATAATTTTGTTTTATTGCAATTAATGCCTGGCTGGGGATAAACTCTTTTGTTTATTAAATACTCCATTCGTCTATAAATAACTGGCTTAATTATAAAAATTACATATATTAAGGAATTGTGAAATTTTATAAAAAAAATAATTAAAATATCCATTATATCCTTTGAAGTGTTTTTATTATCTTTCTCATCTTATTAATTTGAATCTCACACTCTTTTAATTATATCACTTTTTTTTGTTAAAGGAGGGTAGAGCCCCCTAAAAATTTTATTAAATAACTAAGGTACAATCAACTTAATATGTAAAGAAGGAATGCTTAGCATATCCATATTACAAATGCCCTTGGCCTCTGAAAGCAAATCCAGATAATTAAAGTATGTTACAGTAGCTTGCAACCGATAACCCTCATTAGCCATAAAGTCTTTCAATTGATTTGTTTCCCTGTATACATGAATCAAAGAGAACAAAGGCATTTTAGCAAGAAGAAACCTGATTTTCAAAGCTAAATCCCTTAAATGCCAAGGGACTCTCTGATGCCCAGAAACCATCTGTACCAATGCAAGAGAATTAGATTGGATTTGAACATCCGAAACCTTCAACTTCGTGCAAGTTCTGAGACCAAGATGAAAAGCCTCCAATTCAGCCTCCATGTTAGTGGCCAGCCTGAGGAATGATGCAAACGCAAAGTGAAAATTTCCATTTGGAAAACGAAGTACCCCTCCAACCCCAGCAAAGTCAGTCAGCTCCTTAGATGCGCCATCAATATTGAGGATTAAATGCTTATGCATATCAACTTTATCCCTCCATTTTACAAGCCATATATGAACACTCCTCTCAGCAGACCAAGTTAGGTTATACATGTCTCTCTCTTCTCAGCTATATCCTTTTGTCTTTCTCTTCCCACTTTTCTTTTTAGAGTCTTCTTTTTACTCATATCATTTTATTAAATTATACTTTTGATTATTTTTATATGATAATGAGATTTTATTATTAGTTAAAATAATTTTAATATAGGTAATTATAATACTAATTAATTGATAAAAAATTGTGAAAGTAGACAGTTATTTTTAAATAAATGAAAAAGAAAATTAGATCAATTATTTACAGACAGAGAAAGTATACTGCAGTTTAAACTTTTGTTTTATTGCAGTTAATGCCTTTGAGCTCACTATAATTACTATTAATTAGATTCAAATTTTGTCTTGAATTTGAATTTGGACTTGATACTTCTGATGTCGACAAAAACTCATTAAAGACAAATTTCAACCCATTTTGTCTCGTAAAACAAACAAATAACACTCTATATGTGGTCCCAAATATTGACATCAAAATAAATCCGGGAGATTACAACCAATCTATTTGCATTTTATTTTGTTAATTTTCTTACTTAAAATATAAATTACAAATTAAATAATTTATTAACCTATCCATATTGTAATAATCAATATCTTTATACAAAAAAAAAAAAAAGGAAATCATGAGTGAATGGAAAAATGAACTAAATATATTATTTTTTTTCTATTACTTATCAGAATATTTTTAACAAATTGAGTTATCATCTTCTCACAACTACTAATTGATTGATTCGAGATTAATTATAATTCAAATCATCCTTCACATTGTCCCATAAATCTCCTTCAAAATTAGCCTTCAAATTTGTGACATTTTACAACATGTAGAGTTTAATTGAGAATTTTTCATCATTTTATGCATGAAAAGTTGAATTCAAAATTTTGCCAAATTTGCAACCATCTAATGCTAGTGAATATTGCCATTTTACATCCATTTTTCGACACTAGTGCATAATAGTTTCTAGCTTAAAAAAAAGCTACTTATCCCAAAGAAGAAAACAAATGCAAAAACAGAATAAAGATAACTTTTCAATCCATGTTCCTGAACGATCAGTTTCCAAATTTTGTATTCATAAATCAGTGCTCGCCAGCTCTTGCCAGCTTCTTCCACATTTAAAAAAAAAAAAATTTAATCAAGAAACCAAAACTAAAATAATTATTAATTACTATGGTTTAGATCAAGATATTATTGGCCCTATGGATTCTTCTTCCCCAGAGCTGGTGCTTGGAAGAACCGTACTACGATCTTGTTTTCTGGGTAGACAAAAACCCTAATGGACAGATGTCTTATGATTAAGGTAGAAGGTTTGTTTCATTTGATCTTCTACGGTTGTACTTTAGAATTTAATTTCTCCAATATTAATTATTTTTGTAAATATTGATGAAGAAGCAGGGCAGAAAGTGCAAAGAGTTTTGGGCAAAGTTTGAGAGTTGAATCACATGATAGGGTAGTTTAGAATATATTTTCTCTCACCAATAATCTCCAACTTAAACGGCTATAATACAGCTAATCCACCCATAATCATACAAATATTAATCATTTTCTTCGATACAACAATTTGCCTTCATCATCACTACACTATCTATACACGTGTTGAGGACCCACATATCAATTATTGAAAATTATAAATTTCTATTAAATTATATTTTTCTGAAAGGGTTTGCGATGTTTTGAAGCCTGTGATTCACCGAAGTCAAGTTCATAATTCTAGTTGAAAAAATCATCCAAAAATTTTAAAGAAGACTAATCTTTACAAATCACAAAATTTAAAATATAACCTTAAATGCAGACAGTATAATGGTCTAAAGATTGTGATCGATAAAGACCAAAGCCATTTAAGAATTTTTTTTAAAGATGTTGGTTCACAAAATTTAAAGTATATTTTATATTTTTAGAGAGCACAATTTATAATAATACAACCGTCAAAACTTTAGTTTATAAACACCAAGACTACCTTAAAATTGACCTTCAAAATAATAAATAAATAAATAAATAAAGCTTGATGTTATAGTTTACATGAGTTGCCAATAGCAGCCAAGGTGCCTAACCAGTGAATTAGCAATTGACCGAGCAAAGAGTGGTTACGATTTGGTGAAAATAACGCGGAGGACATAACGTGTGTGGAAGGGGCCTTCATGTTCTTAAAACTTATTACTATCATATTAATGAATAATTTTTTTAGTGTGTTTCATATATACTTGAAAGAATAACTCAATAATTAATTTAGCATCCATTTGGTTGGATATATATACAAAACTAATTAGTGGTTGGAAAAAGTATTTTCATTTCAAAAAAAAAAAAAATCCCATTTGAAAATGCAATTTTCTTTATAGTTTACTTTTATGTCTTTTTCATATTTTTATGATTCTTATCAATAAAATAGTTCTATTCTATTAATATGAATATCACAGCAAAAGGTTGTAAACAATTGTCTCTAATAGCAACAAAATTCGAAAAGTAATGTTTAAGTCACTGAAAATTGCCAAATTATAACAATTGTCTCACAAAAAATGAATAATAGGCATAGATTATGGAAAGCAAGATATGGGCAGCCCCTCTTAAAATTTTTTAATTTTTTAAAAATAAAAAATTTTCAAAAAAATACTTTATAAATTTTACTTTTTGTTTCTCTTTCAAAATTTTTATAAATTCATAATAATATCATTAACGATATTCTTTTTTATATACGATTTATTTTTACTACTAAATTTTTAATTCGTCCATCATAAAAGTATTTTTAGACGAAAAAGTGAGCTTATTGAGCCGATGGTTATTATATGAGATGGGGAGCCAATCACTATTGCCTCACAAGTAGGCTCAAGGGCAATATGACCAGAGTAGATAATGACATTTACTAACCGTAAGAAAAGAGAACAAATCTACAAATTTCCACAGTCCGATGGGTGAGTTGGGCACATGCATATCTGAAATTGGAAGACAACCGAAGCACTTGACTTGATCTAATTCTAAGTAGCCAACCCAAAGTACAAATTTATCATCTGTACTACAGCTGTTGTACTCGGAGTTTCATTGTTGGGTGCCCAATTTCTTTGTTCTTAATTTCCTTGAAGCTTCAAGCAATCTATAGGTAGTGACACTGCCCTCTTTTACACGCTCCGCCATTCATGAATCATGACCTTTACAAAATTAGATTTCCAGAAATATAGTTTAAAGACACACATGTTTCTTGTCACATGAAATCTTTTTCTCATTTGAGATATATAAATATTTAATTTTGAAATATTATTCTTGAATTAACATTATATTATTTTAATGTATATTTGATGAACAAAAATGCATTATATGATACCAAAATATATATATATATATACTAAATTAGGACTTAATAAAAATTTCATGTATCGTTTGCATAGTAGTGTTTTGTTCATATTTTATTGTTTCGATTTCTATATAGCATTTGAAAATTGGAGCTTCTATTGGAATCTTTAAATTATTGATTAAGCTGTCTCTCAAAAAGTCTCAACCTCCTCCACTATCCCAACCCGGTTTTTAAATATATAGTCTCTTCACAGTCTTCTCCATTCATTCTCAACTCTCATCATATTTCTCTCTCTCTTTTCTGAGAAAAAAGAGTCATTGGCTTTTTCCTCTCAAGAGAAAAAGAGGCAACAAAGACTCAATCCTATCACCATGGCATTCAAACTTTTCTTGCTTTTGGCTCTCTTCACCACCTCATGCTTAGCACAAGCCCCAGCACCGACACCAAAAGTTTCCCCCACCGCCACACCTACACCAGCACCTGTGCCTGCACCACCAACCCCAACCCCAACACCATCTCCATCTCCATCTCCATCTCCAGCTCCAGCAACACCTGCTCCAACTCCACCTCCAGCTAAAACACCAACCCCGTCACCCGCCCCATCCGCTAAGGCTCCAACTCCATCTGGTGGCCTTTCACCACGTGCACCGGCCCCTGGCACTCCAGTTCCCGCATCTGATGTCCCCGCTGCTAACACACCGCCTTCACCAAGTGGCTCCGCTTTGGAGGGTTGGGTAAACAGAGCCGTTATTGGTGGAACTGCACTCACTGGAACGCTCATTGCTGTGGCTTTCATGTAAAGGCCAACGTGGATGGTCTTCGGCTCTTAGATCTGTACTGCTATTCTTATGGACGGATGAGATTTATTTATTTTCTTCTCTTATGTTTCATTTAGTTTTTTTTTTTTTCCTTTTTGAGTATATTTGCCCTGTTTTGGCTATTTCTTGTTTACATTGGATTTGACTTTAGAGTTGATGATTTGTGTTGATTATTATTTGGGGGTGATGATACATGACTCTTGTGTTGATACTTCCATATTTTTAGTGGAGTCCCATGTACATGAAATAAATTAATAAATTTATTTTTAATTCTTTAAATATTTCCTCTTGCATTGTTTCTTTTTGTAGATCCCTTCCTGCCATTATGTGAGATATATATATATATAATTTAAAATTTTGTTTAGTAAAAAATATATTTTAATGACTTTTATTCTTAAGTTACCGCAATTCATTAGTTGGTTGACTCAGATAAGTATTGAATTTGAAATTCAGTGAGGTTGGACGTAGTAGCAAATTGAACAGTAGAATGTAGCATTGTTACTCATCCATCACAATCTCTCTTCTCAAACCCCTTGAAGTGGAGAAGGCTGTTCTAGGGAAGGGTTTTGTGGGGGTGGGGCAGGAGGTGGAGTTGTTGGGAATATAGTAATGATATACTCTCTATTTTTAAATAAGTCTTACTTATAAAGAATTTATATATATATTATAGAAGTTGTAACATGTACTATAGAGTTTTAAGCAAAAAAAAAAAAAAATTATTTTTATTAAAAATTTTACAGTTTGATTGAAAATTGAAATTAATTATATTATAGTTTATTAAAATAATAAATGATAAAAGTATAATTGAAAATATAATAAATATATTTTTTATCTCATATAATAACACTACACATAATTATATTAAAAAAAAAGTCTCTAAAAACAATATTTATTCAAGTACGAGTAGCATACTATATTTGTTGGTTTTTGGAATCATGCGTGGACACCAACATTTTCCATGGCTATTGCAGAACCTGGAGATTTTATAATTTATTATAGAAGGGTCCAAAGTTTTGTAATAATTTGATAGAAGTAACCAAAGTTTTCAACAATTAAAAACAGAGACTCCAAAGCATGACTAGCAAAGTTTTCAACAATTAAAAACAGAGAATCCAAAGCATGACTAGCAAGGAGGATTTACCATATGCTCGTCAACCATTTCGAACGGCAAATGTTCATGTTCTGGTAAGTGTTGATGGTTAGATATTTTGACAACTTCAACTTAAAAATGCACCAACTAGGAGTAGTTTCATTTCCAATTTTTATAATTTATGTTATTTTGTAGATATTGATATTTTCTGATGTAACTTTGACTTGTAAGCTAGGTATATATTAAAACTTTAATAATTACTTCATGAGTTGAATATTAACTACTACTCAATTAGCTAGTCATGATCATTCGATAATTACAAAGACGAATAGTCTTGTTAAATTAGGAGTTAAACATTCGATGCTTTGAAAATTAAATTCTAATATTTTCAAATTACAAGTTAAACATTGTATAGCAAGACTATTATCTCAAAAGTCATTTTCAAATTTGAGCTAATTAAATATTGTATCACAAGACTATTACCTTAAAAGTCATACTTAGGTTGATAAAATTTGATTGTATAATTATGCTTTTTGGAGAAAACATTAATAGTTTTGCAACTGTAGTATTATGAGACTATTACTTGTTGGGTATACTTATTTTGTAACTTTTTTTAAAATA
Source organism: Voacanga thouarsii (assembly GCA_026120185.1). Lineage (NCBI taxonomy): Eukaryota > Viridiplantae > Streptophyta > Magnoliopsida > Gentianales > Apocynaceae > Voacanga > Voacanga thouarsii. The sequence goes on from JANUWF010000978.1 coordinate 176,579, forward strand.
ATAATGTTTTGGAACTTTTTTACGAAAAATGAATTTAATACAAATAAATTTTATTTGTAAAGTATTGATAATTTTATTATTTACTACAAATAAATTGTAATATTAATATTTAAATTTATAAATATTTTAATAAAATTTTAAATTATATTTATATTTTTAAAAAATAAATAAATATAATTTTAATCTAAATATACCTTAGAAGTGGGTGGGGTTCTGATAGAGAAGGAATAGCATAAGGGAAACGGGAGGCACAAAGAAAGTAGCGACAGGGGAGTGGCACATGGACCATCATCGGTGGCTTTGCTGGAAAAGGTGAAGCATTTGTAAGGCTTATTTGTGTGCCCATGAAAATAATCATTATTGGGTGCTTTTAGGGGCAAGTTTGGGGGCCGGGGGGGGGTGGGGTTGGGTGGGGATGTGGACGGGAATGAACTAAAGTAATGTTGTAGCTTTTGGACGGCGTTGCATTGTAGGGCTAAATACTGAATCATACTAACAAGCTTGTGACTTCTGTTAAAATGATTGATATACTTGCTACCGACTCTTATTGATAGAGTGACAATTGTGCTCAGGAAGATGAATTCTTGAAGGCTATTTCAAAACCTGTTGCCTCCTCTGTGTGTATGTTTGAATGGATTTGTAGAGAAATTCTTCACGGATAAGCCAGGTAGAAAATTATGTATGTTTCACTTTTCTCTCTTTTTTTATAGGTAACTTATGATATAGTTTAGTGAGTTTGATCTCATAAGGTTATAGAACATTGTCATTGCATCTTTGCCCGTAGTCCTTTGTGATACAGAGATCTGCCTCCTAAAATTTCATATTTTCTTTAGAAAAATTAGAAGTGTTAGGTTTGATTTGTCAACTTCTTATAGTTTTGTTAAATTTCTTATTAAAATTATATTAGTTTGACAAATAGTAAAATAAGGAATCTAACAAATACAACAAATTAGTAATACAGTTCGACTGTCAATAAGTTTACGTCTACAGATCCACGACTAATAAAAATGATCCATTAAACTTTATCAAAAGTTACAATGACAACACTTATTTCAAATCACCAAGTGTTACTAGTGGATTCTAATAGAAAATGAGACCGTACTTTTTTTGTCAAACTCGCAAAAGACTATGTTGAACTCAACCATCATGATTGATTTCCCATCAACCATCATTGTAGTAACTCTAAGGGTCTTCGTTTGACTTCGAATATCTTTTCCTCCAGAAAGGAACTCACTTCGAAGATTTGTTTTGATTCAAGCTCCATCTAGAGAATATATTGTGCAGGAACAATGAACTTGAATCTCTGATGCAAGCATTTAACAAAGCATGTTTGAATCAATCATCAATAGTATTTGCATAAGAGATATATAAACATCAATCTTACTTCGTTTCTTTTGCCCAACTCTCTCTCAAGGAATGCTCTCCGAATTCATTACCTAACTCTTCGTCAAAGTTAGCTTTGTAAATATATGATAGAGGTATTGTAATCTCATTGAATTAGGTGACTGCCATATCAATTTTCTCTTTGCACGTTTCTTAAAAGCATTGCAGTTCCTTTCCTTCCCGAATTTAGCTTTCTCAGAATAAAATCTTCGCTAGATTTGTTTCCAAAATCTTTTCCAGATTTGCTAGAGATCTTCTAAACATTGGTTTCTAAATTCGCTTCATATGCATTCCGCATCAAACTGTGTCAATATTGCTATTTTCTAAACGAACTAAAACAAAGCATCACATTGTCAAAGGGGCCTTGTTGAAGTTTCAATAGCATTAATCTTAACAATCTCCTCTTTTGGCATTGTTTGATACAAAATCATATGTGATACATCAACCAATGTGACACAAACTTTAACACATAGTGCAACACAACACCTTCTTGAAGAATATACTTTCAATAATACAAGATCGTGCATCAATACTTCAATAAACATGATATTAGGAATAACTATCAATAGCAATAGTAATGGCAGTAGCAAAAAATAACAAGTAGTCCTAATTACTATTACATCAGTCCAAATGTCTTGTTCATCAAATTGTTCAGTGCAGCAAATCATCCAGCCAAAAGAACCAACATCAGTCATCTAAGTAGCCCTAAGCAGCCACTTCCCCCTGAACCAAAAACTCACTCCTCTTGAATAGAAACATTTGTCTACTCTCCCTTTTTGAATCAAACAATAAGCTCATCAGATATCAGAGAGGGAAAGAATATTAGTCTGAAGTTGTTGCTGAGTAGCTATAATAGTATCCAGCTTTTTGAGAACCGCATCAACAGAAGCACCCAATAGTGCAACTTGGTTGGAAAGAGCAATAAGTTGCTAATCTAGTGTAATAACATCAGATGTAGAAGTCAGATAACCAGTTCTAGAATCAATGGATAAAACAACTGGCTGACTTCTAATCCTTAGAGAGCGAGGGTAGGTTGGGCCTTTTCAACGGTGGTCTGAAAATCTTGATGTCCTTGATTATCTTGCCATTCTTGAAAACCATATAATTGGGTTAAGCACTTAAGTACTTAGTAAGTAAACATGGATTGGGCAACAAGGTAGTATTGTGAGCAGTTATTTGAGTAAGTGAATCACCACTTGGTGAAAGATCAAATCACTTAGATTGAACTTCATGCTATGACCAATTTTGTACAACAACACTACTCTATCCCTGATTACAAGAGACACATTGTGAGTAGGTAACCAGTTATGACAAGAAACTTTATAGAGAGTAAAGTATAGGCCTATTAAAGTTAACGATTTCAGATAGCCTTCTGCTGGCCATTCATTATCCCCACCTCTTGTTAGTGTCTGACAAACTGTAGACATGTCAACCTCCTCTCCAAGATATCGTAGAGGAAGTTAAATGTTGCTAAAATATCTTCAAGACTGAATGCAAGAAGAGATCCATGCACAAACATAGAGTGATAAAATGATTTAGCTGGCTCTTTGATTGTAGTATTGAGATTTGCATAGAATTTTCTCACTAGAGAATCATTATATTGCTTTATAAAATCTACAAACTCAAACAATCCCACGTTTTTTAATACTGTCTTTAAATTAAATATCTTGAATTTTGTGAAATCAATCTTCCTCTCTTCTAAAAACCTTTTATTAGAAATAATCTTGTATTGATCTTTATAGGCTTTGTCGTAGAATATATGAGCATCAGATATCGTTGCAAGACTCGTTAGACTTCTTGACTACCACAAGAATTCCTCCTTTTCCAAATGTTCTTGTTTACCTTTTTCTATATGTGGACTAGCCTTCAAGTATTTCTAGCTCCATAGTATCAACTCCCTTATTAGTCTCCACATCAATATCATCAATGACTTGGTCTTCCCCTTCTGTTGGAATTGAATAAGAGGTTGTCATTGTCTCCTTAACTTCAACAATTGTAGCAATAGGGTCTACAGATTATTGCTCAGATAATATGTCAACAAAAATATCATTACTGATCATAGGGACCATAGCTCCAGGAACATTGATTCCTTCAATTCTTGCAATTTTGACTGCTAAAAAATAGTAGTCTATTATTCTCATCCATTACTCTCCTAACAATATGAGGCTCAAGATTTGATTGCAAAGTATACATAAAATAAGGATTCACAGGTGCTATTGGAATTGTAGATGATCTAGATGCAAAAGATGCATTATTCTGTTCATGACTAATAAAAGGCATAATTTCTTGAAAACATACATCCTTTTTTACCTTAATTTCTTTAAACATTTGGGCCAAGTATAGGTCCATAAACAGTTTAGGCATATCACTATTATCAACATTCACTCTACTCTCAACAGTCTTGTGCAGAAAGAACTCAGGAATATTGAATCTAAAACTTTGACAAACTTCCATATTATCTTGATATACATAATACAAAATAAACTCCTAGATTCCATCAACAACAATATTCCAACATGTATTCAAAATAACATCAGAGACATCCACAAGCACGAATGAATAATATAGTTGAGATTTGAAGGAGTCGTAACCAATATTGAAAAGATTTGACTTTTTTTTAACCTTGCAACTTTTAAACTTCTAATAACCGTCTCACACTTTACTTGTTGGACTGAACAAGACACATGATTTGATGATATTTGATTGGTACACCACCTCTTTTGCAAAGATCAAGTTATGTCAAAGTTTTTGCATGTCTATAACATAACTCTGAACATATCTCGTGTAGTCTTTTTTTTTTTTTTCTATTTTCTTATATGTCAAAGTAAGTAAAAGTCTTAACGCTTTTCGCAATTCTTCAAATGGTGTAGCATCAAAAAGTTGATATCTACAAATTGCTTCTGAGTTGGAACATATTCTATCTTCACAATTCTTTGTTCAACATCCCTGATGATGTGATGCCTTATGTTAATGTGTTTTGTCCTGTTGTGTTGAACTGAATATTTTGAAATATCAATGGCACTTGTATTATCATAATAAACTACTAACTTTTATTATTCTGCATCATAATCTGTCAACATGTGTTTCATCCATAACAATTGAGTACAACAACTCTCTACTACAGTATATTTGGCTTCTATAGTTGACAATGATATATAATACTATTTCTTGTTGTATCATGACATAAGATTGTTTTCTAGATAAAAACAACCTCCAAAAGTACTCTTATGATCATCACAATTTCTTCCCAATCAGCATCACTATACCCAAATAAGTGTATGCTGAAATCCTTACTGAAATAAATATCATGCTTAGAAGTATGACAAATATATTTCAGAATTCTCTTGACAGCTTTCAAGTATGATTCTTTGGGACTAGCTTAATTTCTTGCACAGACATCAACGTTGTAACTAATATCAAGACGGCTTGCGGTCAGATATAGCAATTCTCCAATCATGTTTTTGTATAAATGTTGATCTATCTCTTATCTTTTGTCATCCTTTGACAACTTCTGAGAAACATTGATAGGTGTTTTGACTGACTTCGATCCTTCCATGTTGAACTTTTTGACCAAATTGTTGGTATACTGAGTTTGAGATATAAAGATCCCATCTTTCATCTATTTGATCTACAATCTAAGAAAAAATGTTAGTTCACCAACCATGCTTATCTCAAACTCTGTTTGCATAAGTTCCATAGTGTCTTTTGACATCCACCTTGATATTGAATCGAACACGATATCATTAACATAAATTTGTGCAATAGTGAAATTGGTTCCTAGTTTCTTGACAAACATCATCTTATCAACTCCTTCTCGCTTAAAACCTTGTCTAAGCAGATAGTCTGTAAACCTTTCATACCATGCTCTTGGTGTTTGCTTCAAATGATATAAAGTTTTCTTTAACCTGTATATATGATCCGGGTACTCAGGATTGACAAAACCTGTAGGTTGTTCAATATATATTTTTCCTGTAGAAATCCATTCAAAAATGCACTCTTCACATCCGTTTGTTAAAGTGTGAAATTGTTTGCACAAACAGCGTCTAGTAACAATCTGATAGATTCCAATATTGCTACTGGAACAAATATTTCATCGAAGTCGATGCCCTTAACTTGTATGTAATCATGTGCAACTAATCTTGTTTTGTTTCTTGTAATGTTACCAAACTCATTTGTTTTGTTTCGAGATACCTACTTGATTCCTATTACATTGACATCCTTTGGTCTAAGCACAAACTCTCATACATCAGTCCTTTCAAACTGTTGCATTTTTTCTTGACGTTCTTTGATTCTAGTGTTGAAGTATAACATGCATATTTGACGATTTCCTTGTAGTCAACTTTTGATTTCTCTCTAGTCTTTCTAGACTTATCAAGACATCTAATGATTAAATCAGATGGATGATTCTTCTTGATTTAGATGATGGTACTTTCTATTGAGAATTTTTGTATTCTTTATCAGAGTCTTATTTATTTCTTATATTAACACTTTTTGGAGTTGTAACATTTTCAATAGTTTGAACAATCTTATTATCATCTCCCTGTGTTACCTTCTTCCTTTTATTTTCTAATAGAATGTCTCCAATAACAACATTGATAGATTCCATGACCACTTGACTTCTTTTGTTAAACACTCGAAATGCTCTACTATTGTTGGAATATACAAGAAAGATTCCTTTATCACTTCTTTCATTGAACTTTTCCAATTGTTCTTTGTCATTTAGAATGTGGCACTTGCTTTCAAACACATGAAAATAATTTAGCTGAAACTTTCGACCATTCCAAATTTTGTAAGTTCATCTTGTTGGTATATGGTCTGATGTTCGATTTATGATGTATATTGCAGTATTCATCGCTTCTACCCACCATCTATGTGACATCTTTTTAGTATTAACATGACTTTTGCCATTTCCTATATGGCTCTGTTCTTCCTTTCAGCAACACTATTTTGTTGAAGTGCTTTAAGTGCTGAAAATTTCTGTTAAGTCCCATTCTTAACACAAAATTATTGAATAGTTTGTTATCAAACTCTTTTCCATAATCATTTCTTAAATTTTTCACCTTTACTTTTGTGTTAAGATTAGGATTTAACACAATCAAAATATGGAAAAGTAATGCATATGGAAAATTTTAACACATACCATGACATACCTTTCTACCAACACCTTCTGTCTGAGTTGGTTCAAATATATCCGTATAAATAAGTTCAAGAATTGATATGTAACAATTTGTTGAACTTTTTTTATATGATCCTTTGATCTGCTTTCCACTTTGACATGCAACATAAATGTTTTTGGTAGACTTACCTAACTTGGGTAATCCACGAACAGCTCCTATTGAAATTAGTGTCTCCAACTAATTGTAATTAAAATGCCCTAATTTCTAATGCCATACTTCAACTTCATCAGATTTATATAATATGCAGTTGTGGGAGTTTGACATGTATATTTGATAACAATTGTTTGATGTCCTATCTTTAAAAATCACATAATTCCCAATTTAGTCAATAGTAAGACACTTAGCTTTGTCAAAGTTTTTAAAAAAATATTGTCATCACACAACTAATTAATGCCTATCAGACTTACTTTTAGACCATCTACATCTAAAGTTTTGAGTTTCAACATATCTTTAATGTTCAAATACCTATTTTGATGACCTTATTCTTTGATCCATCACCAAATGTAACTAATCCTCCACTTTTGCATTCATAATTCACAAGAAAGTTCTTTCTTCCCGCATGTGTTTTGAGCAACTACTATCAAGGTATTATACATTGTCCATTATGTTTTAGAGATATGTGAACAATATGTGTTTTGATTTTAGCCTTCTTGATATATATACACTCCATCTTTGAATATTTCTTGCCCTTATCAAGCTCAAGTTTGATAGACTTCCATCCATATTAAAGATCCTTGAATTTTTTCAAGAAGTTTTTCCATCTATAACCTACAAGAGAACAATAATCACAATAAATAGAGGGTTTCTTTAGCTTCCATTTGAACTTCCTTAATTGTTCTTTCTTTTTTGCAATTGTTAGATTTGTTTGGTATGCAACAATAGTCTTGTTAGACTCATCATAACCTAAACCAGTTTTATCAAGTGGAGATTTTTCAAAAGAAAGAACATCATCCAGCTTTACCTTTCCTATATTCAGTCTCTTAATGGCTAATTCGTCATCTATTAACATTTCACTTGATTTTTGCAATCGTTGGTTACTGATCTTCAATTTTTTCCTCTTTTTGCTCAGTTTCATTTTCATACAACCTTATTATTTGTCGTTGAACACTAACCAAATGTTCAAGTCCTTCAACCTGTTTTTTTAGTAGTTTGATTTACTCAACACTTTCATGCTATTTTAAGTATAACAACTCACATTCTTCTAGGAAGTGTTTCTTGTGACATGTCCTCATTATTATTGTCAGATTCATTCATATGCAATATTACTTCACTGGCCAAAATCATCTCATTCGTTAGAACTGAACTTCTCTAGATAATTCTATACATCATTCTTACTATCACTCAAGGTAGTGTTATAAGATATGTTTTTCAACTTTTCCTTAAAATTTTTACAATCAATTCAATTATGACAAATTCCACCACATTCATGATATTTTGATCCTTTTGGAGAATTCTTGTTGTCTATGGATTTTTGCTATATGTAGGTATTTTGTTGAATATCAGGTTTTTGGGTTGAATGGCTTGACAAAGGGTTTATTCATCTATTTACGCTTGACAAAGATTTTAATGTTTTAACTTATGACAAATATTGATGTAAACTAACTTGTATAATCTATATGTGATAGAACATGTTTGACCTCAATTCTTTTAAGGCATTCAAATAGGATTGTTAAGCAACTCTTGAGTAATAAAATTCAAGTATAGAAGATAAAAAAGAAGTTCAAAGTATATGATGTTGCATACCAATAAGTCCTTATAGAAGAACTTTAGACTATGAAGTGTTATTAAGGTATTTCTTATTAATTTCTATGTCTTTTTACCTTTTGATTCAATTGATTTCTACCTTGAAGCACAAAAAAAAAAAAAAAAAAAGATTTCAAAGTTTTGAAAATCTCATCTTTCGCTTTTAGTGCAATACCTTTTTCTTTGGGTTTTACCTGATATTGAAGATTCATCTCATAAGTTTGCAAAGAACCCATTAACTCATCTAGTTGCATCGTTAACACATCTCTACATTCTTCGATAGCAGCAACTTTAGTTTAAAATTTTAGTGGCAATGATCTCAGTGTTTTCAAGATCGACCTTTCTTTTGAGTATCTTCTCCAAGTCGATAAGCTTGATTGGCGATGTTCATTAGTTTGTTATCGAATATGGCAACTTTTTCATGTTCACCCATCTTCAAACTAAGTTGTCAATAACTATGGCTTTGACATTCAAACAGTGCTTGTACCATCAAAAATTATTTGTAATTTTTCTTCTTATCCAACAGCAGCAAAGATTGTATTTAGTGTCTTAGCATCGGCATTATCAAGACAATATTCTTCTTCTACCTATTCATCAATTAGTTTCAATTCTGCTTGACCAAAATTAGTACCTGCCTTCGTAGGAGATTTCCATCCTTTTAGAACAGCATTCTAGGTAGCAGCATCAAGATTTCTGATGAAAATTTCCATTGTTGTTTTCCAATAAGCATAGTTTTTACTTTTTAGTAATGGTGGTCAAATGACAGAGGCTTCATTGTCTATCAGTCCAAACATCCCTTTTCAAACCAACTTCCCATAACTCACATGCTATATTAGTAGCAACTCCAATATGATGAACTGCTCTGATAATTACTTGTTCGGTTTGATTTGTCAACTTTCTATAATTTTGTTAAACTTCTTGTTAAAGATGTGTTAGTTTGACGAACAGTAAAGTAAGGATTCTAACAAACACATCAAATTGGTAACGGAGTTTGGCTATCACCAAGCCTACGTTTGTGGGTCTATGACAAGTAAAAATGATTCACTAAACATTAATAAAATTTATAAGGACAATATTTATTTCAAATCACCAAGTGTTCTTGGTAGATTCTAATAGAACATGACACAGTGATTTGTCTATCAAACTCATAGAAGATTATTGTTGAACTCAATTATCATGACTAATCTCTTATCAACTATCGTTGCAGTAACTTGGCGGGTCTTCATTTGATTTTAGAATATCTTTTCCTTCAAAAAGGAACTCATTTAGAAGGATTATTTTGATTCAAACTCTGTCTAGAGAATATACTATGTAAAAACAAATTAACTTGAATATTTGATATAAATGTTTAACAAAGCTTGTCTAAATCAATCATCAATGGTGTTTATAGCAGACCTTCTCAGTATACAAACATGAATCTCACTCTTTTTTTTTTAGGGGGGGTGGGGGCTTGACTCTCTCTCAAGGAATGCTATTTGAATTCATCACCTAACTCTTCTTCAAAGTCAGTTTTTTAAATACATGACAAACGTATTGTGATCTAATTGAATTAGGAGACTACTATATCAGTACTTTATATATTTCTTAAAAGCATTGCAATTCCTTTCCTTCTTGAATTTATTATTGCAATTCATTTCCTTCTTGAATTTATCTCCCTCAAAATAAAATCTTCACTAAATTTGCTTCCACAATCTTCTCTATATTTGCTAGAGATCTGCTGAAGATTGGTTAATAAATTCCTTCAAACGCATCAAATTGTGCCAACATTACTATTTCCTAAATGAACTAAAACACATCATCAGATTGTCAAAAGGGGCCCTATTGAAGTTTCAACAGCATTAATCCTAAAAAAAAAGTTTTTAAATTTTACATTTTACTCTTAAATTTTTCTTGAACGATAAGACTTTTCACTCATAATTTTTTCCTAAAATTTATAATATTACTCTCTTATATATCTATTTATATAACTTCTATCTCAATCCTTAGTTCTTGGTTCCATCCTGATTTCACAATTGTATTACTCCTCATCTTTCTAATCATTAATGCTCCTTCCATTTTTTTTTTAAAAGAAAGAAAAAAAACAGAGAGGGAGTGTGAGAAGGGAGGGGCCAAAGATTAGGATTAAGTTTTTATATGTTCGAGTTTGACAGGTTTCAAGTTATCGGCCTTTTATATGCATTTATTTCTTATAAGATAAAAAGGAACACTAATTACTGAGTTAATTGTTTTGAGATAAATAGTTTTTGATTCCATCTCTCTTCTCTATCTCCTCTCCCAACATGTTGGTTTGGTTCAAATCAGATCTCCAATAACCAAATTTTCTTCCTTTCCTTATTTATGATTTTTAGTTTGTGTTTTTCCATTTCCCATTTTGTCTATAAATTATAATGATCTTCTTCCTTGACATTATTCAACAAGATTAGTGAGCTATTGAAAAGATTACTATTATAAAAAAGTGTTTTACTAACTGACAAAATCGATTGGTAATTAGTTAAATTAGGTTGGTAATCATGATTTACCAACCAAATGGCGTCGCATGCAAAAACCTTAGCTTGTAAATTTTCCAATTGAAATTTTTTTGAGTCGGTTGGTAAATACTAACCGCATTTCGGTTGGTACTGTAAAATCTTCAGTTGGAAATTTGACATTAAGTTTGGCATTTGAGTGGATTATTTCGATTGGTAATGTAAAAGCTTCGGTTGAAAATTTGGCATTTAGTTTGGCATTTGAATTTACTAGCAATATCCAAACGAATATTTTTAATTTGATAATCAAGAAATTGTACTCGTAATTTAATTATTTAAGTAAATAATCTTGCAAATGCCAAATTTCGAGTAGATAATAAACACACATATGACCATCGAGATGATGCATCAATTAATACTATAAAATATTTAAACAGTCCACATGGTGGATGAATAGGTCCACAAATGTCTTCGTAAATCCATTTAAAAAATATAAGACTTTCACCTCCTACTTTTATTGGTGATGGTCTAATAATTAATTTTCCTAAGGTACATACAACACATGAGATTTTTTTTATGTCAATATCTTTTTATTTTTTTAATAAATGACCATGTGTATTCTCAATTATTCTTCTCATTATGATAGATTTCGGATGACCCAACCAGTCATGCCAAATGCTAAAAGTAGTAGGATCAGTAAACTTCTGATTTACTAGATGATGAATTTCAATTGTACATATTTTTGCAAAATATAGGCCAGTAGAAAAAGACAGTAGCTTTTCTAATACAAATTTCTTACACGAATTAATTCGAGTAATATAAAGATGCTCAATACTATTTTCCTCATTTGTTTCAACATGATATCCATTTCTGTAGATATCTTTAAAACTCAATAAATTTCTTTTGAATTTTGAGAAAAATCGTGCTTTATCAATATTAATTATTGTTCCTTCACGCAACAATATACTAGCTCTTCCAGAGCCTTCAATTATATTTGTACTACCGTTTATTGTATAAATATTTATTTCTTCCATTTTAAGATAAGAAAAATATTTTTCATTTTTGAGTACGGTGTGTGTAGTTTCACTAACAATAATACATATATTATCATTAACAACAACCATCTGAACAAAAATATGTATATGCAAACGTAAATATTATTAGAATATAATGCAAATTTAAAAATATCAGGGTGAGGCATTAGTTCTTCTGGACACTGCTATCACCAATTAAATGGTCTATCCTACCGTTTGAGTTTTTGAAAAAATCAGATACATCCATATGGGTAATATTGATAATAAGATCTTCTAGATCAATATTATCGTCGTCAGCATCATTCACTGAATGTTGAGAAAAATTTGCTTTAACATTTTTATTTTTTTTTTTCAGTGAAGTTTGATACGATTCCACTAAATACTTGGCCGTATGACAGTTACATGACTAATGACTTTTCATGCCACATCTATAACACTTACCCTCATAATTTTCTTACATTTCTTTTTCTTTTCCTTTATTATCTTTTTTTTCCTACTTTAGGTGACTAGTATTTCTCACAACTTGATTATTACTATGATAAGGGAAATATCAAGTGTGTCCACGATCATAACCACGACTACGGCCACGGCTACGACTACGACTATGGCTTCTGTTGGAGCCAACAACATTCACTTCTGGGAGTGTGGTTGAGCCAGTTGATCTGACTTCATGATTTCTTAATAATAACTCATTATTTTTCTCTACAATGAGGAGGGTAATAATTAAATCAGTAAATTTTGTATACCATTTTTCTCGATATTGTTGTTGTAGGGCAATATTCGAGGCATGAAAGGTGAAGAATGTCTTCTCCAGAATATTTTCATCAATAACTTTTTCTCTGCATAATTTTAACTGAGATGTAATTTTATACATGACAGAGTTATATTCATTCACGATTTTAAAATCTTACAACCTCGGGTGCAACCATTCATATCATGCAGTTGGTAGTACAATCATTTTCAGGTGGTCAAATCTTTCTTTTAAATTTACCTACAAAACATATGGTTCTTTTTCAGTAAAATATTTCATTTTCAAAATTTCGTCCAGATAACAACGGATAAAAATAAAAACTTTGACCTTTTGTTGTGCAGATGCACTATTTTTTTCTTTAATATTTCACAAAGGCCTTCAACATTTAGATGCATTTCTACATCGAGAACCCATGACATATAATTTTTTTCAAAAATATCAAGGGTTACAAATTCGAATTTAGTAAAGTTAGCCATAGGGGTCCATAAATACGTACATTTAGTCTTCTGACTTTTGTAACGGTAGAGACTTGTGCTTTAGTATTCTGGCTTTTGTAACGGTAGAGACTCGTGCTGATAATGTGTTATAAAATTTTGGTAGTGTCAGAATAAATTTTACACATAATAAATCTTTGACTATTATTTGCACAAGAATTTTTTCAAACTTTTCTTTTTTTTTCTCTCACAATTTTCTCTAACAATTCTCTCACAATTGGTATATCTTTCAAGCTTGGGGAAGAACTCTATTTATAGAGCTCTTATTAGTGGAATTAATCATCTTTCACTAATATGTATTAGTGGTGTTTTCACTAACTCCTAATAGTGGATATCCATATCCATTAATGGAATTATTGAATTCTCCACTAATTCATAACTGTTATAAAATTTGGGTAGTGTTAGAATAAAATCTACACACTACACACTAATAAAACTCTAACTATTCTTTGCACAAGAATTTCTCTCTTTCTTTTCTCTCACAATTTTCTCTAATCTTTCTTTCACAAAATAATGGTGTTTTACAAGCTTAGAGAATAGCTCTATTTATAGAGCTCTAATTAGTGGATTACATCATGGCATACATCATCTTCCACTAATCTTAATTAGTGGTGTCTCCACTAAATGGTGGACATCCATAAAAATCTTCTCTAATAATTCACATAAATCCATAATTAGTGGAGCCTCCACTAATTAATAGAACTTTCAATAATTTAAGATATTCATAATACTCCCCCTTGGATGTCCATCAATTACATAAAGAATATGCCTCGTTAAAACCTTACTAGATAAAAACCAAGTGGGAAAAAAAAATCTAGTGAAGGAAAAAAGTACACTATTCTATATGTCTGTTTATTACTCCCCTAATGAGCTGATTCCTTTAAATCTTTAAACCGACGCATACCGATTTTATATCTCAACTTCTCAAATGTTGCAGTCGGTAAAGTCTTCGTGAAAATATTTGCGAGGTTGTCACATGACCGAATTTGTAGCACATCAATTTCACATTTCTTCTGGAGTTCATGAGTAAAGAAAAATTTTAGTGAAATATGTTTTGTCCGATCTCCTTTAATATATCATCCTCGTAATTGAGTTATGCAAGCTGCATTGTCTTCATAAAGAGGAGTTGGAATATCTTTGATCGATGATAATCCACAACTTTTTCAGATATAATGAATCATGGATCTTAACCATACACATTCTCGACTTGCTTCATGAATGGGTATAATTTCAGCATGATTTGAAGAAGTAGTTGCTATAGATTGTTTCGTAGAACGCCATGATATAGCAGTATTTCCACATGTAAATATATAGCCCGTTTGAGAACGTGCTTTATGTGGATCAGATAAATAACCAACATCTGCATAACCAATCAATGTTGGGCTGGTTTTATTTGAATAAAATAATCCGAGATCAATTGTACCTTAGAGATATCAAAGGACTTGTTTAATTCCATTCCAATGTCGTCGTGTTGGTGAAGAACTAAATCTTGCTAATAAATTGACAGCAAAAGCAATATCAGGTCGTGTATTATTAGCAAGATACATCAATGTACCAATTGCACTGAGATATGGTACTTCAGGACCAAGGAGTTCTTCATCATTTTCTTGAGGTCGGAAATGATCTTTATCCACATTTAATGATCGGACGATCATTGGAATACTCAATGGATGTGCTTTGTCCATGTAAAATCTTTTTAGCACTTTTGCTGTATATGTTGATTGATGAATAAATATTTCACTTTCCAGATGTTCAATTTGTAAACCAAGGCAAAATTTGGTTTTACCAAAATCCTTGATTTCGAATTCTTTTTTTAAATAATCAATTATTTCTTGGAGCTCTTCAGGAGTTCCAATAAGATTAATATCATCAACATATATAGCTAATATTACAAATTTAGAACCAGATTTCTTAATAAAAACACATGGACATGCCTGGTCATTTTTAAATCCCGCTTTCAATAAATATTCACTAAGACGAGTGAACCACATGCGCCCAGATTGCTTCAGGCCATATAATGATTTCTACAACTTGATGGAGTAATTTTCACGGGGATAATATTTATATACTTCAGGCATATGAAATCCTTCGGGGATTTTCATGTAAACATCATTTTCTAAATTTCCATACAAGTAAGCAGTGACAACATCTAATAGGCGCATATCTATCTTTTCATGTACTGCCAAATTGATAAGATATCGGAGTGTAATAGTATCAACAACAGGAGAATAAGTTTCATCATAATCAATACCCGGTCTTTGTGAAAAACCTTGGGCTAGTAATCGCGCTTTATATCGTACGATTTCACTCTTTTCATTGCGCTTTCGCACAAATATCCATTTGTAGCCAACAGGTTTTACACCTTCTGGTGTTCGGACTGCAGGTCCGAAGACTTCACGTTTTGTTAGTGCATTTCATTTCGATTGAATCGCATCTTTCCATTGTAGCCAATCTTTTCTATACCGACATTTATCAACTGATATTGGTTCAGGATCATCACTATCCTGTATAACATCAAGAGATATATTGTATGCAAATATATTATCAATCACAGTTTCTATCCGATTCCAACTTCTATCGGAAGTGGTATAATTGATAGAAATTTCATTGTTACTTTCATCAATTTCTGGTTCTTTGTCATCAGTTCTCTCTTGGTCTTATCATTCTTTTCTTCAATATGATCTTCTACATCATTTAATCCTCTTTTTTTCGAGGATTTTTATCTTTGGACCCAAGAGGTCGGCCACACTTCTGGCGTGCTTTTGACTCAGCAGCTATAGGTATAATATTTTGTTCTGCTTGGAACTTCAATTCGAATAGGAGCATTTATAGGCTGGAATATGCGATTTTGTAACTCTTCTGGAGTCAACAAAAGCGTCTGGCATTTGATTTGCAATGCTTTGCAAATGAATTATCTTTTGAACTTCAAGTTCACATGCGCTTGTGCGTGGATCAAGATAATTTAATGATGTTGTCCAAGTAAGATCCTTTTTATGCTGTTTTGGTTCTCCCTCTAATTTAGGGAATAATGATTCATCAAAATGACAATCAGCAAATCTTGCTGTGAATACATCTCTTGTCAGGGGTTCAACATACCTGATAATAGAGGGAGAATCATATCCAACGTATATCACCTTTCTTCTTTGAGGACCTATCTTTATACGTTGGTTTGGTGCAATTGGAACATATACAGCACACCAAAAAATTCTTAAATGAGCAATATTTGGTTCTAACCCAAAAACCAATTGCAAAGGAGAGAATTTATGATAACTAGCTGGTCTTATGCGTATAAGTGCTGCAACATATAAAATAGCATGTCCCCAGGCAGATGTTGGGAGATTTGTTTTCATTAGTAATGGTCTAGCAATTAATTGTAATCGTTTAATCAAAGATTCAACAAGACCATTTTGTGTGTGAACATGCGCTACAGGATGTTCAACATTAATCCCAATTGACATGCAATATGCATCAAAAGCATGTTATGAAAATTCACCAGCATTATCCAAACGGATATTTTTAATGTGATGGTCAGGAAATTGTGCTCGTAATTTAATTATTTGAGCAAGTAATCTCACAAACGCCATGTTGCGAGTAGATAATAAACATACATGTGACCATCGGGATGATGCATCAATTAAGACCATAAAATATTTGAACGGTTCACATGGTGGATCAATAGGTCAACAAATATCTCCGTGAATCCGTTCGAGAAATGTAGGACTTTCAGCTCCTACTTTTACTGGTGATGGTTTAACAATTAATTTTCCAAGGGAACATGCAGTACATGCGAATTTTTCTGATGTTAATATCCTTTTATTTTTTAAAGAATGACCATGTGTATTCTCAATGATTCTTCTCATCATGGTAGATCCTGAATGACCCAACCGGTCATGCCAAATGCTAAAAATAATAGGATCAGTAAACTTCTGGTTTACTAGATGATGAATTTCAATTGTACGTATTTTTACAAAATATAGGCCAGTAGAAAAAGATGACAGTTTTTCTAATACAGATTTCTTACCCAAATGCATTTAAGTAATATAAAGATACTCAATCCCATTTTCCTCATTTGTTTCAACATGATATCCATTTCTGCGGATATTTTTAAAACTCAATAAATTTCTTCTGAATTTTGAGAAAAATAGTGCCTTATTAATAATAATTGTTGTTCCTTTAGGCAACAATATACTAGCTCTTCCGGAGCCCTCAATTACATTTGCACTACCGTTTATCGTATAAATATTTATTTCTCCCATTTTGAGATCAGAAAAATATTTCTCATTTTTTAGTATGGTGTGTGTAGTTCCACTATCAATAATGCATACATCATCATTAACAACAGCCATCTGAACACAAATATATATATGCAAACGTAAATATTATTAGAATATAATGAAAATGAAAATACAAAAATATCAGGGTGAGGCTTTAGTTCTTCTGGACACTGCCATCACCAATTAAATGGTCTATCTTACCGTTTAGGTGTTCAAAAAATATCCGATACATCCATATAGGTAATATTGATATTAAGATCTTCAGGATCAATATCATCATTCTCAGCATCATTTATTGAATATTGAGAAAAATTTGCTTCCACATTTTTATTTTTCAATGAAGCTTGATACAATTCAACTAAATGCTTAGTCGTACGATAGTTTCGTGACCAATGACCTTTCATGCCACATTTATAACATATATCCTCATGCTTTTCTTCAATTTCTTTTTCTTTTCCCTTATGATCTTTTCTGTTCCACTTCAGGTGGCCAGTATTTCTCACAGTTTGATTGTGATTGTGATAAGGGAAATATCGAGCGTGTCTACGACCATAACCACGACCACGGCCACGGCCACAGCCACGACTATAACGATGGCTTCTACTGGAGCCAACAACATTCACTTCTGGGAGTGTTGTTGAGCCAGTTGGTCTGGCTTCATGATTTCTCAATAATAACTCATTATTTTTCTCTGCAATGAGGAGGGCAATAATTAAATCTATAAATTTTGTATACCTTTTTTTTCGATATTGTTGCTGCAGGACAATATTCGAGGCATGAAAGGTGGAGAATGTCTTCTCCAACATATCTTCATCAGTCACTTTTTCTCCGCATAATTTTAACTGAGATGTAATTTTATACATTACGGAGCTATATTCATTCACGATTTTAAAATCTTGCAACCTCATGTGCAACCATTCATACCGTGCAGTAGGTAGTACGACCATCTTCAGGTGATCAAATCTTTCTTTTAAATTTACCTACAGGACATATGGATCTTTTTCGGTAAGATATTCCATTTTCAAATTTTCATCGAGATGACGACGAATAAAAATCAAAACTTTAGCCTTGTGTTGTGCAGATGCACTATTATTTGCTTGAATAGTTTCACTAAGGCCTTTAGCATTTAGATGCATTTCTGCATCGAGAACCCATGACATATAATTTTTTTTCAGAAATATCAAGGGTTACAAATTCGAGTTTAGCGAGGTTAGCCATAGAGATCAATAAATGCGTACCTGTCTTCTGGCGTTGGTAACGGCAGAAACTCGTACTTAGTCTTCCGACTTTTGTAACGGTAGAGACTCGTACTGATAACGTGTTATAAAATTTGGGTAGTGTTAGAATAAAATTTACACACTACACACTAATAAAACTCTAACTATTCTTTGCACAAGAATTTCTCTCTTTCTTTTCTCTCACAATTTTCTCTAATCTTTCTTTCACTAATATTTCTTTCACAAAATAACGGTGTTTTACAAGTTTAGATAATAGCTCTATTTATAGAGCTCTAATTAGTGGATTACATCATATCATACATCATCTTCCACTAATCTTAATTAGTGGTGTCTCCACTAAATGGTGGACATCCATAAAAATCTTCTCTAATAATTCATATAAATCTATAATTAGTGGAGCCTCCACTAATTAATGGAACTTCCAATAATTTAATACAAGTATTTTATGGAGTGAAGCGCAGGCAAAATGCAACTAGCTTTGGAGTGGGGAGCAAGTCTTAGAATTGAAAAGGGTCTATGAAAAGGAAAGCAGGCTGCAGTATTTGAATACGAAATATCTATGTAGTCCCACTGTTTAATTTTAAATATTTTATTTTGATGTGATAAAAATATAACAAATAATTTGATTATAAGTAATTTACCTCATTATTTTTATAAATTAGAGAGGTTATTGGTGGAACCTATAACTTACATTCCTTAAATGAAAGAGAATAGTTATAGAAGTTTATAATAAAATTATATTTATTTTAAGTTAAATGTGAAAAAAATATATATTTATTTAAAAAAAGAAATAAATGCAAGTTAGACAAAGTCAATAAAGCAGTAGCCGACCATGGACTATTTCATTCAGGAGAAAAAGAGTTAAGATTTGATATCCTTGGTCACGAAGAAACCTCAAATCAGTTCTTTGGAGTGTTTCGTATGTCATATTCTTTGTTAATTGACAATCTATATTTTTGAGGTCAATAGGATCTACTCTTGAGGAATGACCTAATATAGAATCAAATGAAAGAGGCCAAAAATGGAAGACTTGACCAAACATTTTTGCAACTAGTTTTTTTCCCCCTTTCAGTCATATGCTAATGCTATATGTACATAGGTCTGCTCTCTTTTTGTTGCTGCGTTGCAGGACAGAATCAGGCAAAGAAATTTGATACCCAAGAAAAACACAGCCAGAGTAATGATGGCGGAAGATACAGGAGTTCCTTTGTTAGAATATCAATCAGATCATTTTGAAGATGCTCAAAATGAAACTTTGGCAAGGAAGGTTTGGTTGGAATCAAAGAAGCTTTGGGTGATAATTGGCCCTGGAATCTTCAGTCTCATTGCTTCCTGCTCCATGTTCATTATTACCCAAGCCTCTGCTGGCCACCTTGGTGATCTTGAGCTTGCTGCTATGGCCCTTGCCAGTAATGTCATCATTGGGTTCGACTTCAGCCTCATGGTACCTCCAGCTTTCCTCACTCCATCCATATCTGTCCACACTTAATGAAGAATTTAAATCTAATTTTCTAACCATTGGTGCTGATGATAGACAAAAGGATTGACCAGCTTCTGTTGTGTAATATCCCCATGCATCTTTTCTCTGATGAAGATTACCTTCAATTAGTAATGGAAATCATGTAAAACATTTTCCTTTTCAGTTGGGAATGGCAAGTGCATTGGAAACACTTTGTGGGCAAGCATTTGGAGCAAAGAACTATTCCATGTTAGGCGTTTATCTGCAACGTTCTTGGGTTGTGCTTTTTGGGTGTTGTGTGCTAATGATGCCATTGTTCATCTTTGCAACTGCAATCCTAAAGCTAATAGGACAGTCCTCGGACATAGCTGAGCTAGCAGGAGTCGTGGTCTTGTGTTTTATTCCGCTTCATTTCAGCTTTGCATTCCAGTTTCCTCTGCAGCGGTTCTTGCAGAGCCAGCTGAAGAACAATGCGATTGCTTTGGTGAATTTAGTGGCTCTGATTGTTCATGTGTTTGTTAGCTGGTTGGTTGTTTTCAAATTTCAGCTTGGACTGATTGGCATTGGCCTCACATTGAGCTTTTCTTGGTGGATTGTTGTCCTTGGTTTACTTGGCTACACTGCTTGTGGCACATGTCCTCATACATGGACTGGCTTCTCCACTGAAGCCTTTTCTGGTCTCTGGGAATTTCTCAAACTATCTGTCTCTTCTGGTGTCATGATATGGTACACATTCTTTTTCCTTCATTCTTTAGTTCATTTTCCTCTATTTTTACATGAGCAATAGAGCCACTGTTCCTGCAAATACAGAGGAGGAGATTCCCCAGAAAAGCCTGTTTTCCTGTTAACTTCTCCAATCCTTTTGTTAATGGAACAGCTTGGAGAATTGGTACTACCAGATCCTGATAGTTATCACTGGAAATCTTTCCAATGCGAAAGTTGCTGTTGATGCTTTAGCCATATGGTAAGAGCATTAATATAGTGCCTGTTTGGTTTGCCAGTGGCATGATGAAGGATGATTAGATTGAAAAATTAATCCAGTATCACGAGATAACTAATCCTATTTGTTACAATGCCTCAACATTAACTCATTTCGTGCAATGAGATTCTTCAGCATGAACATCAATACCTGGGAAAATATGATTCCTATCGGATTCTTCATCGGAATAGGGTAACTGTTTTACTTCTTTCTTCCACTTCTTTTACATTCAACTCCTCGAAATTATCTCGTAAATCTGCTTCACTGATCTCTATTTTCATGCTTAGAGTGAGGGTTGCAAATGAGTTGGGAGCAGGGAATGGAAGAGGAGCCAAATTCGCAACCATTGTAGCAGCGTCACAATCTCTAGCAATTGGGCTGTTTTTCTGTATGCTAATAATGGTTTTCCACACCGAAATTGCTCGAGTATTCACAGCCAGCAAAGTGGTTCTTGAAGCTGTAAACAAGCTCTCTGTTCTCTTGGCTTTCGCAGTTCTCCTCAACAGTGTTCAGCCTATTCTTTCAGGTAACACAGAACCATCATGTCACTTTCATTTGTGACGGGTCTAGAAGTGCGGCAGTCAGCAGTCTTCCCTCTAAAATCTTTAAGCCCTTTATTTCGTTACGGAGTGTCCTTGACATTTCTAAGAAACCTCCTTATTAAGTTTTACCTTTAGTCTCCCCGCCCCCCAATATATTTTCATTTTTCCCCAGAATTTAAATGATTGTCTTCTCTAATCCCAAGTCCTGATTCTGTTCTTGCTTGTATCTTTACATTTTACTTTCCTCAGAGGAGAATGAGAAATATGACAGATAAAGATGAGTTACAGACAACTTTGATCAGCCCCACCTCATTAATTATAAGAGCCTTTCTCATGAAGGCATGCTTTTGAACTGAAAAACAAGGCATCTCTTTACTTTTCATAGGGGTTGCAGTTGGATCAGGATGGCAAACCTATGTAGCTTACATCAATCTGGGTTGCTACTATTTACTTGGAGTTCCCATTGGAATATTAGCTGGATGGGTTTTCAATCAAGGAGTAATGGTAAAAGGCTTTCTCCTTTATTCGTTTTCCGGTGTTCTTTTAGTGTTTTTTTTTTTAAGAAAAATTATCTTTCATTTCGAAAAGGTGAAACTGATACTTGTTTATTATTATTTTTTTCTATTATACCCTTATTTCAATTGTTATTTTAGTAAACTATCATATTAACTGATTTTCAATTTTGATTAAACTAAAGAAAGGGTAAATTAGTACTTTTGTCTTATAATTTTAGCTATTTAATAACTCTAACCGGAGAAAAAAATAGGAGAAATAATATTATATAACTTGGTGTCGAAATCGGATATATGTTTCGAGTAACAACCCTTCTACTATAAGGATACATTGTTACCGAATACTCTCTCTATCCACAAATAACTAGTCTAATTGTAAATACTACGCATATTAAGAAATTATGAAATTTTATAGTAAAAATGATTAAAATATCTATTATACCCTTTAGAGTGTTTTTATTATCTTGCTTACCTCATTAATTTGAATCTTACCACTCATTTAATTATATCACTCTAATAATTACATATGTTTCTTTTTTCTCACCTATGTCATTTGCCTCTCTCTTCCTATTTTTTATTTTAGAGTATTCTTTTTACCCATATCACCTCATTAAATTACACTTTTAACTATTTGTATAAGATAATGTGATTTTATTGTTGGTTAAAATAACTCCAATATAGACAATTGTAATACTAATTAATTAATAGAAAATTGTGTCAAGGGTAAATTTAGAAAAAAAATAATTAAATACAACTTATATTTAAAAAATAAATAATTATTTTTAGATAAATTAAAAAAATTAAATTAATTATTTATAGATAGAATGAGTATTTAATAACTCCATTAATTCATGTGTCAAAACTTTAAATGACACTCACGAAACTGTACTTCTTAGCACAAAATTCACTTCATTATCCCATCATTTCCTATTGTAGTTATCAATTACATGATTGATATGTGACTAAATGTTCGCAGGGAATCTGGGGTGGAATGATTTTTGGTGGAACTGCAGTTCAAACCGTTATATTGGCTATCATTACCATTCAATGTGATTGGGAGAAAGAGGTAGAAATCGTGATCCGGAACACGACTTTCCCCCTGTATATTTAATTTTTATCTGATATTCATCTATTACACATTAAAATGCAGGCAATGAAGGCAAAAGCACATGTGGAGAAGTGGGCAGATTTAGGTCACAAGACTGGACAGAACCAAGATCTTATCCATGAACATGCAGAGCAGCGAATTGAAGAAAAGTGATCGAAACCGTTTATGCTAAATAAAGAAATTTTGCATTACTTTGCCTAAAGAATAATGAGGGAAGTAAAGAAAACTTCCCCTTAGATCATATGCGTATTCGCTACACAGGGATGTAATCCAACAGTGAGTTAAGCTATAACTTGAAAATATTTAAATATTGATTGAATTTGTTCGATATCATTCAAATTTGGTGCATATTCTAACTTGTTCATTTAATGTTTCACAATATTTGAAAATCGTTTATATTTGAGTTTTAACAAACTCGAATGGTATTTGAATTCAAATGTTTGTATCACTTGAACTGATTACATATAATTCGTATTTTTTCTCTCAAAAATATATATAATATGTAATAAATCCTAAAAATAATATATAGGCAAATATATTTTTATATTTCAAGTGTTTGCTTATAAATGCATATCCATTGGATTATTATTTGAACTCAACTCGAATGTTAAACAAAAAAATATTGAACAAGAATGAGCTCTAGCCAGGATTGTTCGTAAGTTTACGACATCCATGCATATGCAAATAGAAGCGAAGCTAAGCTGGATGCATAAGTTTATGATTGAGAATGGTCGCAAGTTTTCCTCGGGCTAAAAATGACTAATTTGTTATAAAATTTGAATAGTGTTAGAATAAAATCTACACACTACACACTAAGAAAACTCTAACTATTTTTACACAAGAATTTCTTCAAACTTCTCTCTTTCTTTTTCTCACAATTTTCTCACAATTCTTTCACAAAATGATGGTGTATTTCAAGTTTAGAAAATAGCTCTATTTATAGAGTTCTTAATTAGTGGAATACATCATATTCCACTAATCTTAATTAGTGGTATCTCCACTAAATGGTGGACATCCATAAAAATTCATAATTAGTAGAACGTCCACTAATTCCCTAATAGTTCATATAAATTCATAATTAGTGAAGTTTTCACTAATTAGTGGAGATTCCACTAATATATTCATAACACTCCACTTGGATGTCCATCCATTCATTACCTAAAGAATATGCCTCGTTAAAACTTTATTAGATAAAAATTCAGTGAAAAAAAAATCTAATGAAGGAAAAAGAGTACACTATTCTATATGTCTGTTTATTACTCCCCCTGATGAGATGATTCTTTTAAATCTTTGAACCGACGCATACCAATTTTATATATCAACTTTTTAAATGTTGCAATCGGTAAAGTCTTTGTGAAAATATCTGCGACGTTGTCACATGACTGAATTTGTAGCACATTAATTTCACCTTTCTTCTGGAGTTCATGAGTAAAGAAGAATTTTGGTGAAATATGTTTTGTCTAATCTCTTTTAATATATCATTATTGTAATTGAGCTATGCAAGTTGCCTTGTCTTCATAAAGAGGAGTTGGAATATCTTTGATAGATGATAATCCACAACTTTCTCGGATATTATGAATTATGGATCGTAACCATACACATTCTCTACTTACTTCATGAATAACTATACTTTCAGTATGATTTGAAGAAGTAACTGCTTGGAAATATCGAAGGATTTGTGTAATTCCATTCCAATGTCATCGTGTTGGTGATGAACTAAATCTTGCTAATAACTTGACAATAAAGGCAATATCAGATCGTGTATTGTTAGCAAAATATATCAATGCACCAATTGCACTTAGATATGGTACTTCAGGACCAAGAAGTTCTTCATCATCTTCTTGAGGTCGGAAAGGATCTTTATTCACATCTAATGACTGGACGATCATTGGAATACTCAATGGATGTGCTCTGTCCATGTAAAATCTTTCTAGAACTTTTGCTGTATATGTTGATTGATGAAATTTGCCAAATGTTCAATTTGTATACCAAGGCAAAATGTAATTTTACCAACATCCTTGATGTCGAATAATCAATTGTTTCTTGGAGCTCTTCAAAAGTTCTAATAAGATTAATATCATCAACATATATCACAAATTTAGAACCAAATTTCTTAATAAAAACACATGGACATACCTGATCATTTTTAAATCCCACTTTTAATAAATATTCATTAAGATGATTGAACCACATGCGCTCAGATTAATTCAGGCCATATAATGATTTCTGCAACTTGATGGAGTAATTTTCACGAGGATAATGTTTATATGCTTTGGGCATGCGAAATCCTTCAGGGATTTTCATGTAAATATCATTTTCTAAATTTCCATACAAATAAGTAGTGACAACATCTAATAAGCGCATGTTTATCTTTTCATGTACTGCCAAATTGATAAAATATCGGAGTGTAATAGTATCAACAATATGAGAATAAGTTTCATCATAATCCATACCTGGTCTTTGTGAAAAACCTTAGGCTACTAACCGTGTTTTATATCGTATGATTTCATTATTTTTATTGCGCTTCCGCACAAATATCCATTTGTAGCCAACAGGTTTTACACTTTTCGGTGTTCGGACTGCAGGTCCGAAGACTTTACGTTGTATTAGTGCATTTAACTCCGATTGAATCACATCTTTCTATTGTAACCAATCTTTTCTATGCCGACATTCATCAACTGATATTGGTTCAGGATCATCATTATCATGTATAACATCAAGAGATATATTATATGCAAACATATTATCAATCATTGTTTCTATCCGATTCCAGCTTCTACCGAAAGTGGTATAATTGATAGAAATTTCAGTGGTACTTTCATCAACTTCTGGTTCTTTTTCATCAGTTCTCTCTTGGTCTTTATCATTCTTTTCTAATATGATCATCTGGATCCTTTCATCCTCACTTCTTTCGAGGATTTTTATCTTTAGAACCAAGAGATCGGCCATACTTCTGGCATGCTTTTGGCTCAGCAGCTATAGGTATAATCTTTTGTTCTGCTAGAACTTCAATTCGAATATGAGCATTTATAGCTGGAATATGCAATTTTGTTACTCTTCTGGAGTAAAAAAAAGCGTCTGGCATTTGATTTGCAATGCTTTACAAATGAATTATCTTTTGAACTTTAAGTTCACACGCGTTTGTACGCGGATCAAGATAATTTAATGATGTTGTCCAATCAAGATCTTTCTTATACTGTTTCTGTTCTCCCCCTAATTTAGGGAATAATGATTTCACAAGAGAATAAGAGAAAAGAAAAAGAAATGTAAGAACATGATGACAAGTAGGAAATTCTAAGAAATCTATTATAAAAATCTCTCTTTTTTTTTTCACTCTTCCCGGTACCTTCTTTTCCCCTTCCTCCTTGTCTTTTCTTCTCCTCCGTCCTCCATCCCTCCACCTATCATCTACCTCTTCTTCTTCCTCATACAAATATATATATATATATATATATATATATATGTATCGATATATATCTCAGTCATCAGTCATTAGTAAACATAAAAACAATTAAAAAAAAAATCTCAAAGCAGATATAGAGACTCGTAATTCATTTGAGACATAGTCAAATCTTGACTTGGTTTCTAATTCATAAGATTTTGCTGTGTTTTCTTTTTCAAGCCAACCGCTTCCACCTAATTTCCAGTCTAGCGCAGAAGATTTTAATGTATTTTCCTTTCCAAGCCAACCGCTTTCGCCTAATGTCAGGTCTAATGCAGAAGAGTTTGATGTATTTTCCTTTCCAAACCAACCGCTTCCGCCTAATTTCAGGTGAGATACCTCTGAGGGCTTCCTTTTTTTTTTTTTTAGTATGCTTAATAATGAAATAATAGAATTAAACTCTCTTTTGGTTTGTTGTGATGTAAATCAGTGGTAGTTCTGGACATACTGCTTTAGATTTTCAATTTGATCTACCTATTCAAGTGATTGCTTTTGATGTTGTTCCTTTGAATGAGGATATGCTTGTGCATGATCCTTTCTACTCCCTAATGGATTTTGAACAAAGCCAGAATATAGCTCCAAGTTATCATACATTCAAACATGAATTTTGCATGGTATTACCTTTACTGATATTGTTTTTCATTTTCTAGGAGAAATAATGAGTGGTCTTGGCAATGAATTCGGAGTGAGGACCCATGAAATAAATAATGTCGAAGTTCAAGATATTATTACAGACGAAATTCCTATGGAGAAGAAGAGGATTAGGAGCCAGAGAGAGGAGAAAGGCAATAGCTCCAAGACACTATCAAAAGAAATCATTTCGCAATACTTTTACCTGCCAATCAAGAGCGCGGCCAAAAAACTGAATATTGGCTTAACCCCTCTCAAGAACAGATGTAGGGAGTTGGGAATTCGTCGATGGCCTCACAGGAAGTTAATGAGCTTGGAGACCCTAATCAAGAATGTTCGGGTTCTCTTATACACACACTTGTAATTTGCAAATATGAAACTATGAAAGATTTATAAGTAAATAATGACTGGAATGAATGTATCTCCACTGATGATATCACTTCGATTTACAAGAGCGAGATAAAGATGAAGGAGGACATATGGTTGAGAAGAAGTTAAGAGAAGCCATTGAGATATTGGAACGTGAGAAAATGTTTGTGGAAGAAAGTCCTGATACACGGTTGAAGGACCAAACACAGAAATTAAGACAAGTATGCTTCAAGGCCAAATATAA
Source organism: Voacanga thouarsii (assembly GCA_026120185.1). Taxonomy (NCBI): domain Eukaryota; kingdom Viridiplantae; phylum Streptophyta; class Magnoliopsida; order Gentianales; family Apocynaceae; genus Voacanga; species Voacanga thouarsii. Next base: position 204,423 of record JANUWF010000978.1, read on the forward strand.
TAAGAAACTTAAGGGGAAGAGAAAATCCCAAAACTCATTGCGCAGTAACTTCACGGCTAATTCTACTGCTAGTCTAAATACTGGCCCAATGGAGAAGGAAAATGAGGAGGATGTCGAAGAAGAGGAATTGAAGTCCATAATTGCTACCTGTTTGTCTTCCTCTAATGCAAACATGGAAAAAGAACAACTACAAACATTCATCCTTAATTTGTCAACTCTATTGAAAAAGAGCAACTACAAGTATGTATCCTCAAGTTCACGTGAACACCAGTAAGATAAATGAAAGAAATGTAAGTAAACACAAGACTTATGATCAAGAGGAGATATATTTTTTTTTTCTAAACTGTTAGTAGGAATTTAGTATATATTGACATTCGAATGTAACATCTCAAAGATGTGATGCTTATTATTAATGGAAATATCATTTTCCCTTATTATCTTTTCTGTTCCACTTCAGGTGGCCAGTATTTCTCTGTGTTAAGGGAAATATCGAGTATGTCCATGACCATAACCACGACCACTGCCACAACTACGACTATAACGATGACATCTACTGGAGCCAACAGCATTCACTTCTGGGAGTGCTGTTGAGCCAGTTGGTCTGACTTCATGATTTCTCAATAATAACTCCTTATTTTTACTTGCAATGAGGAGAGCAGTAAGTAAATTTGTGTATACCTTTTTTCTCGATATTATTGCTGTAAGACAATATTCGAGACATGAAAGATAGAGAATGTCTTCTTCAATATATTTTTTCTCCTCATAATTGTAATTGAGATGTAATTTTATACATCGCGGAGCTATATTCATTCACGGTTTTAAAATCTTGCAACTTTAGGTGCAATCATTTATACTGTGCACTTGGTAATACGATCATTTTTAGGTGGTCAAATCTTTTTTTTCAACATTTAGATACATTTCTCTAACGAGAACCCATGACATATAATTTTTTTCAGAAATATCAAGGGCTACAAATTCGAGTTTAGTAAGGTTAGTCAAGAGATTAATAAATGCGTACCTGTCTTCTGACTTTGATAACGGTAGAGACTCGTGCTGATAACGTGTTATAAAATTTGGGTAGTATTAGAATAAAATCTATACACTACATACTAAGAAAACTCTAACTATTTTTGCACAAGAATTTCTTCAAACTTTCTCTTTCTTTTTCTCACAATTCTTTTACAAAATGATGGTGTATTTCAAGCTTAGGAAATAGCTCTATTTATAGAGCTCTTAATTAGTGGAATACGTCATCTTCCACTAATCTTAATTAGTGGTGTCTCCACTAAATGGTGGACATCCATAAAAATTCATAATTAGTGGAGTTTCTACTAATTCCCTAATAGTTCACATAAATTCATAATTAGTAGAGCTTCCACTAATATATTCATAACATAATTCACTTATACTTCTTGTTGAATTATGAATGATCCTCTCCTAATTTCTAGGCTTCTTAATTTTCAAATTGATCCCGGCCGCCGTAGCTTCATGGTTGCTAGAGGATTTGCTTCCTCTAGCTGCCATCAATCACCAATAGGATAAAAAAAAAAAATTCCTTCCCCTCTCTTTTGATAGACTCAACGGCTTTGAAATAAAATTAGCAATTTGTGATTGAAAGGATAAATTATATTTAAAAAATAATTTATAATTTTTTAAAATATTATTGAAAGAGCAAAATATAAAATTTTAAAAAAATTTAGAAGTTTTGATTTTTTAAAAAATAAATTAAAATTTTAGAGGGGGTCAATCCTGCTCTGTGACATCTCTCAACCTATCAAATCAATCAGCTGGCAGATTTAAAGGTGATCCGGCAATCCGCTTCACAAATAATGAGATTAGAGATTTGCCAAGCGTCTTGAATTAACTCTTATTGGCAAATTCTTCTTCAGTAATCAAAATATGTGTGGATACTGTTAAGAGTTCTTCACAATTGTCCTTAAAAGTACGTTATACTATTGGTTAGCTTGACTAGGGTAATGTTGTTATTTGACTCTCTCAAGAAGGACTATGTCATGTTATGGCTAAAAGGTTTATGGAGGTTGTTTGACCCGTGAGTTTGACTAAGGTATGCAAGACGGTGTTGAATTACTCGTGAGTCAAGATCATGTTAGCAGGCTAGCAAACTCAAGGGCTAGGGAGGTAGCCAAATATTATATTAGGACTTGATGGATGAATCATAGAGGGAACTTGATTGCTCAAGATGGCTATGAGGTGTGAAAACTAAGGTTAAGACTTAAGTAAGGTTCCTAAATTAAACAAAAAGATAGACCAAGTCTTTATGGGCTAACTTCGCTATGCTAGCGGTCAAACAAACATGAGGGATGCATGAGCTAGAGAGTGAGATATAGACCCCTGGACTGGTTCATGGCTAATTAGCTTGGCCTACAAAGAGGAATTGGTTCATAAGCTTAGTTCGAGAACAAGAAATAAAGTCTAAGTGGAAAAAAAGAGTCTTATCCAAGATTAAGTTTAAGGTCTTATCCTGAAAGATTAAGAGTAAGGTTCAATCTGATTGGTGGATCCAACAATAGAGATTTTTGGGGGACGTAAGGATAAGCCCTATGTAACTAAGTCCAAAGTTGAGTCAGATTTCTATTTGCTTAAGGACTAAAGAAACTCTATAAATAGTCTAGGTATTCAGTTGTAATTGATCCATCCCATTCATCTCATTCATCATTATTATAGGGAGCTCTTGTAGAAAGAGTACAAGAGAGACATAGTTAGGCTTTGGGTGGAAGTCTAGTACAGGTTAAGTGAGTACTTGTAAGTCATAAAGATTTGATATTTATCTCTTGTAATTCTTTTTTGTTTATTAATATAAGTTCAAGGTTGAGCGAGGTCTATAATTGTTCTTGTGTTCTTTTCTTCTCTACATTTTTATTTGTACTTTATATTTATACTTGTGTGGTTGATAATGCTAAGTAGTTTGATTTAGCCATGATCAAATTGTTGCTAGCACAAGGTTCTAAATCTACGTAATGGACCTAGCCTTTTGATAATTATGGAATCAGAGTACAGTTTATGTTGGAGCATTTTGACAGTAGAGTTTGTTGAAAAAATCTTACTTAGGTGGAAGCCACCTTAGCTTAGCTTCCTTATCTCAAACTGTGAGCTTTGTGGATATTGGGGAAGATTCCCCATCATTAGCTTAGAAAGGAAATAAATTTCATACTCGAGTACGCAACTTGGAGGATTAGTGTGCTTAGGCTCAGCGTGTAAAGTCACCGAGGCAGATTTGGGTAGATGGTTTGGATATTCGTGTGCAGAACCTGATCTAATGTATAAATATATGTTGTGAGCGGATCACAGATATTGAGACCGGACTAGATTGATTGGAGTCTATGATATGACAGAGATAGTTCTAGCATAAGCGTAGAAGTAGAGGACATCAAGGCTGATTTAGTTATGATTAAGTGCACCTTAGACAAGGCGGTAGTGAAAGGGCACCGGGGATGCCCAAACTGAAAGTGCTAGAACTGAAGGCCTCTGGTGAATACCATAGCACCAAGGAGTTCAAGAACATCTTGTGCGATATAGAAAAATACTTTTGGCTGCTCATATACTTAACAAAGAAAAGATAATTATTGCTTCAATATATTTGGTTGCAGATGCCAAACTGTGGTGGCTTACATGCTTGATAGATGAGAACTTACCAAGGATAGAAAAAACTGGAAGAAGTTCAAAGCGGAATTGAAGCAGCAATTCCTACTAACAAACACGTCATGATTGGTGCAAGAGGCCCTAAGGAGCCACTACTTTCATGAGAAACTACATGAAGGAGTTCAGCTTATTAATGATAGATGTGAGAGAGATGTCTGGGAAATATATGCTCTTCAACCTATGATCAGGTTGTAATTCTGAGCACAAATAAATTTGAAATGATAAGAAGTCTAGAACTTGGCACAGGCAATGGCGGCTATGAATTGTTTGATGGATTACAAAATTATGTTTAGGGTATATTTGGTAACTCAGTGAAGCACTTAGAATTAATTAATTAATTACTTAAGTAAGTTTGATAATAAATAATATTAAGCACTTAATTAATTAAGTATGTTTGATAACATATTTTTGTTATTATTTAATTGATTAAGACGTACTGAAGTCCTACTATAAATTTTAAGTGAATTAAAAATTACTTAAATTTAAAATCTAAATATGTTAAATACTCATATAACTATTAATATTCTTTTATAGTTAATCTAAATTGTAATAAAATATAGTGTAAAAATGAATAATAATTAATTTATATTTCATATTCAAACTTCATATTTCAAATTTTAGTCTTCAAATCTCAGTTTTAGAATTCAATACTTAAATATTCAGATTTTGGTCTTCACATTTCAATTTTATTGAACAAGCCCTTAGTCTAAGCCAAGGTAAAAAGGTAGACCCGACAAAGCCGAAAAGCAATACCAAGAAGAAAATAGAGCACTTCAAGGCAAGGACATCAAGAGGGATAAGGACGGATGTAATAAACTGAAGGAGGTCCCAAAAAGATGGACGTTACATATGTGGGGTCCTCATTATACAGCACACTGTCCCAAAAAAAATAAGAATCATAGAAAGTTTGGTACAACCCAAGCTCTGGAGGGCTAAAGATCAACAACATCACATCTTAATCCTCTACAATTGTTGAATGTCATGACTATAGAAAAGGCTCCATAACGTGGGTTAATGTATGTGAAAGTCCAAGTCAATAGAAATGAAATACTAGCTATGGTGAATTCGGAATCAACCTAAAACTTCATGGCAGATCGCATGGCGAGACAGTTAGGATTTAATGTTTCTAAGCATTCGAGCCATTTGAAAATGATAAACTCTGAAGCCAAACTATCGCAAGATATAACAAGTGTAAATTTACAGTTTAGAACTTGGTAGAGCATAAGCAATCTCAGGGTAGTTTCTTTAGATAACATCAATCTTATCCTTAGGATTGAGTTTTTGGTGCTAACAAAGGTGGTGATCATGTCACATATTAGGGGAATAATAATCATAGATGATTTAGCCCCATCATTTGTGTAAGATATTTATCTTAACAAAGGGAAACAGGAGCTCAAGATGGTGTTTGTCATAAAAATCAAGTCCAGAAGTTATGGTAAAATGAATTACCTAGCTGTGTTGGTGGAAAATATGTTTTTACCAGGTCCAGAGCAAAGTAACTACTTTGCTAGATAATTTTACGGATGCAATACTAAAGGAATTGCTAAAGTACTTGCCCCCTAAATATGCAATAAATCACAAAATTGAATTGGTCTTTGGTGCTATTCTTTTATCCCAGACAACCTCTTGCATGTCACCTGCTGAGATAGAAGAGTTGAAGAAATAACTCCAAGAGTTGCTAAAGATGAATGGTTCTCTTGAAAGTACCTTATAGAGTCCCAACGATGTTCCAAAATAAGCTAGATAGTTCACTCTAATTTTGTATGGATCACTGACGTTGAACAAATTAACTATCAAGAATAACTACCCTATCTCGAATGCAACAAACTTGTTTGATTGGTTGACGATAGAGAGATATTTTACCAAGATTGACCTTTTATCAGGTTATTGGCCAATGAAAATTGTCAAGGGGATGAGGCTAAACCTATGGTAGTGATGAAGTATGTCTTTTATGAATTTTTAGTCATGCCATTTAATCTAACTAATACCTTTGCCAATTCCTACAATTTGATGAATGATGTCCTCTATATTTTATGGATAAATTCGTGATAGTATACTTAGATAATATCGTTATGTACAACCAGACTTTGAAGAAGCACATGGTGAATCTAAAGAAGGTGTTCCAATGGCTTAAAAAACACGTAATATATATGAAGAAAAAAAGTATGAGTTCAGGCAAACTGAGATCACTTTTTTGGGCACATGATTAGTTAGGTCTAGATGAAAATAAATCACAAAAAGGTGAAAACTATGTTGAACTAATCGACCTTGACAAAGGTGCCAAAGTTGTTGTCGTCCCTGGACGCTAACTATTGTAAACAATTTGTGGAGGAATATTCTAGGATGGTTGCCCCATTGATGGACTTGTTGGAAAAAGATCAGTAGTGGGAATGGAGTACCAAGTGTAAAGAAGCAATCTAGAACCTGAAGCAGACTGTTGTTCCAGAACAAGGCTTAAAGTTTCTAGACTTTAATCTCTCATGTAAGGTACACATTGATGTCTCAGATATTACTATTGGGGTGTGTTGATGCAAGATAAACAATTAATAGCTTTTGAGAGTCGCAAACTCAATGAGTGTAAGTAGAGATACACGACTTGTTAGAAGAAGATGATGGTGGCGGTGCCTTACTTAACAACATAGAGGTATTACTTACTAGATGCACATTTCACAGTGATAGCAAATAATATTTCCAATACTTATTTTAAGTCTCAAAAGAAGTTGAGTCCTATGAATGCATGTGGCAAGAGTTCTTGGTGGAATTCAATTTTGATTGGATGTATAAAACATGAAGGGAGAATACTATTACAGACGTTCTAATTTGGAAACAAGTAGGAGAGATTATGGCATCCCTTACTATAGTAACGTCCAAATTCTTGGACTAGAGTGGAAGACTAAGTCATAGAAGAATAGGCTATATGAAATTGTTGGACCAAATAAGAAAACGTCTAGTCATACGCTATTGGATAAAGGATGGCTTACTCTATGTTAAAGGAGATAGAGCATATGTCCTAATGGGGACATGTCGAGAATAAATTTTGAGGAAGACCTATGATCCGCAGTAAACTGGTCATCCAGGCATGGAATGAATGTGGACTTTATTGTTGTGACAATTTTTCTAACCTAAAACGGAGTAAGATATTAAGGCGTTTGTAAAATCCTATTTGATGTACCAACTAGACAAGTTGGAGATAAGAAGGAAAGCTAATTTGACTATATGAAATCATCGGTTACAGTAAGTTTTTATGGGCTTCATCTCTGGCCTTTTCAAGATGAAGGATATGGTCTCGATCTCTATGGTTGTTGACTGGTTCTCTAAGTATGCGATTCTTGCTCATACTACTAAGGTGTGTTTAGCGAATGAAGCTACTAAACTATTCCATAATAACATAGTAAAGTATTTTAGCATGCTAAAAGACATCATTACTGACTATGATACAAGATTCACAGAAAGATTCTGGACGATTTTATTTAGTATGTTAGGTTTAGAATTGAAGTTTTCCGCTGTAAACTATTCTCAGACAGATGGATACGCAAAAGGATAAATACTTTGTTGGAGGACTATTTGAGACATTATGTCAGTACTAGCTAGAAGAATTAGGTATACTTTCTTAATGTTGCACAGTGAACTACAATCTGCACAAGTTTTCATTTACTAGCATAACCCCATTTGAGTTGGCAACTAATAATGCTCCATGAGGTTCCTTTGTTACGAAATAGTAGTAATTGTCTTGCTGCTTACAAATTTGCTCAAGCCAAGCAAGAGCTAGTAAATGAAGCTCATGATAGCTTGACAATAAACCAATAACAAATAAAAAAAGTATACAGGTTAGAATAGGAAAGATGTTGAGTTCCAAGTAGAGGATCAGGTTGTACTCAAAATGACTCCCCAAATCAAGAAACAAACCAATAGTAAGATGGTACATAAGGCTCTAGTTCCTAAGTACCTAATAGGTTGAAGATCCACACTATCTTTCATGTGAGCTTTTTAAAGTAGTTTAACCCTTTAGATAGGCAACAAATAGTCTGAGCTCCACCAGTCATCTAGGCTCAATATGGAAAGGTGGAGAGAATCTTCACTTATGTGACTCAAGGACAAAATAAGAAGAATCGACAGATAAAGTATCTAGTCTATTAGAAGGGTGAGAATGTTTGTTGATGCCACTTGGGAACAAGACATGAACTTATGGTAGTTCAACAAGGAGATTGTAGAGTATCAGAAGACCCAATAACCCTAGACATCAACATCTTTAAGTGAGAGAAGTATGTCAGACCCTTGAATTTGACTTAGATGCACGTGGGACGGTAGTTAGAGCACTTACGAGATAAGCCCATGCTAGCCAGTTAACAGATCCAAGGGATAAGGAGGCTTAACTGGATGTTGAAGCCAAGACTCGATAGATGAATCATGGAAGGAACTTTAATGCTCGAGATGGCTATGAGGTATGGAACTAAGGCCAAAACTTAGGCAAGGTTCTTAAATTTAGCAAAGAGATAGACCAAGGCATGGTGAGCTAACTTAGTTATACATTTGGACCAGATAAATAAGAGGCATGCATTGGCCTAGGGTTGAGATGTGGACTAGTGGATTGGTTTGTGACTGATAGACTTGGCCTACAAAGAGGAACTGGTTCATGAGTTTAGCCCACGAAAAGAAGGTAGAGTTCAAGTGAGAAAATAAGTCTTATCCAAGACTAAATCCAAAATTTTATCTCAAAAGATTAGGGATAAAATCCTATCTTATAGGTTGATTCGATGGTGGAGTTCTTCCAAAGACTCAGGGATAAGCCTCACATAGGTGACTCTAAGGGGAGTCAAATTCCTAATTGCTTAAGAACTACTCCAATGAAGCTCTATAATAGTCTAGGCATTCAATTGTAATTAATCCATCTCATTCATTATTGTTGTAAAAAACTCTTATAGAGAGAATATAGGAAAGATGCAGTTAGACTTTTGTAGGAAGTGTAGTACAAGTTGAGTGAGTGTTTGTAAGTTATAAAGATTTGGCATTTGTCTCTTGTAATCCTTATGCATTCATTAATAAAAGTTGAAAGTTAGATGGAATCCATGATTGTTTTTATGTTCTCTCCTTCTCTATTTCTTTACTTATACTTTATATTTGTACTTGTATAGTTGATAAGGTTAAGTAGCTCGATTTAGCCACTGTCATATTACTATTAGTGTAAGGTTCTAAATCTAGATAACGGACATAACCTTGTGACAGAGATTGGAGTGCTTCCCTATTAGAATTCTCAACTATGGAATCTAAATTTCTCAATTAAGGCAGGTGATGCATAAGATTTGGATGTATAAAAATCATATAATTTTAAGTCCATGCCTAGCCAAGTTTTAATTAAAACATTAACCCCCAAATTATACATATGAGCAAGTATATTCATCGCAAGTATAGTATAAAGAATTAACGAGTATCGATCATCAAGGAACAACTATCATTAGTTACTTTTCATTTATTGTTTAACCAACTCACTAAAGTGATAAGAGAATAAAAATAAATATATATATACAACTCAAAGATGAAAGAATATATAATTTAGACAAATATTCTTAAAGACATGATCATGACTTACTTAGCAATTATTACAATCAATTATTATCTTGGCATCATGAAGGAATTAAAATAGAATCCAATCGTTTCTCAAATCATAGACTCACTATCTCATGATTAAATTAGTATATTTCTCAATCAAACTAACAAAACCAAAAGATGTATTAAACTCATCCCACAACAATTATCCCTATACTCCAGGCAATAATGAATATGAAATTAGTTAATAATCCTATACTTTATATGAAATCAACTAATCTTTGATTATTTTGATTCTTTATTCTTAACTTCGTTTTTCAAGTCCATTAAGAGATAACAAATATGAAATCAATAAAACTAAATCAACTTCTAACATCGTTTTCTAAGTCCATTAGAAGCAAATCTAAATTCATTAACACTCCAATAATAACAAGTAATCAAATACAAAAAACAATAATCAAATAATCAAATAACTAAATCAACCCAAAAATTATGAATCCCAAAATAATGTCAAATTACAATAAAAATATTAATCACATTATTATTCTAGAAAAATAAAACAAAGGTAAAATAAATAACTCATAAACAAGCCACCTTCTTTTTTTCTTGAAGTCCTTCTTGAACAATACCCCTTGATTGATGAATCTTTTCTTTAATGATTGATTTGTAACTTTGATCCTTGAATTCTTATGTTTCTCTTGTATTTTTCTTGCTTAAATAGGCCCCCAAGATGTTAAAAATCGTTCTCCAAGAGTTCTAAGTTGAGTACAAGTTGAAAAATACCAAAATTCTTAGGAAATTCCCTAATCCACACACAAAAAGGAAAATTACTGTCTTTGGACAGTATGGAGCTAGCGCCAGCTGTGCTGGGCACGGTTGGCGCTGATTGGCCCAATGGTGCTTTGTTTTTTAATCAAAATTTCCCTCTTTCCAGACTTATGCCAGTGCTGATTCTGTAGGACACGACTGGTGCAAGCCGTGCATAGGTACGGCGACGATTTTTCATCAATTCTACATAAAAACACCAAAATAACTTTTTAAATGCAAAATATCAAATAAAAGGAATATGACTAGTTATTATATCAAATGTATCACAAAACAACCTCAAATAATTAGGAAATAAATGATGATTTTAACCCTTATCATATTCTCCCACACTCGAATCTTTACTTGTCTTCAAGCAAAGTACTTAAGACAAGAAAACACAAACTAAACTTTTAAAAATTTTGACTATAACAAAGCTACAATTCTCCTTCAAACTTTAGACATGATTTCTCTCATGGTGGTCTTAGTAAGCTCCCCCTCAAGATTAATGCTAAAAGCCTTTAGAATTTTCATGATCACAAGGGGAAAAACAAAGGCTTTAGAGGAAAAGCGAGAATGGATCACATCCCTTATAAATTGGATGATCAAAGGAGTATGAGGTATAGGCTGGGTATGTATCATCTTATGAAAGATATAAAGGTTAATCACTCGAGACTCGTTGAACCCACTAGCTTTAGAAACAGCATTGTAGGAAAAGATATAAATTAGGGCACGTAGGTTGGCCTCAAGGTCATTGTTAGAATAGGAACCTACCTACCCTACAGGACCTCTCTTATACATCTATAGTGTAGCTCTAGTATCACACACCTTTCATTCAAGGTCAGAGATTATCTTTTGGTTATGGTGATCTACAACTAACCAAGGGCCTTCATTAATAACATTCAAGATGGCAGCCAATCTATCTCTATCTACAAAAATAGGGATACTCTTTACCCTAGTTTCAATAGTCTCAAGATGATTATTTCTTTTCTACACAATGTTAGCATAAAATTCTTTAACCAAGATAGAGTAATAGGATCCTTTCAATTAAACAATAGGCCCCCACCTCAACTGTCTAAACATCATCCATAATTTAAGGGTACGGTCCAAAGAGGGTGCAAAAGTGCGTTCCATAATGATTTTATTGGATGCCCTCTTGGAATATCACTCCTGACATGAAGGATCAATGAAATCAGTAGGGTGTAAGAACAGGGGATCAATAGAGGTAGGAATAGAGGAAGACGAGGCTTTAGCCTGTTTTGAAGATTGACCTTTTTCTTTGGGCATGATGAGAGTGTTTGAGTATCAAGAAAGAATGAGAAATATGTACTACAACAACACAACATCACGCTCAACCAGTCACAATTCACAGTCAATCTAGTACTCTACAATACAACACATAACCCTCACCATTCACAGTTTACAATCAATACACAGCTGCCTCAATCTACAATATAACCGAAATAATCCCAATCTCCTCATAAATCCTGTAGCAATGAGTATAACGCCACAATTCAAACAACAATATAATCTCCAACACAAGAAATCTCATAGCATGTAATGGCATGATCATGATCATATTACAATTTATGAAGGAGAAATCTTTGCCAAGTACATTGTCTGTGTAACATGAATTCACCACCAGAATAATCTCAATTACCCAGATAACATGGGATCAAAATATGGAACATGTTATAGCAAAAATAATCCTTGAACCAGAAACTCATGCTATTTCTATCATAATGAAGCCACAAATTCAACCAAAAATTCCAAATTATGTAATTTTCACCCATAAAATATACCAAAAATAGTGAAAATTTCATGGCAAGAATTTAATCGTAAAAATGTAAGAAAAATCATACATTTATGTTCTTTGATGCATGGGTAAGCAAATTGTGCAATCCTTTTGAAGAAATCTTCACTTTTAAGAGGAGATTTGAAAGTAGATTTTTGAAGAAAAAGTTGGGATTTTAGCCCCTTAAGTCAGTCCCGATAGGGCTAGAGATTCTCTGATTTAAGCAGAGATAGGGGCAAGATTAGACTTCATATCTTTGCCCGCCTGCAAAAGACGGGCCAGGGCGGGGATGCACAATCTCAGTCATGTCCTAACCTATTCTTGCCCCATATAATATATATATATATATGTATGTATATATATATATTAAAAATTTTTATACTATACATTTTTATATAATTATATATATGTATATATCGTCAAAATATAAATATATATAATTAGTATGTAAGAAATAATATGTATATATAATACAAGAATTTATATTTATAAAAGAATTGATAATAAAAAGTATTTATATTTATAATAGTGTGCGTGTGAGTATGTGTGTGTATATATGTATGTATGTCAAAATGTAATACCTCTACTTCTATACATATTATATACATAAAGTGTTCTTATATATTTATTATATATACACAAAAAAATACAAAAATATATATAACTAGTTTGTATAATATTAATAGATTTTATATATAAGTTTATATTTATGCATTTATATAATATAATTAGTATGTAAGTAAATAAATGTATATACATAAATGATTAAAATATAAAATATTTATATTATATTATATTATATATATATATATATATATATATATATATATAGCCATCTACATATATTTATCATACAGTTATATGCATATTATCTTTTACATATTACTTATATATAAAAGATTATATATAAATTCCTCTTTTATATTTTGTGTATTGCTTTCGTTGCTCATCCCAATAGTATATAGAATAAAAGAATTTATATTTATAAAAGAATTGATAATAAAAAATATTTATATTTATATTTATAATAGTGTGGAGAAGAATAAGAGAACATGAGGGCAGGATCAAGACTTTTAGTCTTCGGCCTAACCCAAACCCATTACCATTTCCAAACACCATAGATATCCATATACACAAGCCATAGTTTTTTTTTTTTTTTTTTCTCTTTTTCCTTTTTTGCTGCATATGAGATCATCCATTTAAAAAAAAAAAAAAAGTGTTAAGGGTCATTACAACTGAAATAATTCTCAAATCCCACTATTATTACTTGGAAGTGAATTAAAATGATAAATATTCCAAAAATATTAATAAAAAAGATTACATAAAATACCAGTAAAAATAGTACTAAACCTCATAATTGTTAATTGGGTTCAAACCATAACTAAAAAAAAAAGCAATTATCTTCATCACACATTCACACTATACCGACAATACGAGCTTGACTTTATCTTATTTCTTACAATGCAGTGATTTAAAATACCATTGATATATCAGTAGCCTTAGAAATCGCCTAAAAAAGTGGTGAACAACCGAGAAGGGATCCAAATTAAGACTAGATAAATAATTATCTCCAAAAAGAAAAGAAATTAAAGGCTAATTTATAAAGATTCAAAACAAACCTTGTTATTGTATTTGCACACGTTCATGAAAACTACTAAGAAGAAAAATTACTGTAATTTATAAGTAAAATATTATATATGTTTACAAAAAGATATAAAAAAACCGACCAAAACTAGAATTCTGACTAAAGTCATAGCTCAAATTTGGCCGGATGACAGAGAATCGCAAGGCTGGTGGAGTAGATTTCTAGCCAGAAAATGGAGCAAGGATGAAGCACAGAGAGAGTTTTGATTACTAGGAAAGGAGAAATTCTTATATGCACTCGGTGTATGTGTATCAATATATTAAAGTGTTGTATTACGTATAGATAAAATTATATATAATATTTAGTGTATGCAAATAGTATAACACTTTAATGCATCCTATGCATGCACGAGTGTATATAAGAATTTCTCAAAATGAGAAATTAGGGACTCACAAGCCATAGTTGCTGCGAAGTACAGTGAGTTTCTCAGCCATTATTAAAGCAAAACTTAAAGAAAATAATACAAATAATATTCCACCAAATTAAGGCACTTCTGGGCATCCCAAAAGATCAAAGCCATTTTTATAATAGAGTCCAAAAGGTTGGTAGCCCAATGAGGCTGCAATACTTTATGAGCGATAAGATCTCAATCTTCTGGAGAGGCCCCACACATTTGTAAAAGTGTCAATATTCAACAAGGACCTTTCTTGGGTCCAAACTAGGCTGAATTAAAATGCAAAAAGTGAGGGTGGGCCATCTAATTCCAAAATGAAAAACCTTTTGCCCTATTTCGGACCAAAGTATATAAATACATATTTTTTTTACTCGCTCTGTTCATAAATAATTAACCTAATTTTTTTAATTTATCTAAAAATAATTGTTCACTTTCTAGATATATGTTGTATTTAATTATTTTTTTTAAATTTTACCCTTAACATAATTTTCTATTAATTAATTAGTATTACAATTACTCATATTAAAGTTATTTTAATTAATAATAAAATCATATTATCCTATTAAAATAGTCAAAAGTGTAATTTAATGAGGTGATATGGGTGAAAAGAAGATTCTAAAACAAAGAGTGAGAAGAGAGAGACAAAGAACATAAGTGAAAAGAGAGAGACATATGTAATTAAAGAAGTAATAGCATTCAAATTAATAAGGTGAGAAAGATAATAAAAATATTTTAAAGGGTATAATAGATATTTTAATCATTTTTACTATAAAATTCCATAATATGCATAGTTTTTACAATTAGGTCAATTATTTATGGGGAGGGAGTATATTTTTAAATAGTAATATTCGTATATTAAGAAATTTTTAATATTTATAAAATTTTTAAAAATATTAAATTACTCATATTAAAAATTATAAAATTAATTTAAAATTTAAAGTCAGTTAGATTATACTTAATAATAAAAGGACAATTGCCAAAAAAACAATAAATATATTCTTAATTTTATAAAATAAGAAATAACTATTAAAAAAATTTCAAAAGTTACTATAAGTAAAATTGAATTCAGGAAAAGTAAACTTAGAAGTATTAGAGAATTGTAATAAGATTGTACTCTTTTTGTTTGAAATTAAATATCTATATTTTCATTCTGATATATCAAAAATGAATGTCTATTTTTTTAATTTAAGTATATTTTTCTCAAAATTTCTATAACCAACCTTCACTGTTTAAAAGCAAAATACTCTATTAACCCATAGGTACTCTGTGAACCCCATAAGTTGCATTACTAAAATTATTAATCAATAAAGATAATACGATAATTTATTTAATAATTAAATATTTTTTCAAATTTTTGCGTTATGTCCGAATGAAACATTTAATTTAAAATAAATAGAGTAATACAATTAACTAAAAATAATTTTTATCATATAATAAATTATACGTATAATTAATATTTTTTCTTATTTAAAAAAAAGATGGTTGGTGAATTAGATGACGTACTGACACAATAGTAGATGTAAAATGTAATGATGCCAATTTATTATTAATATATTATTTGACCACAATAAGGTGTAACCAACATATACTCGTCCACCTCTTCCGCTAGACAGAGAATTAGGTTTCGGCAGATACTGTCCGTCAGTCTTTTTTCCATTTTAACCAACCAGTATTAAATGCGCATTCTAATCGAATCATACAAGAACGTGGACAGCAAACGGGATCCACATGGAGCATCGTTATGGGAAATTCTTATATGGAATGGATTCACGATTGATTACATATTTTAAATATTATATTATATATTTTTTAAATTATATATTTTTAAAAAGATATAACATTTTAAAGTAATAATCTACTGTAAATTTGATATATATATATATATGTATAAAAATTTTCCCATCTTTAAACCCTTTTAGCATATGTTTTTTTTGGGGTGAATACTAATAGATCGCTTTTCGCTTTATTGTGCTTGTCCTTTTCCATTGTTTGCTGTCTTGTTCCGTATCTTGTTCACAATCCAAGATAATCCTCTCTTACAATTTTGTTGTTCAAGATTTAAGGCTTAATAGCGAATCTCTTCTTAATCTTTACAAATCGATTTCTTTACTCCTTTCTTATGAAATTACTCATCAATCTGGATTAACTATGAGCGAGAAGTCTTATATCTACTTTTGAGATGATTCTTTAAGCTATCAATACGCTGAAAACTTTTTTTATTATTACTTAAAAAAGATGAAATTTGTTACAAAATCAATAAAATAAAAATAACTATTTATTTTTTTGCATTATTCATTTATCTAAAATGTAATTGTTCAATTTTCGAGATTATTATTTATCTAAAAGATAAATGTACCTGTTCTTTTTTTTTTTAAGTTAGTAATTTTACAGATAAGATTATATATCCAATTGTCATACCATTGAGTTTGACCCAGAAACACGTGGAACGGTGCCTGACCACTTACGAGCCAGACTATACCAGTCGGTAAACGGAACCAAGGGACACGGAGGCTTTGCTGAAAGTTATTGCCAGAATGAGATGATGGAACCATAGAGGACTTGGATGTAAGATAGGTTATGAGGCAGAACAAAGACCAAGGTTTAGGTAAGGTTCTTGGACTTAGTAAAATATTGAACCAAGGCAAGACATGTAGACTTGGCTATACATGTGTGGGCCAGACAGACATGATGCACGTATAGGCTCGAATTATGGTGGGACTTGCGGACTGATTCGTGGCTGATGCGCTTGGTTCACGGGCTTCGCCCTCGAGGAGGAGGCAGAGTCCAAGTGAGAGATAGAATCTCATCCAAGATTAGGTCTAAGATCTTATCCCAAAGAGATGGGAATGAGATAGGTTGATTTGACGATGGAGATCTTCTGAAAACTTAGGGATATGCCCGACGTAGTTGAGTTCAAGTTAGAGTCAATTTCCTGATAGCTTGAGGACTACTCCAAGGAAGCTCTACAAATAACCTAGGCATTCATTTGTAATCACATCATCTTATTTATTGTTGTAGAGAGCTCTTTTATAGAGAGAATAAATGAAAAACTAGTTAGGCTTTGGGAGGAAGTCTAATGCAGGCTGTGTGAGGGTTTGTAGTCATAAAGATTTGGCATTGTCTCTTATAATTCTTGTTCGTCATTAATAGAAGTTCAAGGTTAGGCAAGGCCCGTAATTATTTTGTGTTTTTTCTTCTCTACTCCTATATTCTTGCACTTTGTTAGTCGGTGTAGGTGTGTGATAAGATTGAGTAGCTTGGTTTGCTAGGATCAAGTTGCTACCGACTTAAGCATATTGAGTTTAGATAAAGGACTAAACCTTGTGACATCAATCCTCTATAAATAGGACATATTTAAACAAACAGATTATCAAATTGAATCAATTCGAGTAATTCTCATTTTTCTCTACTTTCTACTTACTTTATATTTTTTTTACAATTTATTTCATGATTATATTTTGAATCAAATTTACAATACACTATTAGCAAGAGACTTTATTGAAATTACTATACTGAAACTTACAATCAAACTAATACTATCGAAGTTACTTTGTTCAACTTTTTAATCAAGCGGTCTATTTTTTTAAGTTTATAAGTAAAAAGAAGAAATGTACTTTTTCTATTTAATTTTGTATTAGCATGATGAATCTTACCAACCTTGAGTTTGCAATTATTGAAATTATCGAAAAAAATTATTTATCCTAAATACTAATATTGAAATACATTTAGTTGCAATGGATCTGGTAGAAATCATTGTAGAAGAAAATTTATCATCATCACAAAATTGTGCTAAAGTCATGATTTTTCTTTACTATTATTTTCATGAAGATTTAAAAGTAAAATATCTTACCGTAAAAGATCCACTTATTTTTGTAGAATAATGTGAAAGAAAGGTCTGACAATTCGAAGATGGTTATCCATCCAAAAATACGATATGACTAGATGCATTTGCGTTTATAAGATTTTAAATTCGTCATTGAATATAATTCTACTATTTTAAAATTATCTCATAGTTAAAGTTGTACAGAGAAAATATTATTAATAAATATATATTAGAGAAAAATTTCTCTACTTTTCGTGGCTTGAATGTACTCTCTAGCAGAAATATCAAGAAATGGGGTTCAAAAACTATGTAAAATTGATATCTTGTCTCTTTATAGTTGAATAAAATAACAAATTATTAATAAAAAAAATTATGAAACCCTACTAATAGGTTCTACTCCATTCTTAAAAGTAAATATTAGAACTTATGATTGTAGTCTTAGAAGAAATCATGGTTGTAGTCGTAGTTGTGGATATTGCTGTGAAAGTATACCCAGTCATAATAGAAATATTCATTATGATTGAAGTGGTAAAAACAAAGTTACGAGAAATAATAACAACCACTAGAAGTGGACAAGAAAAATAAAAAAAAGAAAAAAGGCTATTGTTTTGACAAATTATGAAGATAAATGTTATCGACATAGTATGAAAAGTTATCTTATGGCAAATTATCTTGTTAATCTTTACGAAGCTTTTATTGAAAATAAAGGTAAAAAATGTTGAAGCAAATTTTATATTACAACATTCAACTTATGATGATGATGATAATAATTATGCAAATCTTGAAGTTTTTAATGTTGATATAACCCATTTAAATGTGACTGGTTTTTTTGAGTATCCAAAAAAAAAAAAAAAGAATTGATCATTTGATTGATGATGATAATGTTCAAAAAAATTATAACTTTTTTAATATTTTTATTTTATATATTATATTTGCAAGCATTGTAATAATAATTAGCATTTGAAGTTTTTTATTTTATATCTTAACTATTTAAGTTTATAAATATTTTGTTATAATCAGATGGCTATTGTTCCATTTAGTGGATTCAAAAGTGGCATTAAAGATATATCTCTAATTGATAGTGGTATAACGCATACCATATTAAAAAATAAAAAATATTTCTCTTACTTAAAAATGGGAGAAATAAATATTAATACTATAAGTGATAGTATAACATAAACTGAAGGTTTCGAAAAAGTTAGTATATTATTACCCAGAAAAATAGCAATTATTATTCATAAAACACTATTTTTCTCAAATCTCAAACAAATTTATTAAAATTTAAAGATATATGCCGAACTAGATATCATATTAAAACAATGGAGAAAAATAGCTTTGAGTATTGTTGTATTACTTAAATAAATTTGGGCAAGAAATCTTTATTAAGAAAATTATCATCTCTTTCATCTAGCCTATATTGTGTAAAAATTCATGCAATTAAAGTTCATCATTTAGTAAACTAGAAATTTATTGATTTTGTTCTATTATCATTTAGCATGACTATTTAGGTCATTTAGGAGGTTATTATAATGTAGAAAATAATTGAAAATACACACGATGATCCATTGAAAAGTCAAAGATTTTAACTTAAGGTAAGTTTTCATATGCTACATATTTTTAAAGGAAATTGGTTATTAAACTTCCTCTAGCAAAAGTTAGATTTGAGTATTTATAGAAAGGAATTCAAGGTAGTATATGTGAATTAATTTATCCATCATGTAAGTAATTTAGATACTTTATAATTTTAATGGATGCATCAACTCAATAGTTATATGTCTATTTATTATTAACTTGCAATATGACATTTGTGAGGTTGCCTACCTAAACCATTCATTTAAAAACATAAATTTCAAATTATCATATTAAAAGTATTCATGTAGATAATGTTGATGAATATTCCTCTCATGTATTTGATGCATACTGCATGTCAATTGGTATTATTGTTGAACATAAAATAGCTTATATTCATATCAAGGATGGTTTAACTGAATTATTAATTAAAACGTTACAATTAATTGCTAGACTATTGTTAATGAAAACAAATCTATCTACATCTACATGTGACATGCTACTTTGCATACTACAACACTTATGCATATAAGGGTAACAAGTTATCATAAATTTTCTCTCTTGTACTTGACTTTTAGCTTAGAGCTAGATATTGTTCATTTGAGAATTGTTGGGTGTGTAGTATATGTACAATTAGCGTCAAATCAACGTACTAAAATGGGTTTTTAAAGAAGGTTATATATATATATATATATATATATATATATATATATATATTGGATATAATTCTTCTTTTATAATAAGGTATTTTGAACCATTGATTGAAGACGTATTCACAACAAGATTCACTGATTATTATTTTGATTTAACTTTATTTTCTAAATTATGGGAAGAACAAAAACAATATAAAAAAGAATTTGCCTGAACAATATCGTTGAATTATTTGGATTCACGCTCAAGTATTTGTGAATTAGAAGTTCAAAAGATAATTCATTTATAAAGACCTACAAATCAATTGTCAGATTCCTTTGTTCACTTCATAAGGGATACTAAATCACATGTTCTAATGATAGATGTTTCTATTCGAATAGAAGTTTGAAATTCTTATAGCTACGAAATCAAAATCACACCAGAATTGTGGACGATCCTCTTAGTTCAAAAGATAAAAATTATCAAAAAAAAAAAGAGGATTAGATGATCAGGATGATTAAATTGAAGAATTATAAAATATAGACCAAGATACAACTGATGAAAAGATCTAAAATTTTTAAAATAGTAAAATAATATTGAAATTTCTATTAATTGTACTACTTCTGGCAGAAATTGAAATCAAATGAAAGAACTATTGATAATATTTTTGTATACAATATATAACTTGATATTTCAAAAGATAATAAGGTTGTTGAACAAACATCAACTGAAACATGTCGTCATAGAAGTGACTGGTTAAAATGAAAAAATATGATTCAATCATAATTAAACTCACTTACAAAATATGATGTTTTTGGACTAATAGTTCAAACACTAGAAAGTGTAAAGCCAATTGGTTACAAATGGATATTTGTATAATAACGAAATGAAAATAATGAAGTCATGAGTTATGAAGCATGATTTATAGTACAAGACTTTTTGCAAAAATGGAGAGTTGATTAAGATGAAATATATTCACTCACAATAGATGCAATTACACTCTAATATCTTGTGAGTCTAGTAGGACATGAAAAGATTAACATGAGTCTAATGCATGTAATTACTAGTTATTTTTATATGAGCCTTGATAATGATATTTATATAAAAATCTCAAAAGGACTTAGTATGCCTGACATATAAAATTTTGGTCCTTGTAAAAATTATTTTATTAAATTAAAAAAGTCATTGTATAGCTTAAAGTAGTCTTGAAACATGTAGTATAATTATTTTAGTGAATATTTATTAAAATTAGGATGTAAAAATGATTTAGGATGTCTTTGTGTCTTTATTAAGAAATCTGTACATGATTTTTTTATACTTGTTATATATATTGATAATATTATTCTTATTAGAACTCCAGAAGAGTTTCAAGAGATAAGAGATAATTTGGATAGAAAATTTAAAATTAAAGATTTTGAAATAACCAAATTTTATCTTATTCTACGAATTGAACTCTTGAAAGATGATAGTTTTATTCACAAATCAATATATAGAACAAAAGTTTTGAAAAGATTTTACATGAAAAAAGCACATCTATTAAGTATTTAAATAGTCATCAGACAATTAGACATAAATAAAAATCATTTCCAATGATGAAAAGATAACAAAGAATTTCTTGGTCTTGAAGTACTATACATCAGTATAATTGGTACATTAATGTACTTTACTAATAACCTTTGACCTAATATAATATTTTTTTCGTAAATTTATTAGTAAGATTTAGTTCTATTCCATCACAACGACATTTAAATAATATTAAACATGTCCTGATATATCTCCAAAGAACAATTGATTTCAAATTATTTCATTGAACTAAAACTGGCTCAATGTTGATTGGTTATATAGATACTAGTTATCTAACTCACATTCTCAAATTGGTTTATTTATTTACATGTAGTAGTTTTGCTATATCATTCTCTAAAATAATTTATAACAGTTACTTCTTCTAATCATATTGAAATTATAACCATTCATGAAGTAAGAGAAAAAAAATGTATGGTTGAGATTAATGATCTAGTACATCCGAGTGGTTTATTGTGAGCCCCTAATATTTTTCCTCAATTGGGTCTTCCTACTTTGAGGTTTGTGGTTTGTGGCCCATATTTTATTAGGGGAGTTAAGTGTGATTACTATAAGTTACAGACCCATATTATTTTTTTAATTAGGAGCTTTTTTTAATTTTTCTAAGAGTTTATTATCAGTTACGCGTCATTTCTGAACAAAACAACTTTATTTTAGAAACTACTCAGGCAAAAGGAAAGAACAATATGAGCAAAAGACCAGGAAGAGAAGTGGAGCAAGAGACTTCGAAGTTGGGTAAGTGTTGGTTTAATCGCTTTCTTGGGTAAAAATTAATTATGTTCTAGAGTTATTAAATCTCTAAGATTTTGGTTTAAGATGTGTAGGGTTTTGAGTTGGGGAATCAGGTAGCGATTGTATTATGATGTTTGGGTTTAATTGGTGGTGTGTGGTGATTAAAGAATTTCTTGGAAGCCTTAGGAGGAATTTTTCTGGTTTCAGATGAAGGCTTAAAATGACAAAAATAATGAAAACGAAGTCATGTTAAGAAAATGAAAATTTTATCTCTGTGATGAAGTGGCCCTCTTCGGATTGGTGTAGATATCTGTATAATGATATTTGAGACTAGTGGCTCATGTATTTGCAAACGTCTACTGCGTCTCATCCACGCGAAGCTTTCGATTTTCCAAAATGGTGCCTGTAGCACAATCGGTAAAGGTTTGAAATTTGGGTTTTGTTCCAAAGTTAGAAAATTTGTTTCGCTTCTGGGAGTGTGAAATGAAATATGCAGAGTTTCAATTGCTTCTGTCAATCCAAAGCTACGAAATCAAAAACCAATTATAGACCTCTGCTCCTCTGCCATCCATATACACACACAGAGAGAGAATTATTTCTCTGCGTGAAAAATAGAAAGCATCCATACTTTCTGTTATCTTTGCGTAGAACAACACGGGATTCATCCCGTGTTGTCTTTCTTTTTTTTAAAAAAAATTAATTAATAATTTATTTATATTATTTTTTAATAAATTTTATTTTACCTTAGTCTTATTCATTAGGCCAGATAAATTATTTATTTTTGGGTTTGAACACTCATAAATAATAAATCTCAATTATTTATTTTCTAAACTTTATTGAACAGTCCAATAAATAATAATAGGCCCAAATAGACCAAATAAAATTTCATACCTTCTATTTAGTTTCAAATTAATTTTCTAATTATTCAATCTGGGCCTTAGGCCCTGAATAATTAATTAACCAATTAAACTAGATAAAATAAATATTCTTTCTCGAACCTTTTATTTTATTTCAATCCAATAATAAATTAGATTAACAAAATAAAAACCCATAAATTTTAAGACCAATTTCTTAACCAAAATCCTTCATAACTTAAGGGCCATTCCGGAGACCAAAAAATACATCGCATTGGCTACAAAAATAACCAAAATACCCCTACTATGTAAATAGCTTTATTTTGCATTTTTAAATATTTTCTAATATCACCATAAGGAAATATTGACCTCAAGGACGATGCTGCGTTAATAAAGTCTTCGACCTATAGGTGCAATAACTAAAATACCCCTCTACGCATCGCCATGCAATTAGAAAGGAATAGTGTACTAATACATCTCTAATAGATATATATCTATCATCCTTAGACCTATAGTTCAATGATCTACAATTCCTGGAATATTTTCACTTTTCAAGGGAACTACCCTAAAGTAAACATCCAAGTCATATTCCCCAAAACCCTGAATAATTAGATCATTTGAACAGTAGATCTATTGCATTTAGAGGTTTGACACTCTAAAGTTTTTGTAGAATTATTTGAGCAACATTTGGATGTATTGAAACAAGTTAGGTTATGATCATATAGTTATACCTTTAAGTTTGTCACATTTGTACATGACACACAATGGTGGAATAGTATCACGTATGTACTTTTAAGTGTGTAAGTTTCGAGGATTAAAACTTTTTGTAAAGGAGATGGAATATGAGCCCCCGATCTTTTTCCTCAATTGGGCCTTCCTACTTTGGGGTTTTAGTTATTAGTTGGTTTGTGGCCCATGTTTTATTGGAAGAGTTAAGTGCGATTACTGTAAGTTGCAGACCTAATTAGAGTATTATTATTATTTTAAACAGGAGTTTTGTTTAATTTTCCTAAGAGTTTATTATCAGTTACACGTCGTTTTTGAACAAAACAATGTTCTTTTAGAAACTACATAGGCAGAAAGGAAGAATGACATGAGTGAAAGACCAGGAAGAGAAGTGGAGCAAGAGACTTCAAGGTTGGGTAAGTGTTGGTTTAATTGCTTTCTTGGTTGGAAATTAATTCTGTTCTAGAGTTCTTAAATCTCTAAGATTTTAGTTCACGGTGTGTAAAGTTTTGAGTTGGGGGAATCAAGTAGCGATTGTATTATGATATTTAGGTTTAATTGGTAGTGTAATTTTTCTGGTTTCAGAGTTGTCTTGTAAAGAAATTTGGGTTCCTTGCTTTTTTTTTATTCTAGTTATTGTTTTCTAAAAATTCCTATGTTTTACAATGTTAAGAATCCTTATTTTGACTATATAGAAAAGAAATTGGATTAATCATGATGTGAATAGTTTCTTTTATTTGTTATATGACTAAATACAGTATGGAAGTCGAGTTTCTGTTTATGTTATGTTCCTGAACCATGGCCTCTCTTCTGTTCTTGTACCCCATTTTGTTATATATATAAAAAAAAAGCTTTCTTTCTGCCTAATCTCTGAACTCTATTTCTTTTATTTTAAACTTATTTTGGGTGTTTGAATCAAGCCAAACGATCCTCTCATTTAATAAAAGATTTCTGTTGCCTAATCTAAACTTTGGAGTATTATAATGTACGTAATTTGCTCAATCCCAAGTGAGCCAAGTTTCCTTACTGAGCTAGTGAGTTTACTCATTCATTAACATTTTGTAGGTTTTCAGTTAGAATGTGATGAATTAGATGAATGGTTTAAAGAAGCTCTTGAGTAATTGTAGAGTTGGAGTTTTAGCCCGCACAATAGGATGATCTTTGTGAATAATTGTTTAAGTTTCAGTTATGTTCTAAATGCTTTCTGGAAATGAGATTTTGGGTTGGCATGTTTAAGTAAGTTTTAATGTTCCGATATTTTATCTTGTATTTGAGGGCCTTGTATTTAAGTTTCAATTAATGTGAACTTTTTGTGTTGGTTATGTAGATATCAGAGTGGCACAACTGAAGTGTGGTGGATTTAGTTGATATGTTAAAGGTTTAGCATCTCTTTTGGAGTTTTGCCGTGTTATTTCCGAATTTGGGGCGTGCACATTTATCCTATGAGAAAGAAATTCTAAAACTTCTTTATGAAGATAATACGACTTTTATAACTCAATTGAGAAGATGATATCTTAAAGGAGATAAAATAAATTATATTTTACCAAAATTTTTCTTTACTCATAGACTCCAGAAGAGGGGCGAAATAGACGCGTAAAAAATTTAATCATGTGATAATCTCTCGTATTTATTCACTTAGACATTGCCAACTGTTACATTTAAAAAATTAATGTCGGTTGAAATATATGAAGTCATCTTAAATGATGCCATTAAGAGAAGGAGTGTATATACATTGTACTCTTTTTTACTAATCAAGATTTTTCCTACTGAGTTTTTCTTGGTTATATTTTAATGAGGAAGTGTTCCCTTAAGAATGGAAAGTGAATTTTTTTTCTTGCACTAAGTTTTTGTCCTATAGGATTTTTTCTATGAAGGTTTTCAATGAAGCATTTCCGCGAATTTGAAAATGAACATCTAAGTGGAGTGTTTTGAAATCAATAAGATGAAAGTGGTCGTTCATTTTCTGACATTATCTATTTATCTAGAAGATAAATATGGTTGTTTAGTCTTAGAAATTATTCATTTATCCAAAAGATATATGTGATTATTTGTTTTTCTAACATTATTAATTTTATAGGTAAAATAAAAATTATATTTATTAAATTCATTTATTATCTTTTAAGATTATGTATTTGACAATCTATAAATAAGGATCTTATACAAATTAACAAAATATCAATTTAAATCAATTTAGGTGATTCTCTTATTTCACTATTTCCTGTAATTTCTTTACTTTGTAATTTTATTTTGAATCAAATTTATAATTAAGTTTAGTTTATTTCATTGGTGATGTTCTAAGAATGACGACGGTGGCAAAAAGGAGTTTATTGTGCTTGTTTAGTTTGCTCTTCACGGTATATATTCACTTAGAACTTGTTTAGTAATTCAATTAAGTAATTAAAAATAATTTAATTAAATATATTTGACACAAAAAATATGAAATACTTTATTACTTTAATATTTTATAAATTTTTATTATTATTTAATTAATTAAGATGTGTTGAAATTTTACTATAAATTTTAATAAAATAAAGGTAATTTAAGTTTGACATTTGGATATGCTACATATTTATTTAATTATAATTCTTTTGTATTTTTTTAATTTAAATTGTAAGAAAATATAATGTAAAAATAAATTATAATTAATTCAATATATAAATTTACACTTTATTTTTATCAAATAGTGTTTATAGTAGTGTGGTATAATTTATATTAATACTTTATATAATTTTTTCTCTTTCTTGTTTTGATGATCCGTATCTCCTTCTAGGCTCGCTTCCCTTCTTGTATGGGAACATTGGGAAGAGGAAACCGAGGATAGTTAAAGAAGTAACACCTCATACTACATTTTTATTAATGGAAAATTTATTTAGAAAAAAAAGAAAGAATAATATCCAAAAATCATAAAAGGCCAATGATTGTCGTATAATCGACGTATTTAAACAAAGATAATACACCTTTGGTTAATAAATAAACGGCCATAAAAATACACCATTATATATAGAGAGAGAGGATATGGATTTAGTCTCTCTCTTTTTATAGTTAATTATTTTAGATAACTAAGAGAAAAATAAAATTGTATTTTATTAGAAAATAACGTTAAGAGATGCGACCAATGGTGGCATATTTATGAGGCTACCAAATAAGGCATCCAAGGGATGGACAGCAACTATGGCTTCTTCAGTGAAGTTGATGCTTTAAATGTGATCCATAATTTGAATCGTCTTTTTTTTTTTTTAATAAGTTAGGTATTGGCACTTCGCTCGATTAGTCTTGACTCCCAAAACTTGCTCCTAGCCTCGGAGAGATTTAAATTACAGGATATATCCCCAATTAATCTTGATTTTTTCATAATCCTCTATACATCATTGAGTATGAAAGATCGACACCATAATGATTGGTTAACACTAAGCCTTTTTGAATGGTCATTTTTTGGATACAGACTGGAAAGGAGCTTTAGGGCTAGTTTACAATTTCTTTCTCATATTAATGGCCGGGAATATAGCTCGAAACTAGAATGATAAAAATAAAGTAACTTTGCAACTCAAAATCTTCTCAACATTTCATAAAGAAATTGTACTTGGGTATCTGCACATTCAAGCAGTAAATTTGAAGTACTCTGCTCAAGCAGTAAATTTGAATTACTCTAAATTTCTTAACCATTGCTTGCTGCCTATATTTATGTCCAACAAAATATAAATCAGATTATGGTATCGAATTTACCCAGTTATATTAAAGTGAATCACCAAACTCAGGGAATGAGATAAAAATTTTTAAAAATTTTATTTTTATCTTAGTAAAATTAATTTAAAAAAAATATTTTGAATTGTACCTTTCACTCCCAAAAAAAAATCTTTTAGAAATTATATTATCCTCTAATAGTTTGTGCCCTCTACCCTAAATTCCTCGTTCTGTCCCGCCCCCCACCCCCACCTTCTTTGTTGTTAACTTATGCTATCACTTTCTCATTTTATTTTTTTGAATTCTGTTTTTTTTTTCTTAATAAGACGAATGGTCGTTGAACCACTATGTTTAATTTATTGTTCTATCAACATTTAATAGGGAACCACTTCTTAAATATAAACTTAAATTTTATCAATTTTCTAGTTAAGTCAATAAAGAATAGAATAGACTGCTGTGCACAGACAATTCACCACCAACTCATCCGGCAAAATCCGTCAAGTCCTTGACACGGTACAGATGCATATACACAAGCCATAGCATTTTTTTTAAATAAAAAAACTAAATAAGAGATCATCCATTAAAGGAAAGGTGGACAGGGCTATTACAAACAAAATAGTTATTAAATCCTTCTAAATATTCCAAAATTATGAATAGTGTTATAAAATTAGGGTAGTGTTAGAATAAAATATTCACACTACACACTAATAAAACTCTAATTATTTTGCACAAGAATTTCTCTCTTTCTTTTCTCTCACAATTTTCTCTAATCTTTCTTTCACTAAATAATGGTGTATTACAAGTTTAGAGAATAGCTCTATTTATAGAGCTCTAATTAGTGGATTACATCATGACATACATCATCTTCCACTAATCTTAATTAGTGGTGTCTCCACTAAATGGTGGACATCCATAAAAATCTTCTATAATAATTCACATAAATCTATAATTAGTGGAGCCTCCACTAATTAATAAAGATTACAATAATTCATAATAAATAGAAAAGATTACATAAAGTACCAGTAAAAACAGTACCAAACCTCATGATTGATAATGGAATCCAAAAGGTTGGTAGCCTACTGAGATCTCAACAGTTGCCTCCACTAATTAATAAAGATTACAATAATTCATAATAAATAGAAAAGATTACATAAAGTACCAGTAAAAACAGTACCAAACCTCATGATTGATAATGGAATCCAAAAGGTTGGTAGCCTACTGAGATCTCAACAGTTATGCGCGATAAGATCTCCAGCTTTAGAGCCCCCACACACTCGTACAACTACAAGTGTCAATATACAACAATGAACAAGGACCCTCCGAACTGGGCTCAGTAGGCCGTCTATTTCCAGAACGAAAAGCCTTTTGCCATGTTTCGGACCAAAATACATAAATAGATATATCATAAAAATACATAAATACAATTACTCGTATATTAAAAATTAAATTATTCTTATTAAAATTATAAAATTAATTTAAAAATTAAAATTTAATTAATATTATATTTAATGATAAAGGTATAATTAAAAAATAATAAATATATTTTTAACTTCATAAAATAACAGAGAATTATAAAAAAAAAATATTCAAAAGGTACTATTCATTTGATAAAAGAGAGAGTAAATAAAAACAATCGTGAGAATCATTTCTTAGTATAATAAAAAATAAATTCAGGAAAAGTAAGCTTAAAAATATTAGAGGATTGCAATAAGATTATATTCCTTTTTTTTCTAGAAATTAAATATCTATATTTTTATTTGAGATATTTTCTAATTTAAATATATTTTTCTCTAAATTTCTATGACTAACCTTCTCTATTTAAAAGACAAATATTCTATTAACCCATGGTTGTTCTATGAACCCCATAAGTAATATCACTAAGATCTTTAGTTAATGTTTTTCTTTTTTTCCTTATTTAAAAAAAAGATGGTACGTGAATTTATGGCGAACGGACACAATAATAAGTGTAAAATGTTATGATGCCAATTTATTACTTTATTTGACCATAATAAGGTGCAATCAACCTATATTCGTAAACATCTCCCGCTAGCGGATACTGTCCGACAAACCAAACCAAACCCAACCCTCACGCAGTCTAATCTAATCTAATCTAATCTAATCTAATCATCCCCGCGTGATCCGCATAGAGCATCTTCAACCCTGTTAGCAAAAGTCTTCTTGGGGTGAATAGATTGCTTTTCGCCTTATTTTGCTTTTCCTTTTCCCTTGTTTGCTGTCTCGTTGCACATCTTGTTCACAGTCCAAGATAATCCTCTCTTACCACTTTGTAGTTCAACATAGATAAGGCTTAATAGCGAAACCTCTTCTTAATCTTTACAAATTTACTCCTTTCTGATGACAATTACTCATCAATTTGGATTAAATGTGAGCAAGAAGTCTTTTATCTACTTTTGAGATAATTCTTTAAGCTATCATACATTTAGAGCTTTCTTTATTATTATTTAAAAAAGATGAAGTTTGTTACAAAATTAATAAAGTAAAAATAACTATTCATTTTTCAATATTATTTATTTATCTAAAAGATAGCTGTAATTAATTAGTTCTTGAGATTATTTATTTATCTAGAAAATAGATGTGATTGTTCAATTTTCGAGATTATTCATTTGTCTAAAAAATAAATGTGACTATTCTTTTTGTTTAAGATTATTAATTGTATAGATAGGATGATATATCTAATTCTCTATAAATAGGACCTTATGTAGATGAACAAAATATCAATTTGAATCAATTCGAGTAATTCTCTTATTTCTCTACTTTCTATAATTTATTAATTTTATAATTTTCTTACAATTTATTTCATGATTATATTTTAAATCAAATTTACAATATGTTATCAGTACGAGACTTTACCAAAATTACTATACTGAAACTTACAATCAAGCCGATACTATCATAGTTACTTTGTTGAACTTTTCAATCAAGCCATCAAATTTTTTAAGTTTCTAAGTAAAAAAGAAGAAATGTATTTTTTCTATTTAATTTTGTATTAGCGCAACAAAACTTTTTGAGTTCGCAACTCTTGGTATTATCGAAAAAAATTATTTATCTTGAATACTAATATGAAATACATTTAGCGCAACAAGTCTAGTAGATATCATTGTAGAAGAAAATTTATCATCATCACAAAATGGTGCTAAAACTATGATTTTTTCTACCATTATCTTCATGATGATTTAAAAATAGATTATGTCACTGTAAAAGATCCAATTATTTTGTAAAATAATGTAAAATAAAGGTCTCACAATCCAAAGATGGTCATCCTTCTAAAAATATGGCATGACTGGATGCAATTGTGATTACAATATTTTAAATTCATCAATGAGTATAATTCTGCTATTTTAAAATTATCTCACAGTTAAAGTTATACAGAAAAAATATTAGAGAAAAATTTCTCTACTTTTCATGGCTTGAATGAGCTCTGGTAGCAGTAATATCGAGAAAAGGAATTCAAAAAATATGTAAAATTGATATCCTCATAAGTCATAACTGAACAATATAACGAATTATTAATAAAAAATTATGAAGCTTGACCAATAAGTTATACTCCATTCTTAAAAGTGAATACTAGAACTTATGATTTTGGTCTTAGAAGAAATCATGATCGTGGTTGTAGTCGTGAAAGTGTACGAGATCGTAATAGAAATATTTATTATGTTCGAAGTGGTAAAAACAAAGTTATGAGAAATAATGATAACCAACCGAAATGGACAAGAAAAAATAAAAATGAAAGAAAAAAGGATATTAGTTCTGGCAAATTATGAAAATAAATGTTATTGATATAGCATGAAATGTCATTGGTTCGTACTTGTGATTTGGCAAATTATCTTGTTAATCTTTACCAAACTTCTATTGAACAGAAAGGTAAAAATGTTGAAGCAAACTTTATGGTACAACTTTATGATCAACTTATAATGATGGTGATGATGATAATGATGCAAAATTTGAAGATGTTAATTTTGATATAATTTATTCGAATGTAGTTGATTTCTTTGAGTATCTAGAAGGAAAATAAATCATTTGATTGATGAGGTAGTGTTCAGAAAAAATTATAACTTTTCTTTTAATATTTTTATTTTATATCTTATATTTTCAACGTATTGTAATAATAATTAGCCTTTGAAGTTTCTATTTTATATTTTAACTATTTAAGTTTATAAATATTTTGTAATGATCAGGATTCAAAAGTAGCATTGAAGATATATATCTAATTGATAGTGGTACAATGCATATCATATTAAAAGATAAAACATATTTCTCTTACCTAAAAATAGGAAAAACAAATGTTAATACTATAAATGGTAATAGAAAATTAATTGAAGGTTCAGAAGAATTAATATATTATTACCTAGAAGAACAATAATTATTATTCATAAAACTCTATTTATCTTAAAATTTTGAATAAATTTATTAAATTTTAAAGATATTTGTCGAAATAGATATCATATAAGAAAATGGAAAAAAAATATTTTTGTGCATTTTTGTATTACTCAAATAAATTTGGGTAATAAATTTTTTCATCCTTTTCATCTGGCCTATATTATGCAAAAATTCATGCAATTAAAGTGCATTATTTAGAAAATTAGAAATTTACTAATTCTGTTATA
The DNA here is from genome assembly GCA_026120185.1 of Voacanga thouarsii. NCBI lineage: Eukaryota > Viridiplantae > Streptophyta > Magnoliopsida > Gentianales > Apocynaceae > Voacanga > Voacanga thouarsii. Next base: position 236,486 of record JANUWF010000978.1, read on the forward strand.
TTATCATTTGGCATAATTGTTTAGGTCATTTAGAAGTTATTATAATATGGAAAATAATTAAAAATACACATGGTGATCCATTGAAAAGTTAAAGATTTTAACTTGAGATAAGTTTTCATGTACTACATGTTTTTAAAGGAAATTGATTATTAAACTTCCTCCAACAAAAGTGAGATTTGAATCTCCAATATTTCTAGAATGGAATTCTATGAGCCCACATCCCAATCCGTTGGTGGGTCATTCCTTTATAGCCATGTTAGTGGGCCAAGTCCTTGAGCTTAGGGGTTATTTTCGTAGAGGGGTTAGTTTTGGGTTGTTTTATAATTAGTTTTATTAGGGGAGAATCAATAATTTAATTGTTTAGTCAGTTACGTTTGGGATTAATGTTACGTTGTTTCTGCACAGACAAGAATGTTTCATCAATTACTGCTTTATAGAAAGGAGAAATCAACGAGAGGGAAGAACTCGGGGAGGAATTCATACCCGAGGCTTTGAATTTAGGTAAGTCCTATGTTAATTATACTTTAGATCAGGTTATTGTCACTCAGGGTTCAATTGTTGGTCATATTGGGTGTAAGGGTTCGATTTGGGGGTTTTAAATTTGATTAGAAATTTGTGAATTGATTGTGATTTTTGGGATGTTTGTTGGCAATTAGATAAATTGGTGGTGGATTGAGAATTGTCTGATATCTGGATTGATTGGTAAGGAATTTTTAGTTTTCTTGCGTTTTTCTGGTTTTTTATTTTTTGTTATTTATTTATTTATTTTTTTGAGGAAATCATGAATCATTTTCCAATGAAAGTTATTTTGGAATTATTAAAATGGATTGAGTATGGTGTATGTTTAATAAAGTGTGGTGTTTAATTGATTAAATTGTGCAAAGTAAAGTTCTATTTAAGTCAGTGTTTGAGTTATGGATTTGATTGATGCTTATGAGTGGTTATAGTAGAGAGTCCCCAATCTCTATTATAAGGCCCTTAGCTAAGGGGGATACAATACATAGTTTCCAGTTATAAGAACCTTATTAGGGGGATACAATACCTAGTTTCTATTCAAACCCTTCTCCTAATGGGATATAATAATTAGGAAATGATATCGGCAAACCAGAACTTTTCCTAAGCATGTTTTGGATTCTAAAGTTTTGTTATGTAATCAATTATGTTTTGGTGTGCATGAGTTCAACTATGTTTTTGTTCAAAAGGGTGGTTGATTGTGTTCTTTTTCTTGTTTCCCTTGAGAAGTACTAGGAGCCTTGTGAAACCTAAGTTTTGGCCAAGTTGTGCTCTACTTTTACATAGTTTTTGTACTAATGTTTCGTTTTCCTGAACTGAACTGGCGTTGTCTCACCTATTGGAATCGGCTCCGGCTGCACTATGTTCATGATTCATTCATTTCCCGAACTGAACCAGCGCTATCTCACTCATTGGAACTGGCACCAGCTTCTCTTTGTTTACGATTCATTCGTTTTTCCTAAACTGAACCGACGCCGTTTCTTTTCTTTGTACCGACGCCGGCTGTACCCTATGCCTGCGATTTTATTTCTTTAGAAACCATTGTCAACTTGTTTGAAGTTTAAGGGTGCTTTGATTTCTTCTTGAGAGCTTTCCTTATTATGTTCGATGTCTACATTCTATCCTTGGAAATGTAAACCAACTCGCCACAAAGAATTACTATCCATAAATGGAGAATTTGTTTTTAAACGTTTTGTGAAGAATAGATACTAGTAACATGCTCAATCTCAGTAAAGCTATATTTACCTTATTGAACTAGTGAGATCACCTCTTCATTACCATTTTGCAAGGTATCAGTTAGAAGAAGAGGAGCTAGACTAGTGGTTTGAGGAAGATTTGAAGTTAAAGTCCGTTTTTAATTCTGAACTTGGTTTGATGTTCAATTCTTTGGTAGTTAGAATGTTATTAGACTATGATGAATTTGATATTAATTTAGAGCTTCGCACAAATTTATTCCTAGTTGTACTTGGGTGATTATGTATTTTTACGTTCAGTTGTCATTCTATCTGAATAAAAGGTTTCAAGTTACCTGTTAGTTTGATCATAGGTTTAGCATCCCATTTTAGTATATTGCCATGTCATTCCCGGTTATGGGACGTGACAAATTCAAAGTGATAAATATGAATTAATTCATCCATCATCTGGGCAATTTAAATACTTTATAACTTTAATTGATGTATCGACTCGATGGTTATGTCTATTTATTATTAACTTGCAATATGAGATTTGCGAGATTACTTGTTTAAATAATTCATTTAAGAATATTATTTTCAAACTATCATATTAAAAGAATTTATTTAGATAATATTGAAGAATATTCCTCTCATGCATTTGATGCATATTGCATATCAATTGGTACTATTTTTGAACATGCAATAGCTTATGTTAATATCAAGAAATGGTTTAACTGAATCATTTATTAAAAGTTTAATTACTAGACTATTGTTAATGTGAACAAATCTCCCATATCTATTTGGGACATGCTATTTGTGTACTTCAATACTTATACATATAAAGTTAACAAATTATCACAAATTTTCTTCTTGTACTTGATTTTTGGTTAGAGCTAAATATTACTCATTTAAAAATTATTGGGTGTGTAGTATATATACTATTATCATCAAATCAACGTACTAAAATGGGTCTTCAAAGAAAGTTAGAGATATATATTGGATATAATTCTCCATTTATAATAAGATATCTTGAACCAATGATTAGAGACGTATTCACAATAAGACTCACTAATTATTATTTTCACGAAACTTTATTTTCTAAATTAGGGGGAGAATATAAACAGCCTAAAAAAGTATTTGCTTGGACAATATTGTTGAATTACTTAGATCCGCACTCAAGCGTAAGTGAACTAGAAATTCAAAAGATAATTCATTTGTAAAAACTTATAAATCAATTGCCAAATTCCTTTGTTGACTTCATAAGGGTTACTACATCACATATTCTAACTATAGGTGTTTCTATCCGAATAAGAGTTCTAACATGACAAAATGAAATTTCTATAACTGCTAAATTAAAATCACATCAAATGTGTGAACGACTCCTTAGTTTAATAGATAAAAATCCTCATAAGAAAAGAAGATTAAATGATCAAGGTGATCAAAGTGAAGAATTATAAAGTAAAGACCAAGATGCAACTGATGAAAAGATCTAAATTGCTGAAAGTAGTGAAAATAATATTGAAATTTCCATCAATTATACTACTTTTAGCAGAAGTTAGAAATAAATGAACAATTTTTTTATGATATTTTTGCATACAATATGGCATTTGATGTTCCAAAAGATAATGAGGATATTGAACAGACATTAATTGAAAAATGCCATTATAGAAGTAACTAGTTAATATGAAAAGATGAGATTCAATTGTAGTTAAACTCACTTCAATCGTAGTTAAACTCACTTACAAAATATAATGTTTTTGAATCAACAGTTTGAACACCAGAAGGCGTAAAGATAATTTGTTATAAATGAGTATTTGTGTAAAAGTGAAATGAAAAAAATAAAGTCGTGAGATATAAAATACGATTTGTAGTACAAGGCTTTTCGCAAAAAATTAGCATTGACTATGATTGAATATATTCACCCACAATAGATGCAATTACACTTTGATCTCTTGTGTGTTTGGTAGGACATGAAAAGATTGATATGCGTCTAATGTATATATTACTATTTATTTATATATGAGCCTTGAAAATTATATTTATATAAAAATTTCAAAAGGATTTTATATGCCTGATACATATAATTTTGGCCCTCCTAAAAATTATTTCATTAAATTATAAAAGTTATTATATAGCTTAAAGTTGTCTGGACACATGTAGTATAATCATCTTAGTGAATATTTATTAAAATTAGAATATAAAAATAATCTAGCATATCCTGTGTCTTTATCAAGAAATCTGAATTTTGTTTTATGATACTCATTATGTATATTGATAATATTAACCTTATTGGAACTCCGGACGAGTTTCAAAAAGCAAGAGATAATTTGTGAAAAAATTTAGAGTGGGGTGAATAACGTTTTTGGCAAACAAAAGTAGATTAAAAATTTGGTTCCCCAAAATAAATCTTTCAAACTGATCAGCAAAGATACTTCGAAACTTCAAAGTGCTTCACAATTTCAATAATGCAACCAGGAGTCTTTTAAAGACAGCACAAAATGATATAAAATAAAGATAGGTAGTTGAAATATTAAATGACAGGTTTAAATCAAAATGCAAGGATCATAAATAGCTCACTGATTTTAACAAAATCAGGATAGAACATTTAAAGACGAAAGTCAGTGAGAGTGTATAGTAAAGAAATTTAAGCAAAAGACACGAAATGAAAATCAGAGATTTATAGTGGGTCGATCATCAAATGTTCTACATCCACTACCTTAAGTTCTTACTTAAGGGCTTCAACACACTCACTAAATTTTTTTTTCCCAATTCAATGGTAGTAGACAACACCAATCTTACACAAGAGGTTTACCAACCTTGGTTTTACACCAAACCTCTTTAATTATAACAATCAAGGATTACCCTAACTGGGTTTTACCTGCTCAACCTTAATACAAGATAGATTGATAGAAAGTTTACAAAAATATCTCACAGAGCAGATTGCAAACCGATGAGCACCAACACTTTTTACCTTTTTAACAATTTAATTTCACGTTAAAGCACAAATGAAAAGGGAAATTTTTGTATTCTAAAAGTATAAGAGTGTTTTTGAGAAAGATGGCATAAAAATCTACTTCAAAATTAAGTTTTGAAAACTTTTATAGGAGCAAAAATCAAGTTAGCAATGGCTAGTTTTTCGCTGTCAGGTTTTCCAGAAGTTCACACTTAAGGATCAGAAGAATGTGCGTCTAAAAGGTGAGTTCAAAGCGGCACTTTTTTAGGCAAAAATATTTTGAAATTGTTACAGAATTTTGAATTCAGAGGTCCATCCAAACTACTTAATCTAAACATCTGAAAACTTACTCTTTGAAATCATTTTATTTTCGTGTGCTTCAAGGTAAAAATTAAATTGAGTCATAAGGTAAAGGAGATATAAGAATTTACATATAATACCTTGACATATAATTCCTAGTCTAAAGTTCCTTCTCAAGGACTTCATGATTTTTGCAAGCTCTTAAAGAAGACGTTATACTTTACTTGAATTCCTTTGCTCAAGAGCTGCTTAATAGTTTTATTCGTATGCCTTAAAAGAATTGAGGTCAAACATGTCATATCACATGTAGATCACAAAAGTTAGTTCTCATCAATATTTGTCATAAGTTAAAACATAACAGAATGCCCTTAGGGTAACAATCCCCCCATTTTTGAGTGATGATAAACTTGATGGGATTGTGATATGAAAATATTGATATGTATAGTATGGACATGCTAGGTAGAGAGAAATAAAAGTATTTTTAACTAAAATGCATTATCTCATTATAGGACTCAAAGAGTGCTTATGATATTAAGATAAGAAAATTTAAGAATGTACTCACAAACATGGCTCAATGTGCCTATGGCCCAACCAACCTCCTTATCCTACCTCCTTCCATAAAATGACTATTTCTCAAGAAAATAGCCGCATAAAGGTCACAAGAGAAATGTATTGTTTATGTACATAAAGGAGTGTAGAAGATAAATCATAAGATGTAATGCTCCTCCTATGCATATGCATATATGGACAGTAAATAGAGAGCTATTGAAGTTCATTTGAAAATAACACTAGGTTCAACGGTTTAGACTTCCAAAACATCCATCCAAAAATAGCGTAAAATAAGGCAGAACGTAGCCTTTTAAAAAGTTATTTTTGGACTACTATTTTGGATTGAATAAATGCGGGTCTAAAACTCCCCCTGAATATGTGCGAGATAAAAGAAAAATTTTAAGAGTAGAGATCAATGATTCTTCTTGGACTTGATCGAACTTATTTTTCTTAAGGAAAATTAACGCAAGGATTTTACTGTGCAACCAAAAGGAAACCACACAGATTGCATAGATGTCTACTCAGGTATCCTTATCATCAAAATAAACATTTTTCAGACTGTTTATCACAATCATGTTCAAAATAGCTCATTCAACCAAATATTAGTCAGGAGGCACAAAAAACTCATACTTACACTTCAATCTCCTTAGTCTGTAACACAAAACGTCTCAACATATTTTCCATCAAGTCACCTAGCAGTCCACCATATTCAAATCATAACCATAAACAGTTTAAACCGTATGAATTTATCATCCTCATAAACAGTCATAATCATAATCCATAAATGTCAAATCATAATTCTCATAAACCAATCATAATTGCAATATAGTCACAATACACAATATGTATTCTCAATTCACAATTCTCATAAATCATCGTAAACCAACATACTCACAATCACAATCCATCTACTATTCTCAATTCACAACTAATATAAACAGTCATAAGACACAATATATTCTCATAATCATCCTCATATAAACACAATCCACCTACTATTCTCTCCCCATTTGTCATCAATCAAAATGCAAGAAAGACAAAGTAAAGAGAGCAAATAGAGTATAGAGATAGAGTGCAGAAAAAACTTTGGTCAAACTTTGATCAAGAGAGGAAATATATTAAAGAGATTAGCAGGAGATTAGTGCAAAAAAAATTATTCAAATATTAGTGCAGAAATCATAAAGTTGTTTGCCAATAGGAAAGCAATAAAATTGTTCAAGCATAGGAAACATCAAGCAGCAAGCATGATTGTCCAATTAGGAGATGTGGATGGTTGCAGACTTAGTCCCAGCACCTTTCTTGGAATATTGTCCAACAATTCGACTGGATTCTCTTTTCATTACCATGTGCTTCTAGCGTTTTCCTGAGGAACTTCCAGTTGTGGTTGGCTTGGGAACTTGCAATGCACTAGGGGCAGCAGATGTGGGAACTTCACCCTCCTTCTCCTTATCCTTCTCGCTTTCTTCTTCTTTCTCTGTTTCCTTTTCCTGGTCCGTTTGTGCTTCTTGCTCAGTCTGTTTTGCCAGCTGTGTCTTCAAATTGAGGGGAGGCTGTTTCTTTTATAGTCTTTTACTCTTCAGAAAGAACTTGTTCGTCATGGACTTCCTCAATGGGCTTTTCTATTTTCTTTTCATCCACATTGCTCAGTCTATTCCCCAGATTTTACAACTCAGTCATGACTTCTATCTGAAACCTATCAAATTTCTCAGCTAAATTGCTTAACGCATTCAAAATGCTCTGAGTCAGACTGCTTTCCTCTTTCTTTTGATTCCCCTTGTTTGAGGATTCTTCTCCTGTGTTTGAATTCCGTTTTATCCCCGTTTAGATAGCTAGTGCAGTTCTTTTTTCTTCAACTTTATTTTTAATAGCTTTTCCTTTTCTTCATCCGACACATCTTTAAGTAAGACCTATTCTTTATTTACTTGAACAAATCCCATTTTTTTCAAAAGATTCTATGCTATGCACATTTGCCTTAAGCTGATTGGGAGCACAAGTATTTAAATTTACATTGAAGTGATTGAAGGCTTTGGTCAATAGGTTACCATATGGGAGTGCCTTGTGAGATGTGTTTCTTGATTGAAGCATGAGCTTAGCCGCTAGAAAATCAAAACTGATTTGCCTACCCTCAGACAAGGCCAACATCAGTATCATTTTCATGATACTTATTGATGTCTAGTGCCCAAAACTTGGAGCAACCATAGTCGACATTATATGGTGCAAAATCCTTCCAGCACCATTCAACCATTTTGAATTTCTGTCACTTGAGTTCTTAAAACTCTTCCCACTAGTAAACCCCTTGCCTCATATATTTCCAAGTCAAATAAGTCTGATTCTTTAGGGAATTTGTTCATTTCAAAAAATTGAATCCCTCCATCTCTAACTCTAAAAATTCGATTTAACAGCTGATGGTCAAATTTTATATTTACTGATCCTACTCTAGAGGTATACCATTGCACCATAAAACCTCCCCCGGTCTCATTAAACCTTCCTTTTTTCAGATTCGCATAAAACTCCCAAACCAGGAGGGTGTACAGTTTCTCAACAATTGACAACAAGGCTCCCCAACCAAGATTTTCAAACATATTCAAGATGTCTAAGAAGTTAAAAAATGCATCAGCATCAACCCGATATCCCGTGACCACAGTCCTATTTCTAGATAGCCAATCATTAAAATCAGACTTACATTTTTTATCAAGAAAGCGCGGTACCTGGATTTTAGAGCTTTCTGGTACAGTATGCTCTGTTGAAGAGTCGGATTTGAAACTGTTTTCGCGATTTTCTTTTCTTTCTGCTTGGTAGCCGATTGTGCGGTAGCAACAACTTTTGTCTTAGTCGCTGCCTTACTTTTCTTGTCCATCTTCATCTTTTGTGCGGTTCCTTTGCAGATTTTGACATTTTCGTCATGACAAAAGCGAGGGAAGATAAAGGATTTTTGATTCAGCTGGGGAAGATGACGATACGAATGAGAAGAAGCAGAGAGAACAATGGCGGTTTTGGATTTCTAAGAGAGAAAAAGAAATAGCCATTTTTTGTGATTTCCTAAGCTCTAGAGTAGATAACTACAATCAAGTACTTTCAATCAGAGATTTTTTTTCAGAGATAGGGTCATTTTTATTTTTGAAAATGCGTGGACATTTGAAAATTTAAAAAGTTAGTTATGGACATATGTACTCTATCTTTTGAACAAAAAATTGGGGTTTTGATGAATTTTGGGCTGCTACCATTTTGGATTTGGACTGAGTCCAAATTGGTTCATCCAAAAAACGGAATGACGGATGTTCTATTGATGGGATTTTAGATTCATGTTTCTTAGATATTGCATCCAAAATCTCTGTTCGAATGGTGCATCTTCAAAAGTTCTGCAAGAGTGAACAAACAAATCATTAGCAAAATTGTCAGTTACATAATTCTAATAATTCTCAAACCTCTTCTCAAATGATTAATGTAACACCCCACGACTACGTACCCTAAAAGGGCGGGGATGTTGCCCCGTCCAGTAGGACAAGGGATATTTAGAACGAGGTATAAAATATAAAGGCAATCTCCAAAAGGATCAACTTAGATAAATAAAGAAATACTCTTATTACATCAAGCTCATATTGGAGCCAAACGGAATAAAACAAAATATTGTTTAGAAGCACAAGTAACAAAAGTCTCCTAGAACAGCATAGGAAAATAGCAAAAGCTTCAATTATTACATGCCCCGCTGACTTAGCACAGTCTATCTCTTGAAAACATGATGTAAAACGGTGTGAGAATAAATCTCAGTAAGTCCGGTGTGTGCACATGATGTTTTGAATAGTACGTGTATGCAAAGTGTAAAACATTTGTAGAAATAATTTGGCAAGTCATAAACAATCTCTTTTCGCAAGGAGTGGGTTTTTCTCATTGTCACACTTTGTACAAAATAAATCCTCCACTCGGATAAAAGTCATGTCACCACACGTTGGGCTCCATGAGAACAAATTGGCCAAGGCACCACACTTTGTGCACCTTGTCCGGACCAGATTACCACACGTTGGGCGTTCTGATCAAGGTGAGTGTACAGCCCATCGGGTGAGATACTCCTCCATCTCTACACCCAACAAAACCATCCGGGTGTCCATGCCGGGAATATAAATAATACCTTCCAGGTATAATGCTAGCTCGGACCGGCCTGAACAACCAACACTGTCGCCTTTTCGAGCAGAGTTTACCTTCTGGAGGTGGCCTCCTGCCAGAAGACTTACGCCAGCCCTCCAAGACTAGTATTGTTAGCCTACCCTTATTGAGTACTCAACGAACATATCCGTCAATTCCTGATTCAAAATATTTTCAAACCTTGGCTTTGTAAAACGTGGTTTTCTTTAAAAGAGATTTCTAAAAATTTAAGGAAAAGAATAGTTTTCTTGCTAAAATCGCTAGTTCGACAAAACCGTTTAAAGAATAAATATCCACGTTTACAACCCAGGCAAACATAGTTTAACAATAGCTTTACAAAGCTTCACAACATGGACTTGCCATCACAACATTTAACAAAACAGTTTATAAAAGGACTTACCATCACAACGTTTAATAAAAGAGTTTATACAAGGACTTACTTGATATGCCTCAGATAACGAGATAAAAATCACAGCTGGCTTTCCTCAATTATCCACCTGATCTAAACCATATAATATCATGATCAGGGTCTCAATTAATTCAAACATGCTCTAATCCCATTTATTTTCACAACCATTCGCAATCCCCTATTTAATTCCAAGTAAACTATTCAATCCCTAAAGATCATATACTACAACCACATGTTTATCTCGCTAATAAACACCATTAAACTTTACTTTCAGCATCAAGGGAGGGTATTCCCTTTCCTTGCAACTACCGGGTAATGAGGTCTCGATGCTCTTATGGTGATCGTCCCGAGTTCGCTTGAGAAGAAGAGAGAAGCTACCTCATTTGCTCATCTTGACCGAAAATTAAGGAAGAAGAGGAAATTAGCCTCTATAGGGCGTGATTTAAGGGTAGAAGAAAGAGAAAAGAATCATTAGAGAAAACGGCATCAAGAGGTTGAAAGGATTTGTGCTTACCTTAAGGTGTGTTCGACTTTTGACTTAGAATAGCTCTTGTGTTTTCGAAAATTTTGCAGAGAGAATTTGCTGGAATTTTCGTGTAGAATGGAGAGGGTAGACGGTTGCTATGATTTAGAGTTGGAGAAGATTAGCTTAGGGTTAGATGGTGATGTTTAGAAAGACTCCTAATGGCTTTAGGTTTCTTGGACAGCAAGGGCGAAATTTTAGCTTGTTGTGCCCTTTGATGCTGGCCGAATTTGGGAGGGTGTAGTGGAGGAAAATATTCTGCAATTTGCTCCTCTATGCTGGCCGAAATACTGCTCAAAAGAAGGCTGAATGTGTTCAAAATTTTGGGCCAAACAAGGAAGAGTTTGAGTGAGTTTTGATGACTGAAAAATCCTGTGCAAGTGCTGTGAAAATTCTGTGCAAGTGTAGCAAGGTTTGGACTGTTTTGGCTGCTATAATTCTACCGAAATTTCCAGAGGAAAATTGGGAGTTTTGGGCGCTGAAAATAGCTTGATCAGCTGGGGTTTTTCAGTGGGTTATGTGTGCAGAATTTCGGTTGGAGTAGGAGTTCAAAGCTGGCCGAAAATCCTGCACAAAGCTGACCGAATTTTCTGTGCATAAGCTGGACGAATTTCAGTGTTTTTGTGTGAATGAAATTCTGGTTTTGTGCAGCTAAGGTTCCCTGAATTAATGAGGAATATTTAGGTGTTTTGAGCTAGGATTTACAGAGTTGGATTGTAGCTAAGAAGCTGGAATTTTCGGACAGCTTATGTTGATACAAAGCTGCCGAAATTCAGCTAGGAAAAGGAAGAAAATCCTAGTTGAATTTGGATTGAAATAAAATCTGATTTTATCAAGGATTTGGATAGGATTTCCTCTAATCCTAGAAGAGTTTGGATTGAGCTACAAGTCCTCCAAGAAGTGGCGGTATTTGCTGGAATTTTTTTCCAGATTTTTAGCTAACATTCTAGGATTGAAATCAACAAGACTTCCTACTAGGGAAATGATTCATTAATTCCACCCATCCATGGCAACATCTATCTAACCAAAATCAAGCTAATATTTTAATTACTAGCTAGGGTTTTTTCGAAAATCCTAAGGAACACAAGCTGAAAATTAAAGGTGAACTTTATTCACATCAAAGTCCTTGAATTTAGGAAATAAATATAGAAACTTATTTCCTTGGAGTAAAAATACTAAAATTTCTCTAGGATAGCTAGATTCTTTTCCGGCCAAGATAAGAAATGGTCTAAAGAAAAGAATTTTAAGAAGAGAAACTAACTTCACAAAAGGTAGGATTCGAACTCGGGTTACCAAAGGAAATCACCAACCTCCCCGCTATTCCAAAACAACTCCAATGTTAATTTTTCTACAAGAAGTTCTTACCACCCCAATACTCATCCTTCCAAATCTTCGACCAAACCTCCCTTAACCAAGCCTTTAACAACACAATTATTTCACATCAATTAATTCAAATGCAAGAGCAACGGAAAAATTCACATGCATCATGCAAATAAAATTATTCTAGCTGCCACATAAAATGCAAGATGCTATGCAATGCATGACTTTTCCCCATAGTCAAAGGTGGTTTTGGGCGGGGTATTACATCCCCTCCCCCTTAAGAGAATTTCGTCCCGAAATTCAGATTTCATACCCTTCGAGCATACCCAGATACTTTCGTCTTAACCATTCCTCCGTTTCCCACGTTGCATCCTGTGCTCCATGATGATCCCAAAGTATCTTCACCATGGGTATCTGCTTGTTTCGGAGCGTCTTGATACTCCGCTCCAAGATCTTGACGGGTCTCTCCACATAACTCAGATTAGGTTGCAACTCCAACGGTTCTTCATTGAGTACATGACTCGGATCGGGATTGTACCTTTTCAACTGAGAGACATAGAATACGTCATGCATCCCGGTTAGGCCATCAGGTAGATCCAGTCGGTAGGCAACCAGTCTAATTTTCTCTAATATCGAGAATGGTCCCAAGTACCTAGGACTCAACTTCCCTCCCCTCGGATGTTTCAGGATTCCTCTACTAGGAGTCAACTTCAAGAATGCACGGTCACCTATATGGAACTCCAATTCCCTCCTCCTAGTGTCTGCATAGCTTTTCTGTCTGCTTTGCGCTGCCCTTAGCCTTTCCCGAATTAACTTAATCTTGTCCGTCATCTCCTGAATGCATACTTCACCGGTCTTTTTAACGTTCCCTTCTTCTGTCCATCCCCGGTATATCGGTACTTGGCATTTTCGCCCATACGAGTGCTTCGTACGGCGCCATTCCGATCGACGCTCGATAGTTGTTGTTATATGCTAACTTCGCATGCGGTAAAGACTCAATCCACTTATCTCCAAAGTCCAAGATACATGCTCGGAGCATGTCTTCCGATATCCGAATGACTCTTTCGGATTGACCATCGGTCTGCGGATGAGCGAGAGATGCTGAATTTCGGGGTCGTGCCCAAGGACTCCTGGAACTTACCCCGAGAACCTTGAAGTGAATCTAGGGTCCCTATCCGACACGATGCTCGACGGTACACCATGCAACCTTACAATTTCTCGGGTATATGTACGAGCCAACTTTTCCATCGAGTCCCTTACGTTTACCGGTATGAAGTGCGTTGTCTTGGTCAATCGGTCCACTACCACCCGGATCGCATCTTTGTGTGACTTGGTCATCGGAAGGCCGATCACAAAGTCCATGGTCACCTCTTCCCATTTCCATTCGGGAATCGGTAACGGTTGCGATAAACCTGCGGACTTCTTATGCTCCATCTTAACCTTCGGCATGTCGAGCGGGTTGACACATGCTTGAACTACATCCCTCTTCATTCCAGCCCACCAATATTTCCTCTTCAAGTCTTGGTACATCCTTACCTCCCCAGGGTGTATGGTGTATTTGCTCTTGTGCGCTTCGTCCAGTATCCTCTTCCTTAAGTCTTGGATGTCTGGTACACAAATCCGGCCCCGAAAGTACAATACCCCTTTCTCATCGGTTCGAAAATCGCCTCCTCCTCTCGCGATCTCTTTCTCCCTGAAAGTCTGAAATCTGTCTTTGCCACTGTTGACCCGATACAATTTCCTGGTCCAGATCGGGTTTCAGGGTTAGGTTGCTCACGCAGATCTTCCTCTCTTGCACTTGCGCCTCTTTCTCCAGGATATCCTGGACTGCCAACACCTCCTGTACTCGCAAGTGTGCCATTTTCACCTTCCGACTTAGAACGTCGGCTACCACATTCGCTTTACCCGGATGATAGTTAATAGGGCACTTATACTCTTCCAGGAACTCCATCCACCTACGCTGCCGGAGATTCAAGTCCTTTTGCGTGAAGATGTATTTCAAACTCTTATGGTCCATGAAAACCTCGTATTGTGCACCATACAAGTAATGTCACCATTTCTTCAAGGCGAACACTATAGCTGCTAGCTTTAGGTCATGCGTGGGATAATTAACTTCGTGCGGCTTTAGCTTCCTAGATGCATAGGCTATGACTTTCCCTTTCTGCATCAGCACAGCTCCTAGTCCTTCCTTGGATGCATCTGTATAGAGTGCATAGGGCTTATCAGCCTCGGGCAGACTCAGTACGAGTGATGAAATCAACCTCCTCTTAATTTCTTGGAAGCTCTTCTCGCACTTCTCACTCCAAACAAAAACAACATCTTTCTTCAACAGTCGTGTCATCGGTGAAGCTAAAGTAGAGAAGTTTTTAATGAAACGCCGATAGTACTCGGCCAACCTAAGGAAACTTCGTATCTCGGTAATGTTCTCCGGTTGTTTCCAATTAGCTACGGCTTCTACCTTAGCAGGGTCCACCTTGATCCCCTCCTTAGATATCACGTGACCAAGGAAAGACACTGAGCTCAGCCAAAACTCGCACTTACTGAACTTAGCGTAAAGTTTGAATTCCCTCAGCTTCTCTAGGACCAACCTTAAGTGCTCCGCGTGGTCCTCCGGATTTTTGGAGTAGATCAAAATGTCATCGATGAATATAACCACGAATTTGTCCAAGTATGGTTGAAAAATGCGATGCATCAAATCCATGAAAACTGTCGGCGCGTTGGTTACACCGAACGGCATTACTACAAATTCGTAGTGGCCATACCGCGTGTTGAATGCAGTCTTAGGAATGTCTTCTTATTTGATCCTCACCTGATAGTATCCTTGCCGCAGGTCCAATTTCAAGAAACAAGCAGCGCCTTGTAGTTGATCAAACAACTCATCGATCAAGGGTAGAGGGTATTTATTCTTGATCGTTAGATTGTTCAGTCCCCGATAATCGATACATAGCCTAAAGGTTCCATCTTTCTTCTTGACAAACAACACCGGGGCTCCCCACGGTGACGTACTCGACCGAATGTAGCCTTGCCTTAGCAATTCTTCCAATTGCTCCTTCAACTCCTTCAACTCTGTCGGTGCCATCCGGTAGGGGGTTCTGGATACCAGTTCTACTCCGGGAATCAGATCCACGGTGAACTCAACTTCCTGTTCAGGGGGTAGGGAAGTGAACTCCGTAGGGAACACATTCGAAAAGTCTTTCACCACCTCCGTACTTTCCAAGGTACACTGGTCCTTTGGTTTCCAAGCCTCAAATTGTTTAAAAAATATTAAATACGCTAAAAATAAATATTTTATATTAACAAATAATTAATGAATTAATAAAAAATATATAATTAAATATTTAAGGCTAATGATAATATTTAAATTTGAGCAACTTCCGGGCTTTAGCTCCAGCAATAAGGAATTTCAGTTCCTTCGTTCACTTGCCATTGAATTCAATTACATCCCGTCCAAGTCTCACAAACTGTACCGTCTTAATCTTGCAGTCCACACGAGCTCCGTGCTTCGACAACCAGTCCATGCCCAAGATCAAGTCATAACCGTCCATGGCCAGGATGATAAGGTCGGCCTCCAGAATCTCCTTCCCAACCTCAACTCCACAACTTCCCATTTTCTTGCCTGCTTCCACCACATTTCCCAAGGGGGAACTAACTACTAGGGTATAAGGTAGCTCATTTCCTTCCCAGCCCAGACGTGAAGCACATACTTTACTTACATAAGAGTGTGTAGATCCTGGATCTATTAGAACATTAACAAGACAACCTTGGATAGAAAGGTTACCTTCGATCATGGCGGCGTCCGCTCCGAATTCTTCTCGGTTCAGAGCAAAAACTTTGGCCTTCTCCTGGGGCTTCAGGCCTCCCGCTCCGGCTGATCCAGCAGTGGCACCTCTATTGCCTCCCATGGGCTGGGTCGGTGCGGTCTGCTCAGTCCTTAAAGGTTTGGGGCAGACGTTCCTCAAATGTCCTGGGTCTCCGCAGTTGAAACACCTTCTCACACCCCCGCTACCCCAGCAATTTCTCTCGGTGCGGCCTCGTTTCCCACACAGTCAACAGTTCAGACTTCCTTACATTGATCCGGTTATAGGCACTCGAGGCTGCTTACCCCGATTTCCCCACGGCATAGAACCCGCAGGTCGCTTATTGCCTGAAGGCCTCATAGGTGGACGACTCGGTTGGAAGGGTCGGTTCACCAGTCGGTGCCGATTTTCGTTCTCCGTCCGGGAAGTTGCGTCCACTGCGGCGGTGTACGACGTTGGCGGTGATGGAGCCAACGCCTTCCTCAAATCTGGCCTTAGCCCTTTCACGAATTGCCGGGTGCGCTTCTGCTCCATATCTACCAAGCACTTGCAGTACTTGGACAACTGCATGAATCGGGCTGCATATTGGGCCACAGTCATGCCTCCCTGCCTGAGGGTCTAGAATTCATCCTCCCTCTTCTCAGCCACCCATCGGGGAATATACTCGGCTCGGAAAGCCTCCGTAAAATCGTCCCAGGTTCACTCCTGCTCCTCCTTGTCCCAATCACCCCGTACCCGCTGCCACCATGCCCGAGACGGTCCCCTTAGCTGAAAAGCAGCAAACTTCACCATCCTCTCCTCCGAGTACTGCAGAGTAGCGAAAATGTTCTCCATCTGCTCAATCCATTACTCGGCTTTCTCATCCTGTTCCACCTCCCCCTGGAATGTGGGAGGCTGGAACTTCAGGAAATGCTCCAAAGCCTCATCCTCTCCCCGCGGTGGTTTCTTGGCCACCTTGTCCACTTTTTCGGTCAAGTTCTGTAGGACCGAGGCCATCTTGTCGAAGGCCTGACCCATGGTCACATCCCGTGACCTCTCCGAAGCTATCTCCTGCTCTCCTGGCAGGTGCTCTTCCACATCGGGGGTGGAACGACGCATCTGTTCAAACTCCGGGGTGGAGGATGCACTCTCCTGCACCGTTCTGCTATGCACAACTGTTCGGCGTCTTGGTGCCATCTTAATCACATTCACTCAGGGTCAGTTAGTGATCAAGGGGGAAAAGAATATGCTTAGGAGCATGATCAGTTGATAGTAATGCACTCATCTAAAAGAGATTGTGATGATAACGTGCATAGATAAATCAAGTAATAAACGAAACTCATGCTTGTCATATAAACCATTCTTTGCAGAAAAGAAGGGGTCATCTCATACGATACCCTTTTTATTTAAAATGATAGATAGGCCCTATGAGCCACATGCTTCCTTAAGGAAAAGATAAACAAACAAAAGTTTGAAAATTCCAAAGAAAGAAAGAGTAAAAGCTGCTGGTCTTCTATGTTCGACTCTCCTTAGTTTCAACAGAGGTATCGGAGTCGTCAGAGGCCGGTTTCACCAGCCACCCCACGGAACTATCGGGTCTCCCTATGATGGAATTTGAACCCAAGACCTCAAGAACTAATCTTAAGGCTCTAACCACTACACCACAACGACTCTTTTGACCATCCTATAAACAAAAGATAAAAAATTAGCACCAGATCAGAATACTTAAGAAAATAGAACCCAGTAAGTCAAGTAACTGCCAAAACCTTGTCTCTGATACCACTTGTAACACCCCACGACTACGTACCCTAAAAGGGCGGGGATGTCGCCCCGTCCCGTAGGACAAGGGGTATTTAGAACGAGGTATAAAATATAAAGGCAATCTCCAAAAGGATCAACTTAGATAAATAAAGAAATACTCTTATTACATCAGGCTCAAATTGGAGCCAAACGGAATAAAACAAAATATTGTTTAGAAGCATAAGCAACAAAAGTCTCCTAGAACAGCATAGGAAAATAGCAAAAGCTTCAACTATTACATGCCCCGCTGACTCAGTACAGTCTATCTCCTGAAAACATGATGTAAAACGGTGTGAGAATAAATCTCAGTAAGTCTGGTGTGTGCACATGGTGTTTTGAATAGTACGTGTATGCAAAGTGTAAAACATTTGTAGAAATAATTTGGCAAGTCATAAACAATCTCTTTTCGCAAGGAGTGGGTTTTTCTCATTGTCACATTTTGTACAAAATAAATCCTCCACTCGGATAAAAGTCATGTCACCACACGTTGGGCTTCATGAGAACAAATTGGCCAAGGCACCACACTTTGTGCACCTTATCCGGACCAGATTACCACACGTTGGGCGTTCTGATCAAGGTGAGTGTACAGCCCATCGGGTGAGATACTCCTCCATCTCTACACCCAACAAAACCATCCGGGTGTCCATGCCGGGAATATAAATAATACCTTTCAGGTATAATGCTAGCTCGGACCGGCCTGACCAACCAACACTGTTGCCTTTTCGAGCAGAGTTTACCTTCTGGAGGTGGCCTCCTACCAGAAGAATTACGCCAGCCCTCCAAGACTAGTATTGTTAGCCTACCCTTATTGAGTACTCAACGAACATATCCGTCAATTCCTGATTCAAAATATTTTCAAACCTTGGCTTTGTAAAACGTGGTTTTCTTTAAAAGAGATTTCTAAAAATTTAAGGAAAAGAATAGTTTTCTTGCTAAAATCGCTAGTTCGACAAAACCGTTTAAAGAATAAATATCCACGTTTACAACCCAAGCAAACATAGTTTAACAATAGCTTTACAAAGCTTCACAACATGGACTTGCCATCACAACATTTAACAAAACAGTTTATAAAAGGACTTACCATCACAACGTTTAATAAAAGAGTTTATGCAAGGACTTACTTGATATGCCTCAGATAACGAGATAAAAATCACTGCTGGCTTTCCTCAATTATCCACCTGATCTAAACCATATAATATCATGATCAGGGTCTCAATTAATTCAAACATGCTCTAATCCCATTTATTTTCACAACAATTCGCAATCCCCTATTTAATTCCAAGTAAACTATTCAATCCCTAAAGATCATATACTACGACCACATGTTTATCTCACTAATAAATACCATTAAACTTTACTTTCGGCATCAAGGGAGGGTATTCCCTTTCCTTGCAACTACCGGGTAATGAGGTCTCGATGCTCTTATGGTGATCGTCCCGAGTTCGCTTGAGAAGAAGAGAGAAGCTACCTCATTTGCTCCTCTTGACCGAAAATTAAGGAAGAAGAGGAAATCAGCCTCTATAGGGTGTGATTTAAGGGTAGAAGAAAGAGAAAAGAATCATTAGAGAAAACGGCATCAAGAGGTTGAAAGGATTTGTGCTTACCTTAAGGTGTGTTCGACTTTTAGCTTAGAATAGCTCTTGTGTTTTCGAAAATTTTGCAGAGAGAATTTGCTGGAATTTTCGTGTAGAATGGAGAGGGTAGACGGTTGCTATGATTTAGAGTTGGAGAAGATTGGCTTAGGATTAGATGGTGATGTTTAGAAAGACTCCTAATGGCTTTAGGTTTCTTGGACAGCAATGGCGAAATTTCAGCTTGTTGTGCCCTTTGATGCTGGCCGAATTTGGGAGGGTGTAGTGGAGGAAAATATTCTGCAATTTGCTCCTCTATGCTGGCCGAAATACTGCTCAAAATAAGGCTGAATGTGTTCAGAATTTTGGGCCAAACAAGGAAGAGTTTGAGTGAGTTTTGATGACTGAAAAATCCTGTGCAAGTGCTGTGAAAATTCTGTGCAAGTGTAGCAAAGTTTGGACTATTTTGTCTACTATAATTCTACCGAAATTTCCAGAGAAAAATTGGGAGTTTTGGGCGTTGAAAATAGCTTGATCAGCTGGGGTTTTTCAGTGGGTTATGTGTGTAGAATTTCGGTTGGAGTAGGAGTTCAAAGCTGGCCGAAAATCCTGCACAAAGCTGACCGAATTTTCTGTGCATAAGCTGGACGAATTTCAGTGTTTTTGTGTGAATGAAATTCTGGTTTTGTGCAGCTAAGGTTCCCTGAATTAATGAGGAATATTTAGGTGTTTTGAGCTAGGATTTACAGAGTTGGATTGTAGCTAAGAAGCTGGAATTTTCGGACAGCTTATGTTGATACAAAGCTGCCGAAATTCAGCTAGGAAAAGGAAGGAAATCCTAGTTGAATTTGGATTGAAATAAAATCTGATTTTATCAAGGATTTGGATAGGATTTCCTCTAATCCTAGAAGAGTTTGGATTGAGCTACAAGTCCTCCAAGAAGTGGCGGCATGTGCTGGAATTTTTTTCCAGATTTTTAGCTAACATTCTAGGATTGAAATCAACAAGACTTTCTACTAGGGAAAGGATTCATTAATTCCACCTATCCATGGCAACATCTATCTAACCAAAATCAAGCTAATATTTTAATTACTAGCTAGGGTTTTTTCGAAAATCCTAAGGAACACAAGCTGAAAATTAAAGGTGAACTTTATTCACATCAAAGTCCTTGAATTTAGGAAATAAATATAGAAACTTATTTCCTTGGAGTAAAAATACTAAAATTTCTCTAGGATAGCTAGATTCTTTTCCGGCCAAGATAAGAAATGGTCTAAAGAAAAGAATTTTAAGAAGAGAAACTAACTTCACAAAAGGTAGAATTCGAACTCGGGTTACCAAAGGAAATCACCAACCTCTCCGCTATTCCAAAACAACTCTAATGCTAATTTTTCTACAAGATGTTCTTACCACCCCAATACTCATCCTTCCAAATCTTCGACCAAACCTCCTTTAACCAAGTCTTTAACAACACAACTATTTCACATCAATTAATTCAAATGCAAGAGCAACGAAAAAATTCACATGCATCATACAAATAAAATTATTCTAGCTACCACATAAAATGCAAGATGTTATGCAATGCATGACTTTTCCCCATAGTCAAAGGTGGTTTTGGGTGGGGTATTACAATTAAATCTATCTTCGACTAGAGATTAAAGATGTCAACAAGCTATTCATTGGTTAGAATATATTCAACACAAACATCTCCTTTAAGCATATGATCTCTAATAAAATAATATTTAATTTCAATGTGCTTAGTTCTAGAATGCTGAATATGATTTTTGGTTAAATTAATAACACTAATATTATCACACAAGATAGGCACGCAATTAAAATTTAAATTAAAGTTAAGCAAGGTGTTTTTCATCCACAAAATTTATGCATAACAACTACCCGCTGCTATGTATTCAGCTTCAATTGTTGAAAGGGAGACACAAGCTTACTTTTTGTTATACCAAGAGATAAGAGAATGCCCAACGAATTGATAGTGTCCACTAATACTTTTTTTTTTCAAACTTGCAACCAACATAGTCGACATCTGTGTATCCTATAAGATTAAATAAATTAGTTCCAGGATACTACAAGCCATAATCATGTGTAAGTATCTAAGGATTCATTTTACAGCATATATATGAGATTCCTTTGAACATGATTGAAATCTAGCACAAAGACATACTGAGAATATAATACTAGGCTTGTTGGCAGTAAGATAGAGGAGACTTCCAATCATACCTCTGTATTTTGATTCATCCACTTTATTACCTTTTTCATCTTTATCAAGTTTTAGCGAAGTGCTCATAGGTATACTTATGTCTTTTCCTTCGTTCATACTAAACATTTTGAGCAGTTCCTTGACATACTTGGCTTGATTTAAGAAGATTCCATTTTTAATTTGCTTGATTTGAAGATCGAGAAAGAAATTAAATTATCCCATCATACTCATTTCAAATACTTTCTGCATTGTCTTGGCAATTTCTTGCACAAGGAATCATTAGTAGCTCTAAAAATAATATCATTAACATATATTTGCACAATTAAGATATTATCAGATTTTTTATACTTGATAAATAATGTGGTATCAATTAAGCCTCTTAAAAAGCCTTTTGAAAGAAGAAAATCACTTAGCCTTTTATACCATGCTCTTGGAGTTTGTTTTAAACGGGTTTTTGAGAGTTTAAAAACATGGTTTGAAAAATGTTCATGAGTGAAACCAGGAAGTTGTTCCACATATACTTCTTCTTCAATAAAATCATTTAAGAAAGTGCTTTTGATATCCATGTGGTAAAGCATAAAACATTTGAAAGGAGCAAATACAAGCAACATTCTTATTGACTTTAATTGAGCAATGGGAGCAAAGGTTTTATCACAATTGATGCCCTCTTCTTGATTAAATTCCTGGGCAACTAATCTGGCTTTTTTTTCTGATAACACTACCATGCTTATCAAGTTTGATTCTAAATACCCACTTGGTGTCAATTACGAGATGGTCAAGTAGTTTAGAAATAAACTTCCAAACTCTATTCCTTTCAAATTGATTCAGCTCTTCTTGCATAGCCATAATCTAAAATTTATCATGTAAAGCTGTATCAATGCAATTTAGTTCAGTAGTAGAGAGTAGAGCAAAGTTGTCAACAAAATACCGTCTAATTTTGACTCCATATCTAGGATTACCAATGATCTACTCTTTTGGATGGACAGTTTTGTACTTCCAATCTCTTGGCAGATCTTGATTTTTTAGTTCTTCAATTCTTTGATTGTTTTCTTTAGCTTGTTGTCCTTTTAATTCCTCTTTTTTGGCATGAATATCAAGTGGAGGAGTCATATGCTACTCACTGCTCCTTTTTTTTAGACACCTATATCATCATCATCATCATCATTTCTAGAAGAATATATATTCAATTCATCAAACACAATATGCACGGATTCTTCCACACACACAAAGTTCTCTTGTTATATACTCTATATGTCTTTTTGTTGGAAAAATATCCAAGAAATATAGTTTCATCAGATTTGCTATTAAAATTTTCACGGTTGTCACGAGTATTGGGGACAAAACATTTGCATTCAAAAACTTTGAAATATGAAATGGATGAAATTTTTTCAAATATGAATTCAAAAGGAGTTTTTCTTAGGAACGGTCTTAGCATAACTCGGCTGACAATGTAGTAGGTTGTATTCACAGTTTCAGCCCAAAAATATTTTGGAAGGAAGTTTTCACATAGCATTGATCTTGCCATTTTTTGCAAGGTTTTATTTTTTCTCTCAACTACACCATTTTGTTGAGGAGTTTTGGCAACTGAAAAATTGTGTGAAATACCATTTTCCTCACAAAATTTAGTGAAATCATAGTTGTAAAATTCTCTACCATTGTCGCTTCTAATTGAGATCATTTGCAACCAAGGAAATTTTAAATACGTTTGAGTAGTTTTGAAAATTCAGAGAAGGCTTCATCTTTTCTTTTTCTTTTTTTTTATGCAAATGTAAATGGTTTAATATTGATCAATAAGTATTTACATGGATGACTAGTTTACAGTCGAGGAGACTACAAACTAGAGGTTCTCAATACATGCCTCAAAACTAGTCTGAAAATTAGGGTACAACGTAAAAATTATAGTGTACACATGTGTTTTAATCTTCTTCACTCTTTCCCCCGGATGGCAGGCTACACCCTCAAAAATTGCCTTGTTACGGGCAGTCCAGATGTAGTAAAAAGTGACCGCCAGAGCAGTAGACTTTGCCTTAGAAAACCATGAGGTACCCCGGTTGGCATGTTTATACCACCTGAGACAAGCTTTTGCCGAATTCAAAGAAAATGGAAAACTTAACCATGCTTTCACTTTTGTCCAAATAGTAGCAAAAATCGAGCATTTGAAGAATAGATGATTCATCGTTTCTGACTGAGCATTACAGAAAGGACATGTCAAGTCTTCAAGTCTGAACATAAGTGCATCTTTGGTCTTAAGTCTACCCTTCGCACATAACCAAAGAATGAATGAGTATTTGGGCGTTAAACCCTGCTTCCATATAGTATTGGCCCAATACACAGACCGTGTAGTAGATCTCAGATAGTCATAAGCAAGAGATGTGAAAGAAATATTACAATTGCCCCAAGAATGAAGAAGATCAGCTGCATAGTGAGAATCACATTCACGCTCCATGATCATGTCTCTTATTGCCAACAGTTTACGAAACAAGGGGGAATGTTCCTTATGATCTTCGATTTCCCAAATAGATCCCCCTTTCAAATAGTAGTGGTCCACCCATTTGACCCACAAAGATTGTTTCCCGCCTGTATGTCCCAAATGATTCTAGACATAAGAGCACCATTCCAAATTTTTAAGTTCCTCAAACCAAGACCACCCTTAATCTTTGGAAGGCAAACATTCTTCTAGGCAACTGAATGGTTTTTAGAGTCCCACAGGAAGTCTCGAGCCATCCTTTCCAACTGACAAATAACAGCAGATGGAGTAGGAAGAATTGACAGCAAAAAACATTCGACCCCTTGGAGCACATATTGAATCAGCTGTAGGCGCCCAGCATAGGAGAGTGAACGAGCAGACCATCTCCCAATGTATGAACCAATACGATCAAGCAATGGTTTGAAGAAAGTGAGTCGAATTTTACCATTCATGATTAGTAGTCCAAGGTAGCGAAATGAAAGTTCCCCAATAGGAATGCCCGTAACTGCCATAATATTTTCTTGATTGTTTGGATCAATCCCCACTAGATAAATATTGGATTTATCCTTATTGATTTCAAGACCTGACCATCTCTTAAACTCTTTTAGGCAGTCAAGGAGAATGCGGATAGAAGAACAGTCACCCCTAGCAAACAACATGAGGTCATCCGCAAAGGCAAGGTAGGTAACCCTTAAGTCATTACACTTAGGGTGGTAATTGAATTATGTCCCAAGTGTATGCACTTTGACAACCCTTGAGAAATATTCTATACAGATGATAAACAGTAGTGGAGAAAGAGGATCCCTTTGCCGTAGACTCTTAGCTCTAGTAAAGTAGCCATGCACATTTCCATTGATAGCAACAGAGAAGGATGTAGTGGTCACACATTGCTCAATCCATTTCACAAAAAGGTGAGGGAACCCAAGCTCAGTAAGTAAGTCCCATAAGAAATCCCAACTGACAAAGTCATAGGCTTTCCTAAGGTCCACTTTCAATGTACATCGCGAAGAAACTCTTTTACGACTATACATACATAACGGTTCCTGAACTAATAAGATATTATCAGTCATGAGTCTGTCGTGGATGAATGCAGATTGTGTCCTGTCCACCAGATGAGGGACCACAAATTTAAGTCTATCAGCCAGAATTTTAGAGATGATCTTATAGACCACATTACAGCAAGATATTGGTCTATAGTCACCCACCCTATCAGAATGATCATTTTTCGGAACCAGGGTAATAATAGAATGATTAATCTATTTAAGAATTTTGCCCGAAATAAAAAATTCCATAACTGCATCACACAGACTCTTTCCAACCGTACTCTACGCCTTCTTGAAAAATAATGCCGAGTAACCATCAGGCCCAAGAGCTTTGGAATCCCCAATATCCCACAGAGCTAATCTAATATCCTGGATAGTTACGTCCCTAACCAAGTCCACCATCATATCATGAGGCACCAAAGGACCAGCCCTGACAAAGTCCACATTGATTCCCCTGCAATCAACCTTAGTCCCCAGAAGCTTCTGATAATATTTGACAAATTTGCCCACAAGAGCCTTTGGGCTATTGATCAGTCTACCATCCTCCATTGTGATAGAAGAGATGAAGTTCCTCTTTTTATTACGTTTGACAATGTTGAAAAAGTAATGAATATTCTTGTCAGAGAGAGCTACATACCTTCCTTTAGCAAGTTGCTGGTAGAACTTCATTTCTGCCTCCACCAAACGCCATGTTGAATGTTTACAGTCCTTGAATTGTGCAATAAGATTTTGATCCGCGGGGTTGGCAAGTAATAGCTGTTGTGCATTAAGTACAGCCTGGTTCACTTGTTTGACCCATTCAGATGGGTGAGAGAATTCCTATTTGTTTAGTCTCCGCAAGGAACTCTTAAGCATCTTCAAACGACGAGAAAGAGTGAACTGGTGGAATCCCAAGAGCGCCTGATCCCAAACCTCTTTAACAATATTATGGAACAAATCATGTTCAGCCCAAATATTTAGGAATCTGAATGGACATACAATTCTCACATTGTTGTCTACCACAGACCAAATAACAGGACTATGATCAGAAATGCACCAAATAGGGAAAAACTCAACAGAAGCCTGAGTAGGGCATTGAAACCATGCATCATTACCTATAATCCTATCAAGCTTGGACCATAACCTAGAATTTGTCCAAGTATACCTCGATCCGACACAAGGAATGTCCTCCAGCCCAATGTCTGCACATAGAGACACAAAGTCCCTAATTTCATAAGAGGAAGGCACTGAACCACCAAGATTGTCCTCGATATGTAAATAGGTATTGAAATCACCCATAAGAATCCATGGATCCGATATTGATGAAGATAAGAATTGAATATCCTCCCATAAACTTTTTTTAGCCATAACCGAATTGTAAGCATAGATAAAGGTGAAGGAATAGGTAGCATGGGAAATCTTACACCTGATATTCACAGTAATCGCTTGAGGCATGTAGCGAAGTAAATGGACATCCACCGTAGCATCATTCCACAAGATAACAATTCTGCCTCCATCAGATTCATCCAAGTTATGACAAGCCGACCAATTAGAGAATTTTTTGTGTAGAATATTGTCCACCCTAACAACATTCAACTTTATTTCCAATAATCCAATAACGTTCGCACGGTGATTAGAAATAAAATTTCGAACCCCGTGTTGTTTGAGAGTCTTGTTAAACCCTCGAATATTCCAGCAAGCAACTCTCATTGTGGACTAACTAGTGCCATTTGGGCACTAATCAAGTCGACACTCCACTGGGCATATTTTTTCCATACCGAACAAATAAATTTTGTTACCTGAGTGGTCATTTTACCAGTATTCCCCATGGCCTGTGGAACCTCCTCATCACAGCCTCCTAACCGGGAAGGGGAGAATGATTGTCTAAGTCCAGCTTGTGCATTTAATTTTTTCTGCCAATGAGGCCATCCTCTACGCCTAACTCTTGATCAGCCTCTTGTATGAGTAAGGTGGTCTATCGGTCCATTAGATGAGGAAGGTGCATCAACTGCAGCATTTCCACTATGTGCTTGGATATCATTGGTGCTAGAATTATCCTTAAATTGTTCAATACACACTGGCAACGACTGTTTGATATGCACACTGCTTAAATTATTCTGTTCCAAATTAAGGGCCGGCTGTTTCCCCTTGTCTTTGCCTACAACACCTGTCTCACCAGGCCCACCCGGGGATGTTGATCTCATGTTTTTGTTCTGTCTCACCGGGGCTGACATTGGCCTTGTAGGAGACTTTGTCCTACCCTTTTGCCATTTTCTATTCCCATCATTCCTGTTAGCCACCTTCTATTTCTTTCTTTTCATGTTTTCCCCCATACATGCCTCAGTAACATGCCTAAATTTGCAGCAGCATAAACAGTACGAAGGCTTAAACTCAAATTTTACCTGAAGGCATTCTGATTGGGACCATTTTCACCAGTGGCTTGGACACATCCACTTGGACAAGAACTCTAGCATAGGACAGGCGATCAAAAGTTACAGTAAGTATATCCGTCATGATCGGTATACCCACAGCTGATGCAATTATCCTTAAAGCACTCATATTCTAGCAACCGAGAGGCAAGGCAGGAAACGTGATCCATATAGGCATGATGCTCACTTCAGCCAGAGAGAAATCAAAGTCATATGGCATTGTTTTCAGTATCAGAGAGCGCCCAAATATTGCATAAAGCCCCCCACGGAGAACCTGCTGTCTATCTTTATCAGTTTGGAATCGAAAAATTAGTGATCCAGTAGCATGGGAATGTACCTTGGATTGAACTCCCCATTGTTTTGTGAGGTCCATTACTGCCTTCATGCCCGGGAACCTATCGACAAACATCCCAACAAGGCAGTAGCCCAGCTTACCCGTAGCTTCCACGAAGTCCCTTTCATCCAAGTCAATGAAATTACCCGAGCAAGGGATATGCCTGAGCCGCATTCCATTCTGCTGTTCACGATTCCCTTTCACAATATTGGCCCAGGAACGAGGAGGTTGAGTGGTCTACAATGGTTTGGGGGGAGACAGAAGATTGTCCCCCACTAAGGGGTCGGTAAAGGCAGAAGGCTCAGCGAGGTCAGGTTGACACTGGTTCCCCACTAGGGGGGACTCCAGACAAGCATGTGTAGGTGATTGAGGGGCAATTTGAAGGTCAATTGAAATAGAATGTATAGATGGCCGAGAGGAGGGTGGGATTGAAGTGTTTTCATTGGGCATCTCCATGTTCTTATCAGGGGAGACAACATGGGTTTTTGTAGCAGAAGTGGCCCCTTCTAGGAACCCTAATTTCTGACTTCTAGTCTGGACCATGAGGTCTAGCCCTCAGAACGAGAAAGGTCCAAATAGAGCCAAACGGGATGGTGGAAGAGATCTGACTCCAAGAAATAAGATAATGCTTACTTGGGTTTGGTATACCAACTCACTGACAGACGTAGAAAGAAAGGCAAACTGAATGAGTAATTGGTCAGGAGAAGGGTGGGTTAGGTAGATTCGAAATCAGCTAGGAACCAGAGGAGGAAGAAGAATACCGCCTCAGAAAACCAGAAGAAAGGGATTGACAAACAGGATTTAGCTGTGTAAATGAGGTATATGACGATCAAAAGATGATATAAAGAGGTATATCAGGTGCTCGGGGAAACAAGCTAAACCGGGGACTAAGGAATAACTAAGACGGGAAGAAAGTACATCACAACCCACTACATACAACCAACAAGCATCTAAGGGAATCATATAATCACACCACAGACTGGGATATCAACAACCAGGTACCGGCAGATATATAGACAGAAGACCAAGAAGAGATAACAGGTGGAAAATGAAGGAAAATGGCTAACCAGCTCAACTACGAATAAGCTGGACGAATATTACATATGAGAACATACAATAGGCACACTGATACCAATCAAAAAACACATAAACAGAAAGAAACTAACCAACATGGAATCCGTTTACATGCTTATTAGCTTGAATATCAGCCATGGAAACCAAGGAAGAGAAGTGAACTCACAGGAGTTGAGAGCTTCTCTCTCTACACTTCTTTATCTTTTTTCCTTTCCTTTTGTTGCGCTATGCTTCATTCTTTTGAGCAAGAAACAAGGTTCTAGTGAATCTTGAGAAGTCATCCACAATTACATAAGCATACCTCTTACTACTAAGACTAGTGGTCCTCATTGGTCCAAATAAATCTATGTGTATGAGTTCAAGAGGTTTTGATATTAAAATTACATTCTTGGGCCTAAAAGAGGTTTTGGTTTCTTTTCCAAATTGGCAAGCATCACATACTCGATTTCTATCAAATCTCGTTTTGAGCAGTCCTCTAATAAGTTTTTTTGAAGATAATTTATTTAACAAATCAATAGATACATGACCTAGCCTTCTATACCAAAGATAACTATTATCATTATTCACAGAGATGCATCTAATATCATGTGCTACAAGATCATCAAGATAAAGAATACAAACATTTCCAAAATGATTAGCAACAAGAATAGTTTTACTACTAGAACTATCTATGATGATGCAAGAATCTTTTTCAAAAATATCTTTGCATCCATTGTCATATAGTTGGCTGATACTAAAAAGATTATACTCTAATTCATCAATTAATAGCATATGCTTGATGATAGTTGAAGATCCCTTACCAATATTACCTATACTAAGTATTTTTCCTTTCTTTTTGTCTCCAAAAGTGACAAATCTATCGCTTGTAGCTTAAATACGTTTCAGCAGTCTGGCATTTCCTGTCATGTGCCGTGAGCATCTACTATCCAAAAATCATTTTGTGGAGCTCCCTATGTCCAACAAATATTCCTATACACAAGATGAAAAAGTGGCTTTTGGTACTTATACCTTCTTGGGTCCATAGGGGTTAGTGATAGTTCCTTTTACCCTCCAAACAATTTTCATACCAAATTGTACCTTCTTTCAAATATGACACTTAGATGCTTTGTGTTCAAATTTTTCATAATATATGCAACAGTTATGTATCATATGTGATAAAGCAGCTCTTACAAAGAGAAATTTGTAATTTTCAATTCTAACATCATGCCTATAGCCTAGACCATTTCGGTTTTCAGCTGTGTGTTGTGCCCCAAGCAATTTTTCCAAATTGTTTTTGCCATTTGTAAACTTCTCAATGCATGTGGTAAAATCATCAACTCTATTCTTCATATCATCAAAATTGCAAACCATAGTTTCAAGAAAATAAATTTTGTCATATAAGTATTTATTTTTTAGAGATATATGGTGCAAGGAAGTGATGATAACATTCTGTTCAATGTCCGAGCACATATAGGACTCAAATGAGACTTCATTCTCATTTAACAACTTTGTATTCTCATTTAATAAGGAATCAATTTTTATCTTCATTTCTTTGTTTATTTTAGACAATTTCTTTAGTTCATGAAACATATCAAAAAATAATTTACTAGAATTATCATGCTTTTCACAATCAGAAACATTTAACTCAGTTGTTAAATCTGGAGATGTAAGATTTACCTTATCCTCCATAGCCATGAAGTAGACATTAGCCTTTTCATTTTCTAAATCGCAACTTTCTTCAAATTCAGATTCTGCTTGATCCCAAGTTCCAATTAATCCTTTTCATTTTTTCAATTTTGTGTCCTTCTTTTTCTTTCTAAATTGCTTAGCCTCCTTTTATTTGGCCACTGGACAATTAGCAATGAAATATTCCGTGTTTTTGCATTCAAAGCATTGTGGTTTGAAAGAGGAAGTTTTTCATTTCTTTTTCACAAGATTTTTACCCTTTTTGAAATGGCCATTTTTAAACATTTTTCTAAACTTTCTGGCTACCATAGCTAATTCTTCCGTGTTTAAATCACTGACATCATCATAATCAGTCTGATCACTATTAGGCTCTGCATCAACTGATTTTAAGGCAGTTCCCCATTTTCCTTTCTCATCATCATATCTTGAAACTTTTTAAGGTTCATTTCATAGGTCAAAAGAGAGCCAATTAGCTCTTCAGTGGGTAAGTTATTCAGATTTTTAGATTCCTCTATAGCTAAGGTTTTTTGCTGCCAACTCTTTGGCAGAGCATCAAGGAGTTTTCAGTTTTGTCCTCCGAGGGAATAAGTTTTCCCATATACTTTTAGACCATTCATAATATTAGTGAACTGAGTAAATATATCGGTTATGTTCTCACTCGGCTTCATAGAGAACAATTCATAGTCTCAGACAAGGAGTCCTAACTTCGATTCTTTTATTTGATTGGTCCCCTCACGGGTGACCTCAAGTAGTCTCAATATTTCGTGAGTTGAATCACAACCACTAACCCGATTATATTCATTAGTATCAAGAGCACAACACAATATATTCATTGCTTAAAAATTCAAGGTCATTTTTGAAATGTCCTCGTTGTCATATTTATCACTTTATTAAAGCACTTTTTTGCCTTCAACGAACTTTGACAGAACAAAATGTCCATTCTCAATCAGATTCCACAATTCAAAATTGATTGAGCAGACATAAATTTTCATTCTGTTTTTTCTAAAATGTATAGTTACTTTCATTGAACAAAGGAGGTCAGTTTGTTGAAGACCTTTTAACATAAGGCAAAGTAGATTTGTTTTCCATAAGGATCTTCTCTACACAATTGTTAGACCAAAAATAGTATAGACCAACGCCCTGATACCAATTGAAAAACTTTAAAGGAGGGGTGAAAAAGGTTTTTGACAAACAAGAGTAGATTAAAAATTTAGTTCCCCAAAATAAATCTTTCAAACTGAGCAGAGATACTTCAAAACTTCAAGGGTGCTTCACGATTTCAATAATATGACCAGGAGTCTTTTAAAGACAACACAAAATGATATGAAATAAAGATGAATAGTTAAGATATTAAATAATAGGTTTAAATCAAAATGTAAGGATCATAAATAGCTTACTGATTTTAGCAAAAATAGGATAGAGCATTTAAAGATAAAAGTTAGTGAGAGTGTAGTGAAGAAATTTAAGTAAAATACACGAAATGAAACCCAGAGATTTATAGTGGTTCGATCATTAAATGATCTATATCCACTACCTTAAATTCTTAATTAAAGATTTCAACACACTAACTAATTTTTTTTTTCCAACTCAATGGTGGTAAGTAACACCGATCTTACACAAGAGGATTACCAACCATGGTTTTACACCAAACCTCATTAATCACAACAATCAAGGCTCACCCTAACTGGGTTTTACCTCATCAACCTTGATATAAGATAGATTGAAGGAAAGTTT
This sequence comes from Voacanga thouarsii, assembly GCA_026120185.1. Lineage (NCBI taxonomy): Eukaryota > Viridiplantae > Streptophyta > Magnoliopsida > Gentianales > Apocynaceae > Voacanga > Voacanga thouarsii. Next base: position 268,449 of record JANUWF010000978.1, read on the forward strand.
ACAGAAATAACTCATAGATTTGAGTAGATTGCAAACTGATGAGCATTAATACCTTTTACCTTTTTAGCAATTTAATTTCACTTTTGAAGCACAAATGAAAAGAGAGATTTTTGTATTCTAAAGTGTAATAGTATTTATGAGGAAGATGGCACAAAAATCTACTTTAAAATCAAAATTTGAAAGCTTTTATATGGCATTTTTAGATTTTCCAAAATTTTAGACTCAATGATTGGAAGAATGTACGTCAAAAGGTAAGTCCAAAATGGTATTTTTTTTTTTAGGCAAAAACATTTTGAAACTGTTATAGAGTTTTGGATGGAGTTTTGGAATCAGGGGTCCATCCAAACTACTCAATCTAAACATCTGAAGAATTACTCTTTGAAATCATTTTATGTTTGTATGCTTCAAGGTAAAAATTAAACGGAGTTATAAGATAAAGAAGACATAAGAATTTACACATAATACCTTGACATATGATTCCTAATCTAAAGTTCCTTCTCAAGGACTTTATGATTTTTGCAAGCTCTTAAAGATAACATTATACTTGACTTGAATTTCTTGCTCAAGAGCTACTTAGCAGTCTTATTCACATGTCTTGAAAGAATTGAGATCAAACATGTCCTATCACATATAGATCACACAAGTTAATCCCCATCAATGTTTGTCATAAGTGAAAACACAGGAGAATACCCTTAGGGCTAACAATTTGGAATTAGAATTTGAAATTAAAGATTTTGAAAGAATCAAATTTTATCTTGTTCTACAAATTAAACATTTAAAAGATGATATTTTTATTAATTACTCAATATATATAGCAAAAGTCTTGAAAAGGTTTTACATGGACAAAAGCACATTCATTAAGTATTCAAATGCTTGTCAGATCCTTAGCTGTAAATAAAGATCATTTCCAATAATGAAAAGATGATGAACAACTTATTGGTCCTAAAGTACCATACAGCAATGTAATTGGTACATTACCTTACTAATTATCCTCGACTTGATATAATATTTTTTGTAAATTTATTAGTAAAATTTAGTTCTCCTCCAACACAATCACATTTTGAATGGTATTCAACATGTGTCCTGATATATCTCTAAAGAATAATTGATCTCAGATATTTTCATTCAAATAAAATCGGCTCAATATTGATTGGTTTTATATATACTAGTTATCTCTTTGACTCACATAAATCTGGTTCTCAAATTAGTTATTTGTTTACATGTAGTAGTGTTGCTATATCATAGCGCTCTACAAAATACTTTTTAGTAGTTACTTTTTCTAAGCATATTGAAATTATAGCTATTCATAAGGCAAGCAAAAAATGTATGTCGTTGAAATAAATGATCTAGTATATCCAAGAAAATTATGGTTTATCTTATGAGAAAGAAAATTCTAAAACCTCTTTATGAAGATAATACAACTTTTATAACTTAATTGAGAAGATACTATATTAAAGGAGTTAGGTTAAATTATATTTCACCTTTTTTTTTTTTTTTACTCATGACTCCAGAAGAGAGGTAAAATAGATGTATAAAAAATTAATTATGTGATAATCTGACATAGTCATTCATTAAGACATTGTCTATTGTTACATTTAAAAAAATTAGTATATAAAATTGAGGTGTGTTAGTTGAAAGATATGAAATAATATTAAATGATGCCATTAAGAAGGGGAGTATATATACACTGTATTCTTTTTTACTAATCAAGACTTTTCGTACTGAGTTTTTCTTAGTTATATTTTAACGAGACTGTGTTTCCTCAAGAATGGGAAGTGCACTTTTTCTTTCATTAGGTTTTGTCCTATAGGATTTTTCCTAAGAATGTTTTTAGCGAGGCATTTTTGAGATTTTGAAAATTAACATCTATTTGAGTTTTACGAAAATAAAAGTGATTATTCATTTTCCGATGTTATCTTATTTATTTAGAAGATAAACGTGACCGTTCAGTTTTCAAGATTATTTATTTATCTAAAAGATACGTGTGACTATTTATTTTTTTTAATGTCATTAATATTATCGATAAGATAAAATCGTATGTATTAAATTTATTTATTATTCTTTAAGATTATGTATTTGAGCCTCTATAAATAAGGACCTTATGCAAATGAACAGAATATCAATTTGAATCAATTCAAATGATTCTCTTATTTCATTATTTTCTGTAATTTCGTTACTTTATAGTTTTCTTACAATTTATTTTATAATTTTATTTTGCATCAAATTTATAGTTAAGTTTAGTTTATTTCATTGGTGATGTTCTAAGAATTATGACGGTGGCAAAAAGACGTTTATTGTGCTTGTTTAGTTTACTATTCAGGGTTTATACTCACTTAAGACTTTTTTGGTACTTTAATTAAATCACGAAAAATAATTAATTAAATGTATTTGATAAAAAAATAATATTAAGTACTTAATTACTTTAATACCTTATAAATTCTTATTATCACTTAATTAATTAAGACGTATTGAAATCTTGTTATAAATTTAAAATAAAATGAAGGTGATTTAAATTTGACATTTGGATATGGTACATACTAATTTAATTATTACTCTTTTGTATTATTAAATTCAAATTGCAATAAGATAAGTATAAAAATAAATTATAATTAATTTAATATTCAAATTTACACATTAATTTTAAAACTTTAATTCTTAAATTTTAATATTTAAATATTCAAATTTTAACTTTATCAAATAGCGTTTAAAGTCTTTAAAGTGTGGTATAATTTTTATTAATACTTTATATAATTTTTATTCTCTTTCTTGCTTTGATAATCTATCACCTTCTAGGCTCCCTTCCATTCTTGTATGGGAAGAGGAAACTGAGGATAGTTAAAAATGTCATAGCTCTTACTAGGCTTGGTCCGGTTCAGTTTTTTCACGATTCAACTGTAGATAGGAATTGGAGTTAATAGTTGAAAAATCGTTGACCACGGTTCATGGGTTAAAGTTCAAACTGTGAATCGTGAACTATAGTAAATGGTTTGGTTAAAATTGGGAGTTTTTTCCAATCACCAACGCCGGTTTACTTTTTTTTTATTTTTTAAAAACCACATGTTAGCTTTTAAAGGCCAATGACCATTGCATTTCAGCTGTTGTGATTTCTTTTTCTTTTTTTTCCTTTATAAATATGTTATCAATAATTTTTTATACTTCTCTCCACTCACTTAACTCCCTCAACTCTTTCAATTCTCAATTTCGGTTTAAAATATATTGTTATTATATTTATTTTTTTATTTTTAAAAAATATCTTATAGCTCTAATTGTAAGGAAAAAAAAGAGTAATAGTACTAGCTATAATCTACATTTATAACCGAAAATATTTACTACTCCATCTGATTATCAACCGCCTTCAGATTTTGATCCAAAATTTTTTCCTGTGATATTTTCTCCTTCAACAACCTTAAACCATCAAACTAGAGGTTGGTCAACCTCAACCTTAACCGTCAATCGTCAAACCAACAAATCGAGATTGGGAATTTAAGATTGAAGTTTGTCATTTTGGCCAACCGTCGATCGAAGGTTGATTAATAACTAATCGGAGGCTAGTCAACCGCAATCATGCCTACCTCTTACTACATTTTTATTAATGGAAATTTTTTTTTTTTTAAAAGAAAGAATTGTTATGAAATTTTGGCAATGTTAGAATAAAATCTACACATAATAAATCTCTGACTATTATTTGCACAAGAATTTTTTCAAACTTCTTTCTTTCTTTTCTCTCACAATTTTCTCTAATAATTCTCTCACAATTGATATATTTTTCAATCTTGAGAAGAGCTCTATTTATAGAGCTGTTATTAGTGGTATCTCCATTAACTCCACTAATATGTATTAGTGGTGTTAATGGTGAACATCCATATATATTTGTCCACTAATAGAATTAGTGAATTCTTCACTAATGAATTCACAACACTCCCCTTTTGATGTCTATTACATAAATAATATGTCTCATTAAAACCTTATTAGATAAAAATTCAGTGGAAAAAAAAATCTAGTGAAGAAAAAAGAGAAAACTATTCTATATGTTTGCTTATTACTCCTCATGATGCGATGATCCCTTTAAATCTTTGAACTGACACATACCGATTTATATCTCAACTTTTCAAATATTATAGTCAGTAAAATTTTCGTGAAAATATCTGTCAGGTTGTCACACGACCGAATTTGTAGCACATCAATTTCACATTTCTTCTGGAGTTCATGAGTAAAGAAGAATTTTGGTGAAATATGTTTTTTTCGATCTCTTTTAATATATCTTCCTCGTAATTGGGTTATGCAAGTTGCATTATCTTCATAAAGAGGAGTTGGAATATCTCTTATAGATGATAATCTACAACTTTTTCAGATATAATGAATCACTGATCTTAACCAAACACATTCTCGACTTACTTCATGAATAACTATAATTTCAGTATGATTTAAAGAAGTAGCTGCTATAGATTGTTCTATAGAACGCCATAATATAGCATCATTTTCACATGTAAATAGATAGCCCATTTGAGAACGTGCTTTATGTGGATCAGATAAATAACCAGAATTTGCATAACATATTAATGTTGGGTTGGTTTTATTTGACTACAATAATTTAAGATCAATTGTATCTTGGAAATATCGAAGGACTTGCTTAGTTTCATTCCAATGTCGGCGTGTTGGTGAAGAACTAAATCTTGTAAATAAATTGACAGCAAATGCAATATTAGGTCGTGTATTATTAGCAAGATACATCAAAGCACCAATTGCACTGAGACATAGTACTTCAAGACTAAGGAGTTCTTCATCATCTTCTTGAGGTCGGAAATGATTTTTATTCATATCTAATGACCGGACGATTATTGGAATACTCAATGGATGTACTTTGTCCATGTAAAATATTTTAAGAACTTTTGTTGTATATATTGATTGATAAATAAATATTTCACTTTTCAGATGTGTAATTTGTAAACCAAGACAAATTTTAATTTTACCAAAATCCTTGATTTCGAATTATCTTTTTAAATAATCAATTATTTTTTGGAGCTTTCTAGAGTTCCAATAAGATTAATATCATCAACATATATAGCTAATATCACAAACTTAGAACTAGATTTTTTAATAAAAACATATGGACACACTTGGTTATTTTTAAATCCCGCTTTTAATAAATATTCATTAAGACAATTGAACTACATGTGCCCAAATTGCTTTAAGCCATATAATAATTTCTACAACTTGATGGAGTAATTTTCACAAGGATAATGTTTATATATTTCGGGCATGCAAAATCATTTGGGAATTTTCATGTAAATATCATTTTCTAAATTTCCATACAAGTAAGCAGTAACAACATCTAATAGGCGCATATCTATCTTTTCATATACTGCCAACTGATAAGATATCGGAGTGTAATAGCATCAACAACAGAAGAATAAGTTTTATCATAATCAATACTTGGTCTTTTGTGAAAAATCTTGGGCTACTAACCGTACTTTATATCGTACGATTTCATTATTTTCATTGTACTTTCGCACAAATATCTATTTGTAACCAACAGATTTTATACCTTTCGGTGTTCGGATTACATGTCTGAAGACTTCATGTTTTGTAAGTGCATTTAATTTCAATTGAATCGCATATTTTCATTGTAGCCAATCTTTTCTATGCCGACATTCATCAACTGATATTGGTTCAGGATTATCATTATCCTGTGTAATATCAATAGAGATATTGTATGCAAATATATTATCAATAACTATTTCTATCCGATTCCAACTTCTACCAAAAAGTGGTATAATTGATAGAAATTTCAGTGTTACTTTCATCAACTTCTGGTTCTTTGTCATCAGTTCTTTCTTGGTCTTTATCATTCTTTTCTTCAATATGATCATCTGGATCATTTAATCTTCTTTTTTTATAGAATTTTTATCTTTAGAATCAAGAGGTCGGCTACGCTTCTAGTGTGCTTTTGACTCAGTAGCTATAGGTATAATCTTTTGCTCTGCTGAAACTTTAATTCGAATAGGAGTATTTTGTAGTTGGAATATGCTATTTTGTTACTCTTCTAGAGTCAACAAAAGTGTTTGGCATTTGATTTGTAATATTTTACAAATGAATTATCTTTTGAACTTCAAGTTCATACGCGCTTGTGCGCGGATCAAGATAATTTAATGATTTGTCCAAGTAAGATCTTTCTTATGCTGTTTATGTTCTCCCTCTAATTTAGGGAAAAATGATTCATCAAAATGATAATCAGCAAATCTTGTTGTGAATACATCTCCTGTCAGGGGTTCAACATACTTAATAAATAGAAGGAGAATCTTATCTAACGTATATCCCATTTCTTCTTTGAGGACCCATTTTTGTACGTTGGTTTGGTACAATTGGAATATATACAGTACCCCCAAAAATTCTTAAATGAGCAATATTTGGTTCTGAACTAAAAGTTAATTGTAAAGGAGAGAATTTATGATAACTAATTGGCTTTATATGTACAAGTATTGCAGTATGTAAAATAGTATGTCCCCAAGCAGATGTTGAGAAATTTGTTTTCATTAATAATGGTCTAGTAATTAATTGTAATCCTTTAATAAAAGATTCAGCAAGACTATTTTGTGTATGAATATGAGTTACATGATGTTCAACATTAATTTCAATTAACATGTAATATGTATAAAAAATATGTGATGGAAATGCACCAACATTATCCAAATAGATATTTTTAATTTGATGGTCAGAAAATTGTGCTCGTAATTTAATTATTGAGTAAGTAATCTCGCAAACGCCAGGTTGCGCGTAGATAATAAACACATATATGACTATCAGGATGATGCATCAATTAAAATCATATAATATCTGAACATTCACACGATGGATGAATAGGTCTACAAATGTCTCCGTGAATCCGTTCATGAAATATAGGACTTTCAGCTCCTACTTTTACTGGTGATGGTCTAATAATTAATTTTTCTAGGGAACATGCAGTACATGAGAATTTTTCTGATGTCAATATCTTTTTATTTTTTAATGGATGCAAAATATGTAGATCCCGAATGATCCAATCGGTCATGCCAAATGCTAGAAGTAGCAGGATCAATAAACTTCTGATTTATTAGATGATGAATTTTAATGGTACATATTTTTGCAAAATATAGGCCAATAGTAAAAGATGGTAGTTTTTCTAATACATATTTCTTACCCAAATTAATTTGAGTAATATAAAGATATTCAATACCATTTTCCTCATTTGTTTCAACATGGTATCCATTTCTGCGGATATCTTTAAAACTCAATAATTTTTTTTTTTGAATTTTGAGAAAAATAGTGCATTATCAATATTAATTATTGTTCCTTTAGGCAATAATATACTAGTTCTTCCGGTGCCTTCAATCACATTTGTACTACCATTTATAGTATAAATATTTATTTCTCCCATTTTGAGATAAGAAAAATATTTCTTATTTTTTAGTATAGTGTGTGTAGTTCCACTATTAATAATATATACATCATCATTAACAACAGCCATCTGAACAAAAATATGTATATGCAAACGTAAATATTATTAGAATATAATAAAAATTAAAAAATATCAAGGTGAGGCATTAGTTTTTTTGGACACTGCCATCACCAATTAAATAGTCTATCCTACCGTTTGGGTGTTCGAAAAAATCAAATACATCCATATGAGTAATATTGATATTAAGATCTTCTGGATCAATATCATCGTCGTCAGCATCATTCACTGGATGTTGAGAAAAATTTGCTTTAATATATATATATATATATATATATATATATATATATATATATATATATAGTGAAACTTGATATAATTCCACTAAATGTTTGGTCGTACGATAGTTACGTGACCAGTGACCTTTCATGCCATATATATAACACTAATTCTCATAATTTTCTTGCATTTTTTTCCCTTATTATCTTTTCTTTTCCACTTCAGGTGGCCAATATTTCTCACAACTTGATTATTACCGTGATAAGAAAAATATTGAGAGTGTCCACGACTATAACCACGACCATGGCCACGGCCACGACTACGACTATGACTTCTGTTGGAGCCAACAACATTCACTTCTGGGAGTGCTGTTGAGCCAGTTGGTCTGACTTCATGATTTCTCAATAATAATTCATTATTTTTCTCTGCAATGAGGAGGGTAGTAATTAAATCAGTAAATTTTGTATACCATTTTTCTCGATATTGTTATTGCAGGATAATATTCGAGACATGATAGGTGGAGAATATCTTCTCCAACATATCTTCATCAGTAACTTTTTTTTCTACATAATTTTAATTGAAATATAATTTTATATATGGCGGAGCTATATTCATTCACGATTTTAAAATCTTGCAACCTTAGGTACAACCATTTATACTGAGCAATTGATAGTACGACCATCTTCAGGTGGTCAAATCTTTCTTTTAACTTTACCCACATGACATATGGATCTTTTTCGATAAGATATTCCATTTTCAAATTTTTGTCAAGATAATGACGGATAAAAATCAAAGCTTTGGCTTTTTATTATGTAGATGCACTATTGTTTTCTTTAATAGTTTCACTAAGGCTTTTAGTATTTAGATGCATTTCTACATCGAGAACCCATAACATATAATTTTTTTTCAGAAATATAAAGGGCTATAAATTCGAGTTTAGTAAGGTTAGCCATAGGGATCAATAAATGCGTACCTTTAGTCTTCTGACTTTTATAACAGTAGAGACTCGTGCTTTAGTCTTTTAGTTTTTGTAACGATAGAGACTCGTACTGATAACGTATTATGAAAATTTGATATTGTTAGAATAAAATCTACACAATAAATCTCTAATTATTATTTGTACAAGGATTTCTTCAAACTTTTCTCTTTCTTTTCTCTCACAATTTTTTCTAACAATTCTCTCACAATTAGTATATTTTTCAAGTTTAAAAAAAACTCTATTTATAGAACTCTTACTAGTGATGTTTCTACTAACTCTACTAATATGTATTAATGGTGCTAATAGTGAGCATCTATATATATATATATATATATATATATATTTGTCTATTAATAAAATTAATAAATACTCCACTAATAAATTCATAATAAGAATAACATCCAAAAATCATAAAAGCAAATGATTATCGTCCTATCAAATCCATTGCTGAGCAAAGCATGATGCCCTCTCGCTATGGATGTAAGACAACACAATGGAAAGAATCGATATAAAACAACACAAGTTTTGGACCAAAAGTTTGACGCTTCTTTTTTAGAAACGGCCATGAAAATACACCATTAAATAAATAAATACATAGAGAGATACATACGATGTTATTGCTTTCGTAATTGCTTACGTTAGTTGAAACAATCCTTGGGGAGAACGGAGACAGAAAACTTGTCCATCAAGGGCTCTAAAGGTGTTATGAACCATTCACGTAACTGGCGGAATCCTCTCAGCTTGATGTGATCATAATTTTGTCTGTATCATCATTGACAACTTTATTGATTTGTCTTTTCATTTTTATTATTTAATCTAATTTGAAGTTTTAATTCAATTAAAAAATTTCAATTAAAAAAATTTTTATTTTCAAAAATTATCATCTAATTATAATATTTCATACTCTCTCTTTGATTTAATTCTATATAATTTTTAAAAAAATTTATTCAATTCAAATAAATTTTTTTACAAAGAATTGCAATCTAAATATATTCTATATTTTTCAATAATTGACTATTTTAAATAATTAAGAAAAAAATAAAATTTCACTACATTCATTTTAAAATATTTATTTATAAAATTTTTTATTTTATTTTAAAATACTTGTTATATATATATTTTTTAAAATTAATAATTAATTTTTTTCTATTATATTTATATTTATTTTAAATTAACTATACGTCTTTCTAAAAATCTTCTTTCTTTTTATTTTTTAAAAAAATTTTATCAATTAATAATTATCATATTTTTAATATGAATAGAATAAAATTTTTATTTAAATTATAGTACTATTATTTTTAATGTTTTTAATTTATATATAAAAAAATTTATAAATATGTATTTTAAAATAAAGAAAGCAATGTATTTTATTGGAAAATAGCGTTAAGAGATGCGACCAATGGGGGCATTTTTATGAGGCTACCAAATAGGACATCTAAGAATGGACAGCAACAATGCTAGGTGATGCATTAAATGTGATCCATACTTTGAATGGTCGGGTTTTCTGGATACAGAGTGCAGAGGAGCTTTAGGGCTAGTTTACGAGTTTTGGGAAGAAAAGAAAAAAAGAAAAAATATTAATAAAATGTGAAGAGAAAAGAAAAAAAGAAAACAGATATTGTATATGTTATTTAGGAGTTTAAGAGGGAAAAATAATTTTATTTTTTTAAAAAAATTAGAAAAGAAAAGAAGAAAAATAATATTTTATAAGAATAATTTACACACATATATATTTAAATTTGTAATAGAATATTTTAATAAAAAATAAATATTTGATCGGAATTATTTAATCATTTCACGCCTCTGCTTATCTGCTGATGTTGACTTAATTTCTTCTCACATTTGAGAGCCATTTATCTTTTCCTTTCTCTTTTCTTCCCTTCTCTCCATTTAAAACTCTCAAAATGAAGGAAATGATTCTTTTACCCTCTTAAATCCCTTCTTTCCTCTCCAAACCCCTCCATCCGAACCATCTCTTAGTGATTGAGGCTGGAAAAACTTACTTAAATAAGGGTGTAAGTGAATTAGAATTCCTCTTAATCTAAAATTTTATTTTAGTTTAAAATATTTATAATTTAAATAATTTTTATTTTTTAAAAATTATTATATACTCTTAACATATTATATTCGTTCTTTTTTACTTCACATAAATCCTACTTTGATCTTAAATATTTAGTATTTTTTATTATATTTAAATAAATTTATCTTTCTATTCAAATACACATTAAAAATCAATATCAGAAGTTAGTTATATTCTAAAAATCTTGTAATAAATTATCCACACTTAGCCACATTGGCTAAAGCAATTTGATGATCTTCTCTCTTGAACTGGGAAATAATTCAATGAATCTGTTTGAGTGCAATGACTTTGGCAATTTTTAAATTAATGAGTAATGAATATTTAGTTACAAAATTAACACGTTTACTTATCATTTTCTTTGTAATAGTTGAATTCAACTAAGACTGCGTAAGTAAAGGACATGGACCTCAGGTGGCATCGTATTTTTGGAAAAGAATGTGTCCCTAAAGTGTTTGTGATGTTTTTTTAAAGTGGGGTATCAAAATTGGCTGATTTCAAATTTCAAACTTGGTACAAGTACTCTTGACTTCTTAGAATTATGAATGATTGATGGGTTGATGGTTGTACAAATATTTTTGAAAAGTATAGATGATGGATTGATTGATTGTTGTATTATTGGTTTAATATAATATAGTTTTGATACTTAAAGTTATATTGGTTAATAATTCTTAATTTTCATTTTAAATTAAAATTATACTTTAATTTAAATATATTATTATTTTATATATTTATTTACTCATAATATATAATTCTCTCTCTTTTTAAACTTTATTTAATTCTACATGTTTAATAAAATTTTTTATAAAATTTAACTCAAACAAATCTTTATCTATCTACACTTTAATACAAAATTTCAAATTCATTAAAGAATTATATATATATATCTTTTTTTTTTTTTGCATGTACGTGACCACATACAGTTCTTCATTGTCAGTATTTTTAATTAGTGATATTGTCAGAGCAATTTGTCCTGATTACCATTCCACCTATCTCAGTCAATCTACCGTATTTGACATGTTCCACCAACCCATTTTGTCTCGTGATCTCAGTACTTGTTTTTTCCCCCATATCTTTGCAACTACCACCAACGTGTTTTCTCAATGGGGCAAATGATTCCCGGAGGCATTCATTTTCTATATGCCCTCCCCCTCGCCGTCCCCTTTCCCCAGCCCCCAATCCCAGGATCCTCAATGGTATAAATTGAGAACTTCAAAGCTTGGGTAATCTCTGAATTTTTTAAGCATAATTCGATGGCCAGTAAAAATTTAGTAGAGTGAACTCTTTAATAGTTAAGTAAAAATTAAACGTTGCAGGGAAAAACATCCCACCTTAGTAGCAAATGTTGACCATTTCAAGCATTGCCCGAAAAACGAACACTAGAAGTCTGGCAAATAATATTGTGACCCCCACAAAAACATGCATCTCAGTTTTTGAGGATTAGAAACCTTCTCAGAATTTTCTCTATTTTGCATTCAAAAGATAGTAATGGTGAGAAAGTCTGATTATATATACATGCAACAAGTGGAAGTAGACCTAGATGCATGATTTAACCTTGCCATTTAAGCTGCTTTTTGGCAATTGTTTTGAGCCATTAATTAATTAAATCTACCTAGTAGACTGACCAAAGGGATGGAGAGAGGAGAGATTAAAAAAAAAAAAAGTACAGGAAAGGAGAGAGAAGATAGAGAGGGCGAGGATGGAGAAGTAATTTATTGCATTGGGGGAGGAGAGCAAAGTATGGAGAGAAATATGTTAAATGATAAAATTATAATTATTTTATAAAATAATAATTTAAAATATAAAAAAGTTTTAAAATTGATAATGATTGTGAAATAGAAAGAGTAAATAAACTTCAAATATTTATAATATCCAGGGACTAAGATTTTGTGGCATAATAAATTTCATGTGTTGGACATGTTGCTGCTACAAGCTATCAAGGTCATGAATCCACAGATTTCATTGGAATCTGTGAAAATACAGACCTAGAAAAAGAAGCATATGAGGCCAAGCAAGTTGTGTATCATAACTTGCGCGGTAATTTAACGATTCAGATTAAAAATAATAAAAATTTAATATTTAAAAGGTGATCGCGTGTAAAAATTTTTTTTAGTTAAATGACGTCGTTTTGACTATTCAAAAAGACGTCATTTTAATATTCATGTAATCGTGTGAAATGTTCATGTAATCGTGTAAAATATTCATGTAATTGTGTCAAATATTTATGTAACCTCAAATGATCGCACAAGTTATCGTACGACAACTTACCCAGTCCGGATTCGACAATGACACAGCTCAAAAAAAAATGGAAATTACAATAAAACACTAGAATTAGAGAAAAAATAATTAAAAATATCTACGTCCGTATGAATGCAAAGGTTGTCATATTGCATGGTAACTTGTGACTGTTCCGAGTTGCCACTTGCCAAGAAGCTCTTTGCCACTTATGATGTCGACAGGACCTTTTATCATTATAAACTCTACGTGGCTCCGACATGCTGTGACTTTCATCTCAGCCTAATCAAAGGAAACTAATTCGTACATAAATTCAATTGACAGTTTCTGTACACACACACATTTATGATTATTTTTTCTCCTTTCATTTTCCTTTTTCAGTTTTGTCGTGGAATTATAATTATATTCACCATATTATGCTTGAAAATTGAAACCAGGGTAGATTCTTGAAATTATTTTATACGTGGGATGTTTTCTTTTTACCACTCTTATATTTCTAATCCACTTTTAGTGTTAGAAATCTCTTTTGGGTAGAAAGAGTTAAAAATTTTCAATTAGTATGTTCAGAATATTATTTTATTTGAATATAATTTATTTTTCTTTGTAATTGAAAAATATTTGTATCTCTAATATAACTCTATTGATATTTCATCCATTCTAAAAGAGAATTTTTATATATTAAACAAATTTTAATATTTATAAAAGTCATTGTAATTTTTTATAAAATATTAATTTTATAAAATAATAAATAATCATAAAAAAGAAGTTTACAAAAGTATTTGGGAGACCAGAATGAGGTACTTTTTAATATTGTAATTTCCTGTAAGTATATATATATATATTCTAAAAAGGTGTGTTTCTCTTTGGTTTATCTATAAAAAGGTGCATTTTGGAAACGCCGCTTGTCTCTCCATTTGCTTAGTTCATTTCTGCTACTCGGAGAACCTAAGCACAATAGAAGAACAGGAAAAAAAAATGTCGACAAAAAGCACAATAGAAGAGGCAAAAGTGCCATTACTAGAGTATTCAAATTCGGCTGCTGCTCTGTCCAAAGATGTAGAGGAAGATGATAATCAAAGCCTTTCACGTAAGGTTTGGATTGAATCCAAGAAATTATGGCATATTGTTGGTCCAGCCATCTTCAGCCGGATCGCTTCCTATTCCATGTTCATCGTTTCCCAGGCCTTTGCCGGCCATATTGGTGATCTTGAGCTCGCTGCTATGGCCATCGCTAGTAGTGTTATTGTTGGCTTCATCTTCGGCCTCTTGGTACTTAAAGTTTCAATCCTTGCCGTTGTTGATTCATTTAGTTCTTCGCTTTTCCTTTATCATTTTGATTATATTTTGCATTTTTTTTTCTCAGCTAGGTATGGCAAGTGCCTTGGAGACACTATGCGGCCAAGCATTCGGGGCGAAGAAACACTACATGTTGGGCATATATCTACAGAGATCTTTTATTGTTCTCTTCTTGTGCTGTATTCTAACCTTGCCCATCTATCTGTTTGCAACTCCGATTCTGAAACTTCTCGGACAACCTTCAGATATTGCTGAGCTTTCTGGGATTGTTTCGATGTGGTTTATCCCACTTCACTTCAGCTTGGCTTTTCAGTTTCCTCTGCAGAGATTCTTGCAGAGCCAGCTGAAGAACCATGTGATTGCTGGGGTGAATTTAGCAGCTTTTGTAGTACATATGTTCTTGAGCTGGTTGTTCGTGATTAAGCTTGATCTTGGATTGGCAGGAGCCATATTTTCCTTGAATTTCTCTTGGTGGCTTATAGCGATTGGATTGTTTTCTTATACGGTCTGTGGTGGTTGCCCCCTTACATGGTCTGGCTTTTCCTTCGAAGCCTTCTCTGGTCTTTGGGACTTCGTCAAGCTCTCGGCTTCTTCCGGTGTCATGCTCTGGTGATTTCTCTTCTCTTTTCTAGATCCCCCCCCCCCCCTCCCCCGACTCCAACCCTAACCCCAACCCCAACCCCATCCCCATTCCCCTTTCTTTGACAAAAAGGACATATATGAGCGCCGAATTAAAAACGTTTCATTTTTTATGAAAGCCAAAAGCATCAAGCCATTACTGAAGTAGGTACAAGACGTGGATGCTATAGAAGTGTTAATCTTTCTTGCGTTGGGTGTCCATTTGCCCTTCTTAAACTCCGTCACATATATCACTAGCAGCTAATCCATAATGATACTTTGCATCAGGTAGAGGGCAAGTCATACGAAATAATCGAGAAAGAATAATATTATAATTATTATTTTGTTAAAAAAGAAATGTCAAATTTATGTGAAATTTTAAATTTTTTAAAACTTTTTGAAAAAAGAAGTAATTTGTAAAAATTTTGGGCGGCTACATAATACACATGCCCCGACCTTCGAAATGTCTCCCTCACCACAGGACGGAGTACTCAATTTTGATTTGTTCTATTCTTATATGAATATTTTAAATAATTATATTATAATAAAATTATAAATAATATTTATTATATAATTTTTAATATATTTAATATAATTATTTAAAATATCCTGTACATGCACGAATGTACCGAAAAACTTCTCATTTTAGGGTGAGTAGTAGGAAGAGGTCTTCGTAGCCTAATTGATAAGATAGCTGACAATTTTCTGTCGGTTCTTTGTTGGCACAGCTTGGAGAATTGGTACTACAGAATTCTCATAGTAATGACAGGAAACTTGGAGAATGCAGAAATTGCGGTCGATGCTTTATCCATATGGTAATAACCCTTTAAATGTCTATCATTGTCATTAGTACTGCATTTCCAGCTAATATGTTTTACTCCGATAAGAGCAATTCTCAATCATGACCTTCAACATATGACATTTTGAAATTATTGCAAGTCTTGAATTAATTATGCAAATCATTGCTTACATTCGTGTTCATCGGAACGTCTTGTTTTGTTACGTCTCTTCTTGTCGATTATGTAGGTGCTCTCAACAAAAATAGAAATAGTTTTATATAAACCCAACTTGCTTGCAACCCTCTTTTGAAAATGGTTTCGAAACGCAGATGAATTTAGGGGCAAAAGCGGCATTCGCCCTCTAAAATATTTCTTTTAAAAAAAAATTTCTTTCACCAATTTAAAATTTTTCTAGAAGTTATAATTTTCAACTCCAAATTACTATTCTATCGTTGTTTTGAGCTACGTGCAGGCTAGTGAATATAATTGTCTTTTTCTTGGCAGCATGAATATCAATGGTTGGGAGATGATGATTCCTCTGGCTTTCTTTGCTGGAACTGGGTAGGTTTTGGTCACCACTTGATTTCCTTTCTGTTATTTGACTGTTCATATATTTTGATAGGCGAGCATTGGATGTGTGGCCATTATTAACATACGGATAAGATGTAATTGTCACAAGCTTTGGATCACATAATTGAAGCTAAAATTGTCTTTTAGTTTCTAGACTTGGAAAATGAAAGAAAAGAAAGGTAATTCCACGATAATGATGGCCGTCAACTTGGACCTGCATCATAATACTAGCTTTTTGTATTTGTTGTGTGTCATGTGGAATGTATGTATTTGTTGCATGTATAATTGTATAATTTTAATATAAACATAAAATTTATATATTTTAATAACGGTGGTTTAATGGTGATTTTTTTCAGAGTACGGGTCGCAAATGAGTTGGGAGCACGTAATGGAAAAGCAGCCAAGTTTGCCACGATTGTTTCGGTCACACAATCTATAGTCATAGGTCTCTTCTTCTGGGTACTGATCATGCTTTTCCACAATGAGATTGCTCTGATTTGGACTACAAGTGAACCTGTTCTAAGAGCAGTACACAAGCTATCACTTCTTTTGGCTTTCACGGTTCTCCTCAACAGTGTGCAACCCGTTTTATCAGGTAAATATATTCAATTTATTTTTATTTTTTATTTAGTTTATTGAGTTGGAAACAAAAATTAGTAGCAGAATTTGATTGGTGATATTTTCGTATTAATTTGGTAGGTGTTGCTGTTGGCTCTGGATGGCAATCGTATGTGGCCTATATAAACTTGGGTTGTTACTATTTGCTTGGTGTCCCTCTTGGATTTATAATGGGATGGGTTTTCAAATTTGGGGTAATGGTATGTATCATTTTCACTCGTTTCTTGAGAATCTTGACTCCTTTTTGCTTTTATATTTATTTTTCTCGTTTTAGTTTTCAAAAGATATTTCTAGAAAAAGAAAACCTTGAAAATGCTTTTTCTACTTTTGAAATGAAAAAGTTCCTGAATTTTCAAAAATACTTTCGGGCTATCATGTTTTAAGCAATCATATAAAAGCAAAAAGCTTGCGAACGAGAGGTTGTCATTGATAATTTTCGTAACCTTAATGTATTTAAAAAAAAAAAACGAAAACAGACACTATATTCTATTTGATGTTTACATTATACTAATAACGCGTCTAATGTCTCTATCGATTATCATTATCGAATACAGGGCATTTGGGCCGGGATGATTTTTGGTGGAACTGCAATTCAAACTTTGATATTGATCATCATCACAATCCGCTGTGATTGGGAAACAGAGGTAGTGTGGTCTAAGAATATTCAACTTTTGATTTCATATTTTTCTTGTGATCATCACCATTTTTAATTTTTTAATTTTTGGGTGTCTGAAATGTAGGCTGAGAAGGCAAGTATGCATGTGGAGAAATGGTCACAAGAGAAACGCATATCAAGCTAGGATTCGATCAATAAAGAAAATAATAGATCAAATAATATATGTGTTATTTTATTTGTACATTTATTTTGGTCTTACTTCTGAGAAAGTCAATTAATTTGAGATTCTGATTACTAAATGTAAACAATTTTTTGTATTCAGTATTTTGTAAACGTTGACATGTTAAATTTACAAATTGTGCAAAATTAAGATGTGCAATTACTATGTAAATTAAGATAGAAAATATCATATAGTAATACTGCAAGAAATGTACCAAATTTACAAAGTAACCATGTTGGAATTTGAACAAACGAATGCCACATGCAAATTCCTAGGTTTTAAAAAAGGAACACAAGCTAAAAAAAACCAGACAATATTGTTGTGAAACAACCTGAAATTAGCACATCTTACATGCTAAGAGTTCTTCTGCTAATATACGCTAGCTTCTCGATCCTTGTCTATTATCTGAGTATCTTTGAGCTTGTCCTAGTTACATCAAACTTAAAAACAAAAACTCTCCGGCAACCTCTGAAGAAGGCATCTGTGACTGGTCCTGTTGCTCAACTGAAGACTCCTACTAGAAAGTCACTACGCTTAGATGGTCAATCCTCTGCACCACATAGGTCTGCCGTTCCTCCAGCTCCATCCATTCCTAAGCTGGTGCCACCAACAGCTGATTCATCTACTTCTTATGTAATTTTGCAGCAGCTGATTGTCTATACTGAGCATCTTTCTCTATTAACCTCCTTATTGCCTAACTAGTCCCTAAACTCGACACTATCCTGCTGAAGCTAAAGCAAGTTCAGATAGACCAGATGACCCTATACAAAGTGATGACTCATTCTTAAGGGGAGGGGGAGCCTTTTGCTTAAAGTCTTTAGCCCTTGTCTGATCCAAAAAAGGGAGTAACGGATGATTTTGATGGATTGATGTGATTGCTGTTGCTGAGGCCGTTGTGTGATTTTGTTTTCTTTCTGCTATATTTTTGCTTAACAATGAACAATTTTTGCTAACAATTTATATTTTGTAATAGAAATTAGGATGTCTATTGCTGCTACTGCTGACACTTCCTAATACTATTTTTGTTTGTTTGTTTGTTTTTTGGAAGCTTATATTGCTTGAAGTTACAGGGTAGTAGGGTGTGGTTTTGCATCAAATAATGTCAAAGGGGGAGATAGTTAGAATCAGTGGTGTCAAAGTTGTCATCTAACAAGTCTTTTTGACGCAAAAAATTCTTGACAAATTGTAATTGTTCGTGAAGTTATTAGTGTACAACAATATTGGAAAGGTTTGATGCATGATTAATTAGAAGTGGACTAGGAAATCGATGTTCTGAAATCTAGGGCGTATCTTGGAGAGAATCTAACGAAGATGTTACACGAAAGAATTAGAATTCACGTATTCGTGAAACTGCTATGATTTAGGAAACATGGAGAAGAAATCTCTTTGGCAGACACTATATTTAATTAGGACACAATCACTCTACTCACAAGCATAAAAAGTCGACCAAGAAGTTGCGAAGTATGTGAGACAGAGTTACATGAATCAAAGAGAGTATTCTCTGAAGAGTTAGTCAAAATATAGAATGAGGAACTTATGCTTATATTTTGAGTGACACTAATACATATGTAATTGATTGAACTTGTTGCTACTTCTTGTTAGTGTGTGCATCAACAATTCAAGCAAATTGCTTCAACATTTACCATCCTTGTGACGGGCTTGAATCTTTCTTCTTTTGAACAATTATCTTTCTGGTAGAAAGGTTTCTGGAATCAAACGAATGACCCATTGAGTTGCTACAATAACGATTAATGAGAGTTCAATCATGGTAGTTGAATTCAATAATAATCTTCTGTGAGTTTGACCTTATATATATATATATATATATATATATATATATATATATTGTTTTGTGTTCTTTTAGGATCTACTAAAGATCGTTTGTTGATTTAAGATAAGTGTTATTCTTGTAATTTTGATTAAAGTTTTAATAGATTTCTTCACTGTCCTAAGACTAACAAGCGTAGGCTTATTAATAGCCGAATTACATTACTAATTTGCTATATTTATTAAACTATGTTACTGTAACATAAAAGTTTAACAAAATCACTTAAAATTGATAAATTAAACCATACACTCGTAATTAGTGGAAGTTTATATATATATATATTCATTTTTGACAAACTACAATAAAAAAGTAACATTCAATTCCATATTTACTTTTTCTAGCTAAAGTAACATGCTATACCATATTTCACTTAGCAAAATATAATTAAATAAATCAAGTGGAGGATTTGACGATGTAATTCTGTCACTTTCTTATCTAAATCAACTCTATGTATCAAATACTGTATCAAATACCCTTTGTTTAATATTGAGATCTGTTAGAGAAATTTGAGAAAGAGAATGCATAGCAGGAATAGTGAAGGGAACATGGGAGAAACTCAATTGCCTTTGTTGGCATATATTCACCTTCATCCGAGCATGAAACTGACGACGGTCCAGATTTGAAAAAATCAAAGACCGCAATGTGTAGCCATATATCTATGGGTTAGTTTAATTTATTCCCCCACAGGACCTGATCATTTTGGATAAGTATGGCTTATGTGCGGTGATTGGTGTAATTGGATTGGGAAATCCATCCGAATTTAAAATCACTTTAATTTAAAGTAAATGAATGGTTAAATTTATACTCTTCTAAGATAAATCCAAATCCTATCTATTGATAGCTATTAATTAGACAAAAGCATAATTTTTTTTTTTCAATTTTAAAAATCTTGTTTCATTTTTTATTTTAAACTTTTAAACAAAATTATATATTTTGAATAAACATCAAATTAATTTAAATGCACGGAATTATGTATAAATTAAATTGTTAAAAAAAAAGATGACTTTACAAGAATTGAATTTTATATATTTATCATCTATCGAAAACTTTAATTCTCTTAATTTCTTCTTTATATTTTGTAATACTTGAAAAAGTATATGGTAATAATAATGTATGTTTTCATTTGATTAAAAAAAATCATTGATTTATTTGTTCTTAAAATTATATGTTATATTAATAGATTAAATATTGATAAAATAGAGGCAATGGTTTGAGATTAAAGAGCTTATGGTTTTTAAAAAGACAAAATTTAAGGGTATTTTGAAAAATTAACTTGAACAACATAAAAAATTAAAACTGAAAAATAGCTCTAAGTAGAAATCAATTTTTCCAATTCCATTCTAAATCAAAATTTCACTTTAAGTTAATATATATTATTATTTTATATTTTCGTTTCTTAAAAATGGTCATATATTCATAACATATAATATTCTTTTTGTTTGAACCATTAGATTCCACATATTTAATAATTTTTTTATTAAAATTCATCTCAATCTAATTTTATAAATTTTTATCCACCTACATGATTCTATTATGCTATTTGACTCAATGTAAAGGGACTAATTATAAAAATTAAATGATCATAGGGCTATTTGACATTGATCCCCTATTTAAGGATAGTTTTGTAATTAACTCACAAGATTTGGACAAGTTTTTTAAATCTAAATAGGAAGTGATTTTCAAATTAAATCTATATACACATTATTGACGTCAACTTTAGTCAATCCGTTATAATGGTAACTTTGAACCGAAATTGATTGGAATTTTGCTAATCCTATAATGACGTTAAGAATTTTTTAGCCGATGTACCCGATCAATATCGAAACTAGGAGTCGATGAGTCGTCACTTTCAGATATCGACATGATTGATAAAGCACTACTGTTCTTGACTACCAAGGACGAGCCATGGAGCGAGATTTTCTTCACGTTCGGATTGTTGGTTACCATGCCACAGCAAGCATAAAACGGGTAAGGATTCCCAGAATGAGAACACAACCAAAACCCATCTACAAGACTACCAATTTTCAGTTTTCAATTCCTTTTTATTCTTCATTTTCTTTATCTTTATCTTTATTTACTACTTTGTTTAATTTTTCAGCAACTTTTCCTATTCCTTTATTACCAACTTTCCATTTTCATTTTACTTTGATTTCAACTTTCAATACTTTTGTATTCCTTTTTATCAAGATCAATCGAAATACACTGATTGCAGTCCATGTTGGCTTCCGCATGCAACATTCCTGCTTTCTTGGACCCTTTTTATAGTAAATTCAAAGAACTCACGTCTTTTAAAAGGTTTGACTCGCACATTCATCCTTCCATCGGACTGTTTATGTTCATTGGAAGAATAGCCAATCGACAGTTTCATCGACTTCCCTTTTGTAAGGCAACATAAATTGGCATGCTCAATAGGACCAAAAGTAGTTGTTGCATGCAACTGCGTTCAGGACGCATTATGTTAAATTCTTAGCAGTAATCCTCAGAGCCTTTATCGGATTCTTTCGATCGGCCCACAGTTCGGGTTTTACGGGAAACTTTTGAAACTATAGCAATGACGTCCAGTAATGCTCAGGTCACCCTTCTTGAGCAACAAAGAGTACAGTCTTCGTCTTTCCCTCCCTTCCCCCCCTCTCCCTTCCCCCCGATGTTTTAGTTGACACCCACGTCCTTAACTATCATATGACAGGCCATGGAGCAATGTACAAGTTAACTCATTAAGAGCTTTATTCCTTAGTTCGCCATAGTTTTTCGGCCACTACTTCAGAATAAGCTCCATAATTTTGAACAGAGATAAAATACTCACAGGATACCTCAGGCAGTTATGTACCTTCCTGCCTCAACCATTGGTGCACCATCTGATGGCTCAGTACAATTGTTGTGTCGGGAGCAGTCATTTACAATGCCTGGGGGCACCAAGGATGTTTGGGATTAACTGTACAAGGCATTACTCCTGCAGAGCCTTTTCTAGGGACAACCCCACCATACCCGGTCGCAGGGGTCCAGGCGCCAATAGGGGCACAGGTATCTTATGACCAGACAGTTGCTCCTAACAAGAGTGTTTGTTTCTCGTATTGGGGGCCACAGAGCTATGTTACAGCTGTCTCTGCCGTGTATCTTGCCACGACGACCACTTTTCTGATGCAGGGAGTAGGGTACCCTGAGATGGCCTCATTCCCAAGATAGGGTTCTCGACCGATTATGCTAAGTTCCCCCATGCAGAATCAATAACCAGCACCATTAGCCGATTCAATGCAATGATGGAAGTGTTGCGTTGACAAATCAGGGATCGACCTATTTATTAGAAATCTTATTCCGAATGGGTAGATTCTATGGCAGTGTTACCTCGCGGGTTTAAGTTGCTTGAGTTCTCCACATTCTCTGGAGAGGACAACAAGTCAACCATGGAATATATAGGGAGGTTTACGATGCAATGTGGAGAATTCGAAAACAATGACTGGTATAAATTGCAATTATTTTCTTTATCTTTAATAGGGGCAACATTTACTTGGTATGCAAATCTGGTGCCCAGTTCTATGTATTCATGGACAAATATAGAACGTTCATGAGCATTTCTTCAAACTGGCACCTAAGGTTTCCATAGCAGATCTCCTGGCAGTCAAACAGAAATAATCCCGAAGGTGTAGCCGAATTCATTGAGTGCTTTCGACAGATCAAGGCTAAATATACCACTTAACTGCCAGAAATTGAGTGTGCTAGAATAGCCATTCGTAGAATGCATCCGCAACTCAAAGAGCGTCTCATTCTCCAGGACTTTTCTTATTTATTTTGCTTACTATCTCATGCCATCAGAATAGAGGAAATGGTCAAGGAAAAGGAAAAGGAAAAGAAGCGGTCTGTTAAGTTTTATCATGGACAAACCATGATATCGGTTGTGGACGATGTTACGAACAGCAAGAAGAAACAACTGATGGAGGTGATGGTGGTAGAGTTAGTGAAAGGTGCATCTTACACTTGTTTTTTTTTAAAACCTGGTAAAGGGAAGGAGGAAGTTTCTCTGGCGAGGCCATCCACTTATACATTTGATGTATCAAGGGCTAAGCAAATCTTTGATCAAATGGGCAATGACAAATAGATTTGTCTACCTTTCGGCTACAAAGTCCTGATTCCAGAGGAGTTGAAGGATAAGAAATACTGTAAGTGACATAATTCATTTTCTCATAATACTAATAGCTGTGTTGTTCTTAAGAACGCAATTCAGAAGGCTTTACAAGAAGGAATGGTGAGATTTGCTGACAAACGTGAGGAAACTCTTGTCTATACAAACCCATTCCCAGTGGCTGATGCAAGTATAGTACAAACATGTAAAGAAGATGTGGAGCATAAGCTAGGAGATTCTTTCATTAGGGAACAACACAAAACCTTGGAAGGGAAAAGAACAATGTTTCAAAGGTTAGACGACTGGCCGTTAGTTTTCACTCAGCTTACTGTTCTAACTTTCACAGCCCATTTTCATGGGAAAGATAAGAAGTATACAGTGTACCTCACAAAGAGACAATTTTCCTGGTTTATCGTCCCCATCTTACAAAAACTCATAAATGGTGGGAATAGAAAAAACAGACTCAATAGAGACAAACTCCTGAGAAATGGTTAGATGAGGCCCATCACAATTCCAAGCAAGGGCTGAACAAGAAGTAGTGGAAGAAGACTACTATGCAACAGAAGAAGCTGCTGTCGAGCTCATCGAGTTCAAGGTACCATCAGAAGGTATGTTCTTCCCAATTCCAATGGCAGAGCATACCAATCACCTTAAACCGTTGTAGATTAAGACACATATCAACAAAAGGCCTTTCTCTCGAGTCTTCATCGTTGGAGAGGCTGTGCTGAACGTAATGCCGTTGGCAACCTTAAGGCGCTTGAGTAAGGACAAAACCGATCTGTCTCCTACAGATATCCAAATGCTCAATTTCACTAGCAATGCAGCCAAAGCAGAGGGGGTCATCACTTTTGAGGTGGCAGTGGCAGTTAGATCTAAGGTTAGTAAGACTATTTTCTTTGTAATCACGTCAAAACCTGCTTATCTTACTAGGTAGAGATTGGATTCATGCGAATCATTGTGTAACATCAACACTTCACAAAATGATGTTGATTTGGGATGGAGAGCGAGTGGGAAAAATACCAGCCGACCCCAATCCATTCTCAGCAGAAGTGCACATGAACAAGGTTGTGTTTTACCGCTCTACATTTGATCTGAGCTATTATGCTAAGCTTACCATAGCTCACAATCAAATTACAATGGAAGGGTTGGAAGGTAAGCGTTTGAAAACAGAAGACCCTGATATTCGGCATGCACTCGATTTCATCGCTTAGGACTCGCTAACGGAGGTAGACATCGAGGAACTTGGAGAAAACAAAACTACAAAGATAAGCTTATGCTTAACTCTCGATCTGTGAAATGTCTTTACGGCTCTGATTCGTAGGTACAAAGATTGTTTCGCATGAGATTATCATGAAATGTCAGGATTGGACAAAGGCATTGTGGAGCATTGCTTACCGATTAAGGAAGGTTTCAAGCCCCATAAGCTGCCTGCCCGGCGTTTTAATCCCATACTCCTACCTAGCACCAAAGAAGAAATTAAGAGGTTGCTTCGGTACAGTTTCATCCGTACCTGTCGGTATGCAGACTGGGTGTTTAATATTGTTCCTGTCATCAAGAAAAATGGCCAGCCGTTGATTTCAGATATTTGAATTTGGTCACATCAAATGATGAATATATCATGCCGATGGCCGACATGTTGGTAAACTCGCCAACAAGAAACCAATTTTTAAACTTTATGGATGGATACTCTGATTACAATCAAATATTTATAGTCGAAGAGGATACACGAACGACAACTTTTTGATGTCCAGGTTCTATCAGTTTATTCGAATAGTTAGTTATGCCATTCGGCTTGAAGAATACTGGAGCTACCTTCCAGAGAGCCATGAACCTCATTTTCTATGATCTCATTGGCAAGACCATGGAAGTTTATATTGATGATTTAGTGGTTAAGTTGTCCACTTTCTCACAACATCTAAGGTGGTTAGAGCAAGCCTTCCTCCAAATGCGTAAGCACCGGCTAAAAATCAACCCTGTCAAATATGCTTTTGGAGTTTCAGTTGAAATTTTTTTCGGATTCCTAGTGCACAAAAGAGGAATTAAAGTGGATTGGAATAAAACAAAAGATATTCTACAGGCAAGGCCACTGTAATCCAAAAAAAAGCTTCAAAGTTTTTTAGGGAAGATTAATTTCTTGCGATGTTTTTTAGCAAATGTTGTAGGAAAGCAAAAGGTGTTCTCTTCTCTACTCTGATTGAAATTATCTCTAGAGTTCATTTGGCAGCTAGAGCACCAGATGGCTTTTGATTAGATCAAGACAGCTTTATCACAATCACCTATTTTGATGCCGCCACGTGATAAGACACCCTTAAAATTGTACATTTCGGCGGCTCAAGAGTCTATTGGAAGCCTATTAGCTCAAGACGATACACAGGGGATTGAAAGAGCAGTATATTACCTCAGCAAAGACTTGATGGACACCGAGACAAGGGAAGTGCAAGTCTTGTACAAAATTGATTTCGTCAAGTACTTGTTGAAATGTCTTTTGCTGCAAGGACGTTTAATGAAATGGGCTATTAAATTACATGCTTTTTTCTCCAACTCACTTGCCTTTGAAAGCAACAAAAGGGCAAGCTATAGCTGATTTTTTGGCGAAACATCCATGTTTAAAAGTGTCCAATCTTGAAAAGGAAGAAGCACATGGATACATTTTATACAAGCCATAGAAGTTGCAATTTGATGGATCTAGCACCCAATATAAATCAAGTGTCGGTTTGATCAATGAAGTCTCTTGTGGACGATAAGGAAGAATTCTTTTTGAGTTAAGGAAAGGAACTTCAAATAATCAGGCAGAATATGATGCCCTCATTCTAGGACTTCGAGTTTTAAAGGCTTTGAATGCACAAGTGGTCAATATAATAGAGGATTCTCAAATTGTTATCCGGCAGGCTTCAAGTAAGTATAAGTGCACTAACCTTGTTTTGCTGATTAATTTACAGGAAGTAAAGGCATTGCTGCAATACTTTTTGAAAGTTATCTTAACTCATGTTCCTCAAGTTGAGAACTAGGGGGCAAACGATTTAGCTCAAATGGCTTTAGGTTTCAAGAAAAGAGCTGGGGTAGTAATGTGCCAGCAAATATTGGGAGAAGAATACGAAGAAGACTGGTGTTCTGATATTGTTTCCTATTTGCGAAAACCTACAAGTCATGTGTCATGGGAGAAAAAACGTAAGGCGTTGAACTTTGTGCTGATCGAAAATGATTTATTCAAAAGAAGCCATTCAGAAGTTCAATTAAAATGCTTGTTAAAGCAAGAAGCATCACAAGCGTTAGCCGAGATGCATAAAGGCTGATGCGGTGCTTATCAGGCAGGCCCAAAGCTAAAATAGAGACTGCAGCGTCATGGATTTATTGGCCTTCTATGACCATAGATTGCGTAACCTATGCAGCTAGATGCGAGGTATATCAGAAGTATGGTCTTTTGATTCATGTGCCTTCCGCAAAACTGCATTCTATCATCAAGTCATGGTCGTTCAAGGGTTGGACTTTAGATGTCATTGGCAAGATTCACCCGCTATTAACTAAAGGACACATATTTGTCTTAGTGGCAACGGATTATTTCACTAAGTAGGTAGAGGCACAAGCCCTGACTAGGGTAACCTAGCCTGCCGTTATCGCCTTCCTTCAGTAGAGTATTTTGTTCCGATTTAGCATACCTGAAACAATAATGGCCTACCAAGGAACTATGTTCACAGGAGATAATGTATGCAACTTTTTAACTTAATTCAAAGTTAAACTATTATATTCATCTTCGTATCATGCACAAGCCAATAGACAAGTAGTTATAAACAAGACCTTGATCAGCATGATTCGTAAGTCATTGGAGGATAATCCCAGAAGGTGGCACAAAACGCTTTAAGAGGTTCTATGGGCTTATCGGAATGCTTTCAAAACTGCTACAGGTTTCATGCTATTTAGGCTAATGTATGGACAAGATGCGATGTTACCCGCTGAGTTATCATTGCGATCGGTTGAGGACTACAAGTTGGCTTTGGCTATGAGTTTGGATCAAGCCGAAGAGGACCAATGGGTAGCATTAAAAAATATCAAATGGCACAAGAAGAAGGTAGCAAGAGTCTATAATCAAAAAGTGCAGGGAAGAAACTTTCAGGAAGGAGATATAGTTTGAAAAATCATACTGCTAGTTGCACCAAAAGGCCTACGCTATGGTAAATAGTCTACTTCCTGGGAAGGACCTTTCTTGTTACACAGGTTTTCGATGGAGGGGATTATCGGCTGATGACACTCGATGGAAAAGATGTAAGTAATGCCATAAATGAAAAATATTTAAAAAAGTTCTAGCCTACATTTTGGGAGGGAACCATGGTAGTAGAAGAGTAAAAAAAAAAAAAAAGAGTGAAAAAAAAAATAACAACAGAAGAAAAAGAGAGAAAAGAATTTGCATTCATGAAAAACAGTTAATCATAAAAGAGCCGATCAGATAGCTATTACACTTGAGATTGAGTTGGAAAGGAAAAAAAAGAAGAACAAGTCAATTCTCCTTAGACAGAGTGTTGGGCGTCTCTATCGACTGAGCAAACAGAATTATGACAAGCCGATTCGAATCTTCCTCAGAAAGAGTGGTCGCCGGTGGGATTCCATTCTCCTCCTCCGTTTGGCTGGTCGTTGCTTCTTGGGTCATTTTTAGCTCAACAGCCGTTTCTTTCGCTGGAGACGGACAAGCTTCGGTAGCTCCAGTTTGAGTATCCGAGGGACCAACCTCATTAGGACTACGGAAAATGATGGTCAGGTAGGATTAAAAATTATCCCACGAAGATTGCATGCCGGCAAGCAGTTTGTCCGAATGCTGCAGCTCTATTTGAAGTAGTTTTTCCTTTGCCTCTAGCATGAGTTGTTCGTCATAGAATTTAGCTGCTGACTCTTTTGCAGAAGAGACCATTTGCTGACAGATGCATTCGGCCTCAAGTTTTTCCTCTAGAGCCTGCTTCTCGGAATCTAACTCCGCCTGGAGTTCTCACAATTGCTTCTCAAGTCCTTCAATCTTTTTAATTATTTTTGAAATTTCAGCTCAAATGACTCTTAGGCAGGCAGAGGCTTCCTGGCGATGCTACTGCAGAAAAGCTTCCTGCTCTCGGAGCACCTCCAAAGTCTTAAGCTGATAAGAAGGGATGACCCTTCTGTTTTGGGTATCTGAAAAGAAGCACTGAGTGAACCTCATATGCCCCAGGTAATCAGTCGATAGACATTTCAATTCAATAGGAATATCAAAATTGGTCGATTGTGCAAGCAACATGAGGGCTTGACTGATTGCATCCTAGGAAGGTTGGTTGGTCGGTAGGTTGGCCCTAATTAGGCTACGCAAAAGCTCTAGCGCAGTAGCCTTAGATGTTATTGGCCGAGAAATGGCAGGTTCCTTTGGAAGCTCTATTGAAGAGAGCTCAAAGATTGTTTCCGCAGGAGGACAAACAGGTTTGCCAACTGCCGCCTTCTCTGAGACGGGCATTTCAGACGTTAGAGGCACAGCCAATGAAGGTGAAGCAGCCGAAGTTCTTTCCTCAGCTGGTGTTATTCTTTCAGGTGACAAAGGGGCCATGGCTTTTGTCGACTCTGAGAAAGAGTCGAGAATAACTAATTGGCTTGGTTTTTGTTTCTGCAAAGGAAAAGAATGAGAAATTAGCTTTTGAGTCAAAAATTGAAGAATATCGAAAAAAAATTCAATACAGGAAATCCAAACCTTGGTGATTGTCGTGGTATGGGTGGCTTGCCGCCTCTTTGACCACCTAAGCAGAGGAAGGATTATTTCTTCTTCTTCTTCTTCCTCATCAATAGGTGGAAGAGTGGGGGCTTTCTTCACCGGCAGTGTCTGGAATAACAATGCGGTAATCGGACTGGCAGATATCTTACTCTGCTTACCTTTCTTTGGCGCTGACGTTTCCACAACCGCTGATGCTAACCCGGCCAGCCTCAGCAGCCACATCTCCACAGGGGCCGAGAAAAGTATCTCATTCATCAATCGCCACCATAAGTTGAAGTTAGGTGAGGTCTCCCTGACAACCTGAAAGTGATGATACTCAAAAGAACAGAGAATGGTTAGAGACCTATCGGCTAAAGTGTGCACATTTTTAGTCGATAGGACAGGTACAGTGTAAGATGATATGTGACTAGGATCAGTAAGGATGTCCTGAATTAACCCAAATTGCCATGAGAAGTAATGAGGGTTGTACCAATCACAGGAAGATTTAGCATTTCGGGCGCCTGATTTAGCCCCTAAAAGGAGCTCCCTGGGACACAACATTTTGGCCCAGATGGTCTGTTGAGAACTCTCCAGTGCGTTAGCAAGATTCGTTAACCAGAGAAGGCCAGTCTCTCGAGCAGAGTAGGAGAAGAAGTGAGGCATGTTCTGTAGGCGATTCTGATGAAGATAAGACATAATGGTATCGGCAGAAGATCTGTTCACAGGGGTTCTTAATAGACAATAGCCAGTTGAAGGCATGAAAAATGGAAAACACAGAGCACGCAGTGGAGGCTAAAGCAAAAAAAAAAAAAAAAAAAAAAAAACTGGAAAACTCTGAAGAACAGGGAACTCCGAACAGAGCTAGCGTCGGCTCCGACAGCCCTAGCCGGCGTCTGTCATGCTCTGTACAGATTCCGAGGTTTTAAAAAAAAATACCTCTTTTCCTCATTCTTAGAATTGGTTGGACCGAAATGTGTGTAACTGGGGTAGGTACACTGGTGGAAATCTCTGGTGCGATTCCTGCAAGTCTCCTACTCCGTCTTTGCATGTAGGTGAACGCCAAACTCTCAATCTTCTAGTATATGGCCTGCCTAATTCCATTTGGTGAACTACTCATAGACTAAGGAACTTTTTTTGGAGAGAGAAAGAGAGAGATATCCTCTTTTTATCACAGAGAAGAGGCAGTGATCAAAACAACGTTATTTCCAATCTTCTTGTTTAACCTAAATAAAATCTTAGGTTAAGCTGGACTGGACCATTGGACTCTTAGTTTAGCCTTTTGGGCTTAATTAATTATTCTAATTAGTACCACATAAATGACCCAATTAATAATTAATTTTTTCAACCCAAATAACTAGTCCAATTAATAAGTCTATATTAGTTTAGTCCTAGGATAATCTTTAATTATTCAAACTGGGCCAAAGCCCTGAATAATTAATTAACCCACCAAACTAATTTAATTAATTCTCTCTCCATGGACCTTTATTTTATTGTAGCCCAACAATTAATTCAGGCTACTTATATAAAATAAAATTTATTTAATTTAGGATCAATTCCTTAGCCCGTATTTAATTAAGACTCACGGTCTATACTGGGGACCAAAAGACACACCGCCTTGGCTACTAAAATGACCAAAATACCCTTATCATATAAATAACTGTATTTTACATTTTAAATATTTTCTAATATCACCATAAGAAAATATTTACCCCAAAGACAATGCTGCGTTAGCAAAGTGTGAAACCCCAGTCAAAACCAACCTTAGAGTAAGGGGGTTGTGATGCATATCATATTTTATTGCATGTTTAAATATATTTTTATATGATTTTATGTGCTTTGGGTTTATGTTTTATTGTCTCGAAGGCTTGATTGTGAGTATTGAGTGAGAAGGGCAAAATGATAATTTTTGCTTGAGGTGAAAATGGGGAGATAGCTTGAGGATTAAATAGGAAAAATATTTTAGGAAGAAAATAAAAACAAGAGTTGTTGTGGTTTAGTGGTTAGAGCTTTGGAATTAATTCTTGAGGTCTTGAGTTCAAATTCCATCATTAGAGCTAGAGCATGATTGAATTTTATTTTTACTTGGGAAGTGATATTTTCGGCCTTAGGTGCTTTAGAATAGGGTAGAGGTGTTATCCTAAGGGAGGCATGATAGGAGTATCCTAATCCTACTCTTTTACCCTACACAAAGTTCCTAAGGGGAATTCATTTCCTATTGATCTTTAATTTTTCCTATTTCTCAATTCATTAGTTTGTTCAATTTGTTCAAGCCAATTTTATTCTAGAAAAATTCCAGCGATGTGCTGTGGCTTTAGAGGTTTAAAATGTGTTAGTGAAAGACATCTTATGGACTGAAACCATGGAAGAGGGGAAATGATTCCAAGTGAATTAATTTCCCTAGTGAACTTTCTAAAACTTCACTCTAGCTAGGTTCATTTTCTTTCATGTATTGAACTGAAATTTTTCCAGCTTCTTGTGCCTTCAAGGTGTCGAAATTCTTAGCCATTATTCCCTCCCAAATGCTGCCAGAAAATGGCCCTTTTGATCAGCTTGAAACCTGATTTTTTCTAGCCATTTTCGGACTGCACAAAGGCTATGCAAAACTAGAAAAATTCCTGGGCAAATTCGCAGCTTTGGAGGTTCGAAACTAAGTTGTTTTCTTTCAGTTTTTGTTCAGCATCTTAGCCACGTTTTTCCTCCATAAAGAAGGTTGGAAACCAAACTTGAAAGACCTCTGAAATGGCCTTCAAATCCTCTGCAAATCGGTTGGAAAATGGCAGCTAAAACTACCCAGAAAAATTTCAGCCCTTCCGAAAATCCTGTGCAGAATTTTTTTTCAGCTTGTTTCCTAATTCTGCCCTAGCCGAAACTCCACCCTTCTTCTACACAAACCACCCTTAAACAGCTATGAACTGAACTTCATTGTCCCCCCCAAGCTTCTGCACGAAAATCCAATCATGGCTGCCCTAAAAGATTTTCAAAAAAATTACTGCAATCATACTTTGATTGGATACCAAAATTCCAGTCACCATAATTTAGCAACCTTCCATAATATATCCCTCAAACAACCAGACATTTCTTTCACCATTATACTCTTTATTTTCGGCCACCCTTAGCCTCCTTCAACCAGCTTTCATCCAGCTGAAATACTGTACAAGCAGTCGGCCATGGCAGCTTCCCAAAAGCTCTCCAATAATCAAAGATATTCTTGTTATATTTAGTTTCTAAATTTGCTTTCCAAAAATATTCTTTAAGGATTTCAACAATTAGCCTGTCATTTTCCCTTCCAAACTAGAAAATCATCTACCAAAATCCTACAAGCAGTCGGCCAACCCTAATCCCTTCAGAAATTCGGCCAGCCTTGATCAAAACCTCTCTATTCTCTTCAACCTTCAAGAACACATAGCACACTAAGAACACCTACTCCTTTTTTTCGCCTAATACCTCTCCAAATCACTTCAAACTTCTTCTAAAAATTCCAAATTTCATCTATACACTACCGGGAATCCATCCATACCAGTTTTAACATCAAACTCCAAAATCCAACTTTCTCTTTTGGATAAAAAATCAGAAATTTTGTGAAAGCTCAAGAACACCTTCAAGGTAGGTTTGTTCAAACAACTTCATCTTCTCTAATCTTTGATCTCTAATGAATATACATAGGAATAAGCATGCTAATGGACTCTCTCCTTCTCTTTTCTCTCTCTCTCTCTCTCTCTCTCTCTCGGCCGAACCACTCTCCCTCTTGGCCGAATGATTTCATCAACCATGGCCATGCTTTCTTCATCTTCCTTGAACAAATTTAGACATCTAGGAGTTGAGATCCATTCGAAACTCCTTCAAGGTATTCACCAATCAAGTAAGCCTTTTTAACCCTCCTTTTAAAT
Source organism: Voacanga thouarsii (assembly GCA_026120185.1). Lineage (NCBI taxonomy): Eukaryota > Viridiplantae > Streptophyta > Magnoliopsida > Gentianales > Apocynaceae > Voacanga > Voacanga thouarsii. The sequence continues at coordinate 301,695 of JANUWF010000978.1, forward strand.
TCTAGATTCATATCTCTAGGATGATATTAGTAGAAGATGGATTATGAATAGGGCTTGAGTATGTATTGTTGTGATGAGTTGAGATTGAAACATTAATAAATGTGTGTTTATGATGGAGATGAGATCTATGCATGAGTTGATTATCTTGGTTGATTGTATGGTGTTTTTAGGGTTTAAAACATGCCTCAATGTCATAGGTAGTATTTGTGATCAAGTATGCTAGAGAATATGTCACATTTGGTGAATATGATTTATATTCATGTTGGATTATTGAAGCCATGATTATATTTATGCTAGTAAAGGTTAGATCATGCTTGATAAATTTAGATCTATGCTGTTATGCATGATTTGGATGATTTGATGAATTGAAGGGATGCATATGTTTATGATTGTAGTTAGCAAAAGAAATATGATCATGATCTAGTTGTCCCAAAGCTAATTTTATTTCATCAACAAAATATTTAATATTATAATTTTTTTAGTAAATTCGAAAAAACCCTAGGAAGGTAGATTTGGACTATTATATATATATATATATATATATATATATATATATATAAAATAAGGAAATTTTAGTCAATTAAATAGTGATTTTGAAAGAAATAAAATATATAGGTATTATATGATCAAATAAAGCCTTTTATAGAAATAATCATAATAAGTAAAATATTTATTATTAAAATGTAATTATTATCTTTTAATCAAAACCTATTAAAATTTATTTATTATTTTTCAAGCAAGACTCATTAATATTTATTTCCAACTAATCTTAGTTATCAATTAATTTCTAACAACTAAATTATTAATAAATCATTATTTTACCTAATACCACATTGGACTCTTCATCAAATAAACTCTAAATTTTTCTTAACAATATTTAAACTTTCAACTTATTAATACATATTTTCCAGAACACTAATTATTTAAATATCAAACTAGACTTAGCTTATGAACCCATTTTATTTATTATTTGGTGTTAAAGCTTGGGACACTAGGGTCACAGTAGTAGTGAATTGAACTAGTCTTATTTGTGAAAGTGGATTTTGGCTTGAGATTGATTGTGATTTATATTTACCTCAGGCGGGGTTAGAACAACTGTTGAAGACCTTTATTTTATTCAAGCTAAGGATCAAGTAAGCTCCTGCATAAAACCCGATTGATGTAAAAGGTTTATTATGGCAAGCCAAATGTAGAGTGCATGGATACTCGGTTCTGCAAAGGCAATTGATAATTAACTTCTTTCTTATGTCAGAGAAACAAACTATTTGAAAATCAATAAGCAGATTTACTCAAACTCAAAACTCTTTCCAAAACTGATTTTGACAAAGACTTTGGAAACCCTTAATTGCCATTTTCATGTGGAACGGTGTTTTGTTTATTTTCTCCCAAGTGGGAAACGTCGTTGAGTACTCAATAAGGGTGGACTGCTAGGGCTAGTTTTTGAAGGGTCAGGGTAAGTCTCTCAGTAGATGGCCACCTCTGAGGGATGAGTCATTCCCGGATAAGATGTCAGTCCAGTAGGTCGTGCCGGTCCGAGCTAGCAGTTTATTTTTCAGTCAAGTGACTGTATTTTGTCGGAATGGACACTCGGTTGTTGTTTGGGTATAGAGAAGGAGAAATATCTTGCTCGGTAGGCCGATCACCTATCTTTTGTCAGTCTGCACAAAGTGTCGGCATTCTGACCGGTTACGGGGCCCAACGTGTGGTAACCCATGACCATCTTTTTGAATGGTTAATTTTATTGATTATGTATGGTTGGAAAAGCCAAAACACCACTCTTGATTTTAACTAATGTTTATTGCTTGCCAGTGTTCTCTTATAAAGGTTTTATACTTTGCATTCACGAATTATTTCCACTAGACACTCAAAGCACACACGAACTTACTGAGATTTCTGTCTCACCACCATTTTTGCCATGATTTCAAGTCGATCCTGCTGTGGGGATGAGTAACTAGATATTGCTTGCCTTGGAAGACTTTCTGATAAATTTATTTTGTGTAATGCTTTGGGGAGATGAGAGTGGATAAATTTCATTATGGATTTGTTTATGGTATTCTTGGATTTATTCTTGGGTTGTAATAAATTTTAAGTTAAAGTATTATTTTTATTCCACTATTTTATTTGTGTGACCTAGTTATAAAGACCCTTGTCCTTCGGACGAGGCGACATCCCCGGCCCTGGCGGGCCTAGGTGGTGGGATGTTACACAAAGTCTCCGACCTACAGGTATAATGACTAAAATACTCCTCTATACATCGCCATATATTTAGAGAGGAAGAAGTGTATTAACACCTCTCTAAAAGACATCTACCATCCTTAGGCTTCTAGTCTAATGATCCACGACTTCTTGGATTGTTTCCACTTTCCAAGAGAGTTACCCTAAAACAAACATCCAAATCATGTTTCCTAGGGTCCTGGATATTTAAATCATTCAGACAACCACAAGGGGCGATATAGTATAGAAACTATCTTGTATAAGTTTATCTTAACTAATTAGTCACGCATACCTAAATACAAGTATATTGGCCCTACGATAGAACCTCAACTATAACATATCAAAGTACATACTTCCAGTTTCGTCAGACCACCAACTCATACTCAAGTCGTAGAGTACTAGTCCACGCTGTAGCAGTAGTAGTCTAAGTTTCTACAATATAGTACTTTTAAGAAACTACTACTGTAGGTCCTATTCTACGTATTCGAAATACGCTTATGTCATGAAGTGAGAGGACTACTCACTGGCTAAAGGTAAGTCATTCCCTATTTGAAATTCACAATATAATAACCTAGACATGATGAGATTCTCATTCTCATCAATCGGTTAAGAACAAATGTTTATGTGTTAAGTAACCCATGATCCATACCTTACAGTGAAAGACCTCCATTCACATGGACCACTTACTTAAATACAATGGGTCTTTTCCAAATGTTATTGTGCACAAATAAAATTTAAATTCACAAATAATTTTTAAAAATAAATTCTTTTATTAAAACATTCGATTTTTACATCAGAAATCTAGTCTAAGAGGGCATATTTCCCAATAATTTTCCACTTGCACTCTAAGATTAAGTAAGTCCGTAGGTGCCCACCCCTATGGCATCTAAGTGTTTCTTGAAAACTCTCTCAGCCAAAGGCTTGGTGAATGGATTAGCTAGATTTTCTTGGAGGCAATCTGTTCCACCACGACTTCCTGTCTCTGAATGAAATCTTAAATCAGGTGGTACCTCATCTCGATGTGCTTCCCCTTCTTGTGGTTCCCGGATTCTTTAGATTGTGATACTGCTCCAGCGTTGTCACAATACATCACAATCGGCCTGTCCATGTGTGGCTCGACTCCAAGTTCTGAAAGGAACTTCCGAAGCCAGATTGCTTCCTTGGATGCCTCCGAAGCTGTCACATACTCAGCTTTCATGGTTGAATCAGCAATATAAGATTACTTGATACTCCTCCATGAAATAGCTCCTCCAAACAAGGTGAAGACATATTCACTAGTGGATTTTCTTTCATCCTTATCTGTCTGGAAGTCTAAGTCTGTGTATCATGTAGGAACCAAGTCATCAGCCCTGTAAACCAGTATTTAATCTTTCATTCCCTTGAGGTACTTGAGAATATGCTTTACAGCTTGCCAATGAACCTCCCCAGGGTTTGACTGATATCTGCTAACCAAGCCTACGACAAAACAGATATCTGGCCTAGTACACAGCATGGCGTACATGAGACTTCCCACAGCCGAAGTGTAGGAAATTCTACTCATTCTGTCATTTTCTTTTTTAGACATAGGACAGTCATTTGAAGAAAATGGCAACCCATATCTATAAGGAATTAGAGCTCCCTTGCATGAGTCCATGCTATACCTGGCCAGTATCTTGTCAATGTATGCCGCTTGGGATAATCCTAACATTCTCTACTTCTTATTTCTAAGAAGTCTAATCCCGAGAATGTAGCTGGCTTCTCCCAAGTCCTTCATACTGAATTGACTAGACAGCCAAACCTTTGTAGATGACAATAACCCTACATCATTTCTAATGAGTAGAATGTCATCCACATATAAAATAAGAAAAACTACATTAATACCTTCAAGTTTCCTATACACGCATGGTTCATCCTCGTTTTGAATAAAATCGTAAGACTTTATAGTCTTATCAAAATGAATGTTCCATACTCTCGATGTCTGCTTAAGTCCATAAATGAACTTCTTAAGCTTGCAAACCATATGTTCTTGATCTTCAGCAATAAAGCCTTTCGGTTGGGACATATAGATGTTTTCACTAAGATGACCATTTAAAAATGCCGTCTTGACATCTATTTGTCATATCTCGTAGTCATAATGACATACAATGATAAGGAGGATACGGATGGATTTTAGCATGGCTACCAGAGAAAAGGTTTTCTCATAATCAATTCCCTCTTTTTGAGTATACCTTTTTCGCCACAATCCTAACTTTGAAGGTTTTCACCTTCTCATCTACTCCCCTCTTTCTCTTGTATACCCACTTACACCCAATGGGTTTTATCCTTTCAGGTGAAGCTATAAGATTCCAAACTTGATTAAGGTACATAGACTCAATCTCGACTTTCATTGCTTCATGCCATAGATTTGTATCGGCATCAACAATAACCTCCTCATATCTAGTGGGGTCTTATTTTCGATGGTCGGAGACCAGCTCAAAAGCTTCTCCAATCCATCTCTCCGGAACCCTAAACACTCTCCCACTATGACGATGCTCCATTTGTATAGGCTCTTGAGGCTGTGCCTCTTCTTATTCCACAATTGGGTAAGAAGAAGTTACTTTCGAAGATAACTTCTCATCTAATTCCAACCTAGTGCAACCTTTCGTGGAAGCACTCTAATCATCCTCTAAGTATCTAGCATTGGTACTAACCAGTACTTTCTACTCCTTAGGATGATAAAAGTAACCACCCTTTGTCCCTTTTGGATACCCAACAAAATAGTATAATTCTGATCTTGGTTCCAACTTGTCTCCCTTTACCAGTACATAAGCTGGACAACCCCATATCCTAAGATAATATAGACTTGGCTTACACCCAATCCACATCTCATAGGGAGTCTTAGGTATTGACTTGGAAGGCACCAAGTTCAGAATATATGCCAATGTTTCCACGGCATATCCCTAAAAAGACACTAGAAGAGTAGCATGAGATATCATGCTTCAGACCATTTTCATCAATATCATGTTCCTTCTCTCAGCTACTCCGTTCTACTGGAGTGTCCCCAGTGCAGAGAGTTGGGATACTATCCCATGATGTACCATGTAGTCCTTGAATTCACCCAAGAGGTACTCTCCACCACGATCCGATCGTAAGGTCTTGATCAATTTACCTGTCCGACGCTCCACTTTAGCTTTAAACTCTTTGAACTTGTCAAAGAGTCAGACTTGCATCTCATCGGTTAACGTAGCCAAACCTTGTACAATCATCCATGAAAGTGATGAAATACTCAAACCCCCTTTAGCTGGTGTAGATAAGGGACCACACACATCAATGTGAACAAGACTCAATACCTCATTGGCTCTATCCGCCCTAGGAGTAAATGACCTTTTGGTCATCTTTTTCATTAGGCAGGACTCATATTGAGGCTAATTTTTCAACCTTAATGAGCCCAATGGCCACTACAAGAAAACAACAATTTAGCGACGGTCAAATCCGTCGCTAATTGAGTTTAGCGACGGATTAGCGACGGATTTTTACCCTCGCTAAGACTGTCATCGCAAATAGCGACGGATTAGCGACGGATATTAAGTAATGATATTTATAATTAAATTTCCAATTAAGGTCGTCGCTAATTCGTCGCTAAATTTAGCGACGGCCAAATTTAACTACGGATTAGCGACGACCAACGAATTTTATTTAAAAAAAAATAATTAGTCAAGACCTGGCGTAACCGATTCGGTCCGACCATCGACCCGACCCGACCCGCCAGATAATTTTTTGAGATTATGTCGGACACGGGGCTCGAACCCGCGTCCTTGTTGTGGGGGAACACGTGCTCCACCACTAGGCTATTGATATTTTTGTGATTTTTTGTTCTTTATATTAATTATATAGTATTTTTTTTTTTTGTAAATTAGCGACGGATTAGCGAGGGATTCTGAAGCCGTAGCTAATCCCTTGCTAATTAGCGAGGGACAATAAGCTGTAGCTAATCCCTTGCTAATTAGCGAGGGATTAGCTACGGCATTTTCAATTAATTTAGTGTAAGTTCTAATTATGTATGCCGTAGCTAATCCCTTACTAATTAGCGAGGGACAAGAATCCGTAGCTAATCCCTTGCTAATTAGCGAGGGATTAGCTACGACATTTGAACAATTAATTAGTATTAGTGTTAATTTCATTTACCGTAGCTAATCACTCGCTAATTGGCGATGGATTAGCTATGGCCTCTAACAAATTTAAAAAAAATAAATTTAAATTAAAAATTTTTGTTTGCCGTCGCTATTCCGTCGCAAATTAGCGACGGTAACAAAGCCGTCGCTAATTTCCGTCGTTAAAGTGCATTTTTCTTGTAGTGGGCCCATCATGGATCAACCTCTGAATCCTGGTTGAGTTGATATGACCCAACCTTAGATGCCAAAGATAAGAGTCGTTGACATTGGTCTTTCTCTTCATTGTTAAAGGTTTAGATTGAGTATTATTTAATTTATTGTTAATAGGGTTTAAGAAAAATAGATTCCCATACATGTGCCCAGTACATAAAATTTCTCCATCTCTACCGATAGAAATACCAGAATGGAAAGATACAGAATATTCTTGATTTATTAGTTTCACAACTGAAATCAAATTCTGTCGAAATCCAGGTACATATAAAATGTCTTTCAAAACCACAATTCTATTACAATAAAAAACAAGATCCAGCTCTTCCACTGCAATGGCCTAAACTTGTGCTCCATTTCCTACACATAGTCCATGTTCACCCTTGTGGAGTCTTCTAATCTTTCTAAACCCCTGCAAGGAGTTACAGATGTGATCAGTGGCTCTTGAATCAACAATTCAAGTGGAAGTTGATCTAACCATTGATATAGACTCTAGATAGAAAATATTACCTGTGAGGTTCTTCTTGGCTTGAAGATCTGGACACTCATTTTTTTAGTGTCCCTTCAGTCCACATTTGAAGCACTTACTCTTGGGTTTGTCTTTGGGCTGGGCCGCTGCTTTCCCCTTCTTCTTCTTGAACTTCCTAGGCTTAGGCCCAATTCTAGAAGATGAAGCCTTAGTAATCATAGCCTTAGATTGTGGCTTCATGACCTTCTCTGCCACCTGGAGCTCCTTTATCAACTCAGTTAAACTCATGTTTAATTTGTTCATGTTGTAATTCAACTTGAACTGAGTAAAGGAATCCGGTAGAGATTTGAGAACCATATCCACTTGGCTCTCGGCGTCAATGACAACCCCTAAGATTTTTGCCTCCTCAAAAGTAGCAATCATCTTGAGCATATGGTCTCTGACTGATGCTCCCTCAGCCATCTTAGTGTTTATAATAGTACGAAAAGCCTCCTGCCTTGCGGGCCTTCTCTTATCGTGGCTAATGATTGAGTTATATCATACGCAATGGTCATGTGCTCATGTTTGGACTGGAGCACATTAGACATGGAGGCCAATATGTAACGACGAGCCATCTCGTCGGCCTTCTTCCATGCCTTTTCAGCCTTAAGCTTTTCGGTGGTGGAACCTTCCCCGATAATAGGGCAGGTTTCGTAAATGACATACTTATACTCTTCCGCTGTAAGTATTATGTCTAGGTTCCTCTTCCAATCCACATAATTTGGTTCCGTTAGCTTATTCTCTTGGAGAATAATAGCTAATGGACTAAAAGAACCTCCCACCATTTCTGAAAAATAAAAAAATAAAAGAAAATGATTCAATTTGTGAAAACAAACAAATATGTACACTTTATCTTTATTATCAAAATTGATAATAATCAATTTGGCTCTTAGGAAAACTGACATAGCTTCTTGGGAAGATTAACAGTTCCCTAAATTAAGTGTGTTAACCACCACAAATTAATTCCATTCTAGGTAATGATCTAGAATATAACTCCATCGAGGGGATGGCCATTTCCTCTCATTTCCTATGGACATTCCTCGCACTATGACCTCCAATGAGAGGCTGGTCAATCATAGTACGTGCCCTGAGTTATTAATTACATCTCTCCATTAGATCTAGATCCTTGTGGTATTCCTATCCTATACGGGTTCACTCCCAGGGTGACACGAGGGGACCCATTATCTTTAATAAGGATCGTGATAGAAGCCGTGGGGCCGTTGGAACCCCTCTCCTACTTAGTCTTTTAAAATAAGGGTTTTTTGAAAATATCATTTTGAAAATTTCCATTAAGTTTTTCCCTTAACTCAAAAAATAAAATGTCTAAGTCCATAAAAATCTCTATGTTAAGGTTTATATCATTTGAGAGTTTTTCTCATGGACTAATTTTATGTAAGTTAAAAACTTAATGATTTGAAAAATTTTCCAAATTAAAACTCTCTAGAGACTTCGGTCTTAAGTTTATTTGACAAAGTAATTTTCTTGTGCCAAAAATTAAAACAAAATGGCTTTCTATTTTAATTTACAAAAATATCTAAATCCAATATATTTTCTATGTCAATGATTAAATCCTTTGAGAAAATATCTAAGGATTAATTTTTATTCAAGTTAAAATAACCATTTAATTTGTAGAAAAATATTTTCCTTGTCAAAAATATCCCAAAGACTTTGGTCTTTGAAAAAACGTGCACATAGGTACATAAAAATAAATAGCATGCTAGAAAACAGTAGACGTTTTCATGCTCCTCTATTTTTTAAACCTAAGTGCCCGATAATAGAATTAAACACATTAATTAATTAATTAATTATCTTGTTTAATCTTAAAATTCCTTACTAATATTTTCATGCAAAAATATTCCTTGAATATTAACTATTGTAAAATATTAACTTTGCCTGGTATGGACCCCAAAACCAAAAGAAATTGCAAGAAAAATTACAAGGAAAAAATTTAAAAAATTCTCCTTGGTCCACTGCACCCGCCGCATTGGATCAGTCACCCCATCTACATTGTGGTCCACTACACCCGCTGCACAGAACTAGGACCCTTGAGTGACCCGTGCGCGGACTGGATTTCAGACCCTAGCCGGCGCCGGTTCGGGCGACCAAGCCAGCGCCAATTCCAATCTGGACAGCTCTTCCTGCAGTTTTTTTCTCTCGAATTTCCTTTGCGAATTTCCTCTGTTTTCTTCTCAACTACTAGTACCATTGGCTCTTTGATTTCAATCCAAAAATAATGAAATCAACCAAAACCAACAATCGCCTATACCCATAAACATTGGACTTACACGATTTACTAAAAAAACAGTAAATTACAAATCTCCTATATCTCCGCCCATGAAGTTTAATAGAGAATCTATCTATACCAAAACAGCGAAGGATCACGGTTTAATCACACATATGTATCCAGTTTTATTCATCTAGATGCATGCTTCCTATATTTTTACAAAACCTTCATGCTCTGATACCAATTGAAGGCATGAAAAATGAAAAACATAGAGCACGCAGTGGAGGCGAAAGTAAAAAAAAACTAGAAAACTCTGAAGAACAGGGAACTCCGAACAGAGCTGGTGTCGGCTCCAGCAGCCCTAACCGGCGCCGGTCGTGCTCTGTGCGGATTCTGAGGTTTTAAAAAAAATACCTATTTTCCTCATTCTTAAAATTGGCTAGACTGGAATGTGTGCAACCGGGGTAGGTACGCTGGTGGAAACCTCTGGTGCGATTCCTGCAAGTCTCCTACTTCTTCTTTGCATGTAGGTGAACGCCAAACTCTCGATCTTCCAGTATATGGTCTGCCTAATTCCGTTTGGTGAACTACTCACAGACTAAGGAACTTTTTCTAGAGAGAGAAAGAGAGAGACGTCCTTTTTTTCTCATAGAGAAGAGGCAGTGATCAAAACAACGTTATTTCCAATCCTCCTATTTAACCTAAATAAAACCCTAGGTTAAACTAGATTGGGCCATTGGACTCTTAGTTTAGCCTTTTGGGCTTAATTAATTATTCTAATTAGTACCACATAAATGACCCAATTAATAATTAATTTTTTCAACCTAAATAAACTAGTCCAATTAATAAGCATATATTAGTTTAGTCCCAGTTAATCTTTAATTATTCAAACTGGGCCAAAGTCCTAAATAATTAATTAACCCACCAAACTAATTTAATTAATTCTCTCTCCATGGACCTTTATTTTATTCTAACCCAACAATTAATTCAAGCTACTTAAATAAAATAAATTCTATTTAATTTAGGATCAATTCCTTAGCCCGTATTTAATTAAGACTCACAGTCTATACTGGGGACCAAAGACATACCGCCTTGACTACTAAAATGACCAAAATACCTTTGCCATATAAAGAGCTATATTTTACATTTTAAATATTTTTTAATATCACTATAAGGAAATATTGACCCCAAGGACAATACTGCGTTAGCAAAGTCTCCGACCTACAGATGCAATAACTAAAATACCCCTCTATACATCACTATACATTTAGAGAGGAAGAAGTGTACTAACACCTCTCTAAAAAACATCTACTATCTTTAGGCTTCTAGTATAATGATTCACGACTTCTTGGATTGTTTCCGCTTTCCAAGAGAGTTACCCTAAAGCAAACATCCAAGTCATGTTTCCCAGGGCCCTGGATATTTAAATCATTTAGACAACCATAAGGGGCGATATAGTATAGAAACTATCTTGTACAAGCCTGTCTTAACTAACTAGTCACACATATCCAACATACAAGTATATTGGCTCTACGATAGAACCTCAACTATAGCATATCAAAGTACATGCTTCCAGCTTCGTTAGACCACCAACTCATACTCAAATCATAGAGTATTAGTTCACGCTGTAGCAGTAGTAGTCTAGGTTTCTACCATATAGTACTTTTAAGAAACCACTACTATAGGTCATATTCTATGTATTCGAAATATGCTTATGCCATGAAGTGAGAGGACTACTCACTGGCTAAAGGTAAGTCATTCCCCATTTGAAATTCACAACATAATAACCTAGACATGATGAAATTCCCATTCTCGTCAATCGATTAAGAATAAATGTTTATGTGTTAAGTAACCCGTGATCCATACCTTACTGTGAAAGACCTCCATTCACATGGACCACTTACTTAAATACAATGGGTCTTTTTCAAACATTATTGTGCACAGATAAAATGTAAATTCACAAACAATTTCTGAAAATAAATTCTTTTATTAAAACATTTGATTTTTACATCAGAAACCTAGTCTAAGATGTCATATTTCCCAACACCAGTAGCCTGGTTGGAAGAGTCTGCAGGATCCCCAAAGAGGTTACTAATGCTAAATTGGGAGACATATTGATAAAGTCACAGTTGCATGACTCAAAGAAGACCATCGAGGTTGGTCGGGTCACTCCTAATCAATAAGGCCGAAGTCATTTGGTTCATTAGCCGATAGACTAAGGTCAATACCAAGGAGGCCAGGTCGCAACGCCTTTTCTTCCTTAGCATAGCTGATACATAGTGTTGGTATTAGCTGCTTATCCCTGCCGAATGGGAGTAGAAAATATATTTACAGAGTCACAGCCATAGAAATGAGGCATACTCTTACTCTGACGGAACGCTGCCTACGCCCCTTTGGGCAGCCATGAAATTACCATAGAAGGCAGTAGCTTTGTCCAGGTGGGCCTCAATGGCAGGCATACTCTCATCATCATGGAGGTTAAGAATTTCATTTCCATCGCATTGGAAGCCCAAGATAGTGCAGATGTCCAAGTCAGTCAGGAAAAACATCCTATGGGGGAATATGAAGTAGTTGATCATCGAAGACTAGAACAACAGAATGGCAGAACAGTAGCAAAAATGTTACAGTCAAAAGTCATGTTAAAATCGAACATCATAATAGCATCTTGGATACGCCATTGATCCCAAAGGGCGCCGAAACTAGCGTGTCTATAATCACGCCACTTTCTGTAATTCTTTAGGGGATGCGGCCAATGGCGAAAAGATAATGGTAAATCGGCCGTAGAAAAGTCATTCAGGTCCAACGGGAGGATAAAACCCTCCGGATAGACAAACTGTAAATGATCAGTGGTGACCTCCATCGATAATAGTTGAGGACCTAAAGCGTACAGGTTAGTCTTGGCTTGAATCAAAGTCAGAGGGTGTGGTCATTTGGAGCAGCCATGAGGATTCAAATATCGTTGATAGAGGAAGTGCAGGAAATATTGTCGAATTTCACAAGAAGGATAGAAGTTTGATCGAGATAGAGTTTTCTCAGAAGAACGATTTGGTATTGGTGAAGAAGGAGTAATGGAGACCATGACTATTTAAAGTGAAATTCAAAGACTAGTCGTTCGCATGCTTTAAAGTTGAGGAATCGGAAACCTTCTGCAATGATCAGGATGTTCCAACTTTGTCAGGAAAAGAACGATTACGAATTAAAAGAGGTACGATTCCTGTCGCTTCATCTGTTCTTGCCATTAAAGCAACGGGATTTAAGGAGGTATGTGTTGATGTCAAATTTAGCTGATCCATTGTGACGGTAACTTTGAGTCGAAACCGATATAAATTTTGCTAATCCGATGATGACGTCAAGAATTCTTTAGCCGATGTACCAGGTCAACATCGGAACCAGGAGCCGATGATTCATCACCCTCATATCTCGACATGATCGATAAAGCACTAACTGTTCCTAACCGCCCAGGATGAGCCATAGAGCAAGATTTTCTCCATGTTCGGATAGCCAGTTACCATGCCACAGCAAGTATAAAATGGACAAGGATTCTCAGAATGAGAACACAACCAAAACATATCAACAAAACTACCAATTTTCAGTTTTCTATTCCTTTTTATTCCGCATTTTCTTTGTCTTTATGTTTATTTATAGATTTGTTTAGTTTTTCAGCAACTCTTATTATTCCTTTATTACCAGCTTTCCGTTTTCATTTTATTTTAATTTCAAATTTCAGTACTTTTGTATTTCTTTTTATCAAGATAAATTGAAATACACTGATTTTAGTCCTTATTGGCTTTTGCATGCAACATTCTTACTTTATTGGACCCTTTCTATAGTAAGTTCAAGAAACTCACATCTCTTAAAAGGTCCGACTTACACATTGATCCTTCTATCGGACTGTTTATGTTCATCGGAAGAGTAGCCGATCGTCAGTTTCATCGGCTCCCCTTTCGTAAGGTAACATACATATATAAAAGTAGAAGTGGAAGGCTCTTGTTATAACATGTGGCATTGTCTTTTTGAGCCACATGGCGTGTTGAATTCACATTAATTTTTTTTGGAAAATAAAAAGTGAAAGGTCATGTGACTTTATTTATCTACTAACTTAATTTATCTACAAATTAATAATTATCTGCCGATTTAAGTTATCTACAAATTAATACTTCTTTTAATCAAATAAAAGGTTATCTCACTTAATTAGATCTAGATGATTCTACTTGCATGGTATCTAAATTAAAAGAAGTTTATCTACAACCTACAATCCCTAAACTGTTCCAATTTATCTCCATATTAAATACTTATCTTAATAATAATAATTAACATTTATACATTTCAGAAGACGAAGTTTTTTATCTACAGCATCTCAGAACTTCCCTCAAAATTACCTCTACTATTCTGAAAGAAGGTGGAATCTTAGCTTCTCTTTCAAAATGGATCCTCGTTGGACCTCTCAAGTTATTAACCCTAAGGTCCACCAAAGTTGGCATTTTCACCATTGCTCCTCCGCCAAACTGGTCTCAGGCTCAAATGGATCCTATCAGTTAGTCTGCATCGTTGCCAGCATCAAATATATCTCTTTTGAACAATTCCTTATCTTCAGTAATGATTTCTCTGCCACGACATCTATCAGACTCCATGTCATGTGCTGTCAATGTGCTTGGGTATAAGGACATTGCTTCTGCAAATATGATAGGAGTAAAGGGTTTGAAGGGGAAGTCATGGCCTGACTTGGATATGCTTTCACTAGGTTGGCTAACTGATCCAAGTGAAGTATCATTGACTTAGTGTAGGGAAAGGAAACACTTATTGCTTTTAGAAAGAAGAACATTCTAATTCAAGTCTCTCCATTATTAGAATGAATGAATTCTTGACTATTTTGCTAATGAGCTTATAGATTGGAATATTTGCTCTTTTTTACTACAATGATTTAATTCTCTTAACTGTGAGATTAAGAAATAATTATGAAATCTTTTTTTGCAAACTTAATTGGTGACATAAAGGGAGTTTAAGCAATTAGGCTTCACTAAAAACAATAACAATAAAAAAAGAGATCGCCCTTGCAAAACTGGTGAATGAATATATGTGCTGGATAAAGATCTTTTGTTTCTTCACAAAGTCTTACCGTTGCACAGGATAGTATGCAGTATCCATATAGTTTTTCGGGTGGTATATCAGTTAAATGACATATATGATGTGGCTTTTAAGCTAATAGTACTGGATGTGATGGATTTATGTTTCATCAATTAAGAAAGATATAAGTAATGTCTATTGTATTAAGATATTACTTAACAAGTTAAACTTTATGAATCATAGTTTGTTTCTTGAGTTGTTTTACATTGTTTTCAAGCATTTGGGAAGAGAACATGGAAGAAAGGACTACTGACGTGGGTTCACTAGTACTAATTTAATAGAACATAACACACACTTCCCAAGTAATTGAATATTATCTTTTCTATGAATAGGTACCGATACAGAACCATATAGGAGATGAGTCTGGATGAACCAAGAATTCAGGTATGCATGTATAGCTACTTCTAGAACTTCTGAAAAAAGTTTTATGAACAAATTCATCATCATTGTTTCATTTGTGCAATTGATTCTGCCTTATTGGCTCTTTTTCATGCTATTCCTCATTTGTATATTACAATGGCAAATAGTTCTAATATTATGTCTTGCTTTTCTTAAATTTTATTTGTCCTTAACTATTTGCTATAAGAGAGTTTGTTTATGCAAATATGATAGGAACAAAGGGTTTGGGTTTAAAAGGGAAGCCATGGCCTGACTTGGATATGTTTCCACTAGGTTAGCTAACTAATCCAGGTGAAGTATCATTGACTTAGCATAGGGGAAATGAAGCACTTATTGCTTTTAGGAGGAAGAAAATTCTAATTCTAGCCTGTCTATTGTTAAGATGGGTGAATTCTTAACTATTTTCTTGTTGAGCTTATAGATTGGAAGATTTGGCTCTTTTTTACCACAATGATTTGATTCCCTTAACTCTGCGATTAAGAAATAATCATGCCCTATTTCTTTGCAAACATAATTGGTGACATGAAAGGAGTTTTAGCAATCTGGCTTCACTAAAAACAATAACAATAAGAAAGGGGATTGCCCTTGCCAAACTGGTGAATAAGTATATGCTTTGGATAAAGATCTTTTGTTTCTTCACAAAGTCTTTCCATTGCACAAGATAGTATGCAGTCTGAGCAGATCCATATAGCTTTTCGGGTGGTGTATTAGTTAAATGATAGATATTTTGTGGCTTTTAAGCTAATAGTACTGGATGGGATGGATTTATGTTTCATCAATTAAGAAAGATATAAGTAATATCTATCGCATTAAGATATTACCCAAGTTGTTTTTACATTGTTTTCAAGCATTTGGGAAGAAAATATGGAAGAAAGGACTACTGGCGGAGGTTCACTAATACTAATCTAATAGAACATAATACACACTTCTCAAGTAATTGAATATTATCTTTTTCATGAATAGGTACCAATAGAGGTCCATACAAGAGATGAAAGCTGAGTTTGGGTGAACAAAGAACTTAGGTATGCCTGTACAACTGCTTCTAAAATTTACTTATGAAAAAGTTTTATTAACAAATTCACCACTATTTTTTCGTTTGTGCAGATGATTTTGTGGTCCATGGCTAAGTCTCTTCTCATGTTTGGAGGAGATATGAGAAACCTAGATGATATTACATTTAGTATGATCACTAATCCTACATTACCAGAGATAAACGCTTTTAGCTCCAACAATATTGAGGCAAGTGAAAAAGCCTATCCCTTATTACCATGAATGTAGTGAGAACAGGGAACTAAGATGCTAAATTTTTTAATGCAGTTTCATTACATTACAGGAGCAAAATGTTCCCCATTTAAGACATTCTATGTCTTGCCAAACAATGGGGTATGAAGATAAGGATGCCTCGGACGACGTCGTTTTATCTTTAACCAGTTGCAAAGATACAAATACAAATAGTGGGTCCACTAAAGCTCTGGATGATCTTGAACAAGTCTGTTGGAAAGATAACCCAAGAAGAAAACATCAGGCACCTTTCTGCCTGTACAAGGAAAAACCTCTTGTGGTATTGTAAGAAGCTTTACCTTCTTTTTTATGTCCTGGTTATGACCGAACCAAAATTGTAACTTTTTCAAAAACAATTGATACTTGACTTGGATAATATGGCATGAAGAGATGACATGCAGGAAAGAATGAGATGGTAAACTCTATTTACTGGCAACTAAGACAAGAGAATTTTGTCTCCGTGCATCTTCATATCGAAAGATAACATCCAAAGAGTTTAAAAGGAGTTCATTTTCTCCTTGTAGACTGGAAGCCAACTAGGTACCATTAGCTTGAACCCTGATGAAAATTTCTTGCTCTATGTTCTCAAAAGAAATAGATTGATGAAGTATATAAATATTAAAGCACAATTTTTTTTTTCTCTATAACAAACTGCCTAATGCTTTTTTAATGTACTTTTTGCTTTTGATTTTTCTTTCTAACTTGAAACTAGTATCTTGAACTATTGGTATATGCAAATTTGGGAGTTAAATAATAATAAAACCCCCACAAACAGTCACTACAGGAAAAGTGTCCTTTAGTGACAACGTAATGTTCTCACTAAATGCAAAAATGTTGTCACTAAAGGCTTTTAGTGACGAAAAATTTGTTGTCACTAAATCTATGCCGATAAAGATGTGGAGTGGCAAGAACTTTTTCTTGTCACTGAAGCTTGACTTTTAGTGACAAAATTCCACTATCACTAATGTAATCAACTAATAGTGACAACATTTCTCATCACCAATTCATTACAAATGTTGTCACTATTACCTATATCTTATCATTAATGATCATTCTTAGTGACAACATCTATATATATTAGTGACAACCAAATTTCTTGTTACTAATTTATTTTCTAGCTAAAATTTTTTAAAATTTATAATTTAGCATGGTCCATGTGAACCTGTCTACTAGATCGAAGCTCCCTTACTGAATTTTTTTAAATTGTTAATTTAGTATGGTCCATGAGAAAATACAATAATTATATTAAATTTTTTTATGAAACAACGTAATTTAATATAATAAAATATTTTTATATTTATATAAATTTAAAAATTTATACACTATTAATTAAAGTATTATTTTTATTAAATGATTTTAAACATATATATTTATTTAAAAAAACTTATACATATATATATATCCAATAGAAACACACACACACACACACACACACACACACACACACACATATATATATATATATATATTTATTTATTTATATGATGTGTTCAGACTTGGCCATAAAAATCATACAAAAACTAAGCACATTCCCAATCAAGTTTAAATTAAAACGTTCAACCCAAATCAAATATATGAGCAAGCGTACTCATCATTAACCGAGTATAAGGTTCAAACGAGTGTCGATCCTCAAGGAACAAGTAGACATTAATTCCTTTTCTTTCATTGTTTAACCGACTCGATAAAGTGAAAAACAAATTAAAAAAATAAAAGAAAAAATCAAAATAAAAATATATACATGTCAAGGATGGAGAAGTATGCAATTCCAACCATTGTTTAGACAAACATGATTTTAAAGTACCCAATCTTTATCAAAACTAATTATTCCCTTGGCATCATGAAGGATTAAAGTAGACTCACTTCGATGGTCAATCCATGAAATTACTATCTTCTAGATAAATTAGAATCACTTGGCCCGTCTTAACTAATTCATCCAAAAGATGCATTAAACACAATCCTTAATTAAATTCCCTTGGTCTCGAAAAATTCAAAGTATGAAATTAATCAATGAACCCTTGGTCTCGGAAGACATCAATTAACATTCAATTACTAGTTCTAAGCAATCAACCCCTTTTGGTCCAGTAAGTCAATAGCCAACAGAATATGAAATTAATAAATTGAAACTACCATCAACCCCCTTTGGTCCAGCAAGTCAATGGATAGAACCAACTAACTAATCTCGTAATAAGCACAAGTAATTGAATACCAAGAATAATAACCAATTAATCAAAAGATCAAACAAGTCTAAATATCATGAGTATCTAAACAACGTTGAATTATAATAAAACAATTAACATATCATTGTCAAGAAAAAGAAAATAAAGTAAAAGAAAGAACTCATAGATAAACCTCATTCTTCTTTCTTTGAAAACCTTCTTGTACAACCCTCCTTGAACTTGAAGAATTCCTCATTTGATTGAGTAATTTTCTGTGATGATCAATGAATTCTCCATTTTTTCCTTGTGTTTTTCATCTATTTATAGGCTTAGAAAGTGCCTAAACTCGTAGGTACAAAGTTCTTGGTCGAATAGAAATTAGAAGATACTAAAATTCCTCAGATTACCAAAAATCGCGTAGAAAAATCACAGCACCGCCTTAGCTTCAGGGCACAGCCGGCGCCGCCTTGGCTCTCAGAGCCGCCGCCAGTTGTGTTCTGTTCCTCCACTCGTTCGCCGATTTTTCTTCGAATTGTGCACAATGTGTTCAGAATGTAGCCGGCGCCCCTTGGTTCTGTTCTGCTCCGTTTCAACAATTTTTTCGTCGCTTCGAAGTTTGTTTCAACAATGCATGGCCAGTGCCGGTTCTAAGGTCTTAGCCGGCGCCGCCTCTCCTCTGTTTTGCAATGTTTTTATTTCGTTTTACCCTAAAAATCTGAAATAAAGAACAAAATACCTTTCCAAGGGTAAAATCTTAAATATGAAGGAATATGACTAGTTATTGAACAAAATGTATTACAAAAGAACCTTGAATAATTAGGAAAAACATGACTAATTGAGCCCCTATCAATATATATATGTATATATATATATATATGTATGTATGTGTATGTGATATTTAAATATGGGTATATATGTATACCTACATATTTGTGTATATACCAATATATAGGTATACATATATACCCATATTTAAATATCACATACACATACATACATACATACATATATATATATATATATATATATAACTACACATATGTATGTATATATCTGTATATATACATATCTATATATATATATATATATATACCTATATACATACATATATATACACAAATATATAAGTATACATATATACCTATATTTAAATAAAACACATATACATACACACGCACACGCGCACACACACACACACATATATATACACATATATATGTATATATTTGTATATATACATATCTACATATATATACCTATATATAATACATATATATAAATATATAGGTATACATATATACCTATATATAAATACCACATATATTCATATATATATATGCGTATATATATATATCTATACATATATATGTATACATCTTTATGTATACATATCTACATATATATACACCTATATATACATACAAATATACAAATACATAAATATACATATATACCTATATATAAATACCACATACATTCATATATATATACACGCACACACAACAAATGCATATATACAGATATACATATATACATATATCTATATACCATATATATAAATATTTATTTATTTATTAATATACAACTCACTCTCTTTCTCTCCTCTTTTTCTTTATATATATATCTCTCTATCTTTCTCTTCTACCATTCTCACCCTCTCTTACATTCTCTCACGCATTTTCGCCTCCCTTTCTCACTCTCTTGATCTCTCTTTCTCCCTTTTTCTCATTCTTCCTCTTCACCTTTTTCCCCCTCCTTTTATCTCTCTTCCCCTTTGTTTTAGTATCCTTTCTCTCCATATTTCTCTCTTTTTCTCGCTCTCCATCTCTTACATGTACACTCTATCTCTCTCTCTCTCTCTCTCTCCCCCTTCCTATTTTTTCTCTCATTTCTCTCTCTCTCTCTCTCCCCATTCTCTCTCTCTCTCTCTCAGTTTTATATATATATATATATCTCTCTCTCTCTTCTATCCTTCTCCCCCTCTCTCCTATTCTCTCACCCATTTTCTCCTCCTTTTCTCACCGTCTCGATCTCTCTTTCTCCATTTTTCTCATTCTTCCTCTTCTTCTTTTTCTTTTCCTCCTTTTATCTCTCTTCTCCTTTGTTTTAGTTCTCTTTCTCTCCATATATCTCTCCTTTTCTTTTCCTCTCTCTCCATCTCTTACACACACACACACACACTCTCTGTCTCTCTCTCCTTCTCTCTCTCTCTCTCATTCTCTTTATATATATATCTCTCTCTCATACCCTTCTTCCCCCCTCCCCCATTCTCTCGCCCATTTTCTCCTCCCTTCTCACCCTCTCGATCTCTCTTTCTCCCTTTTTCTTATTCTCTCTCTTCCTCTTTTTCTTTTCCCCCTTTTATCTCATTTCCCCTTTGTTTTAGTACTCTTTCTCTCCATATATCTCTCTTTTTCTTTTTCTCTCTCCCCCTCTCTTACACATTCTATCTCTTTCTTCCCCCTTTTTTCTCTCTTCTTTTGTCTCTCTCTCTCTCTCTCTCTCTCTCTCTCTCCTTTCTCCCCTATATATATACATGTCTACATTTATTTATATCACCCCTCTACTCTCTATATAAGTAAAATTATATGAATTAAAATGCACATAATAATATTTATAATAAAAAAAAACACACACACATATACACAATAGTGACAACATTTTTTGTCGCTAAATTCACATAAATAGTTACTAGAAAAATATTGTCGCTATAAGTACACTATTTAGTGACAAGAAAATTGTTGTCAATATATGTACACAATTTAGTGACAAATTTTCTTTTTAATGACAACAATTTTGAAATTGCCACTAAAAAGATTTTTCGCTTTTAAATGAGATTGGCGGGAAAGCCTTTAGTGACAAAAAACAGTGACAACATTTTCTCTTGTCACTAAAAGTTATCATTTAGTGACAACCTTTTTTGTTGTCACTAAAAGTTTGACCTTTACTGACAACTTAAAATGTTGTCACTAATTCTACAATTTAGTGATAATAATTTTGTCGTCACTAATATTTCTTATCACTAACGCCCATTTCTTCTGTAGTGAGTTATTCTGGACTTTGTGCTTTTGTGAACAATGTTAAAGGTGATGGATTTGGAACTAAATGTTGGTCTTAACTTATGCTTCAGAATATCTATTTTTGTTGTTTATTAATATTAATACAAGTTATACTCCAGTGCATTCCAAAATAACAACTTAACATAAGTTATACTCCCGTGCAATGCACGTGCATCAATCTAGTTTACACACATCTAAAAGACCATTTATCAACTATGAAATATTAAGAAATCAAACAAGACAAAATTACTAGTATAGAGTAATATATCTTTATATAGAAATAAGTTTTTTTTTATAAAAAAAATGTATTTTCCATTTAAATCATAAGATCGCAAGATATTTGATAAAAATACAAGCTAGACTTATGTGATGTTGCAAACTCAGAAATCTATGTACCATTACATATATTTTAGGGATGAAATATTGTTTCTTTTTTTATTTTTAAAGAAAGAAATATGTTCCTCAAAGCTACACTATATCTACCTACAAGGCCAAAAAAATGTATAATATTAATATGCTTCAATTTGATCAAATTTCATAACTAATAAATGAATTTTAACTTCTAATATGTAATTACCGTAATTAACTCTTAATTTGAAAAAAATAAAAATTATATTGAATAAAAATTGTCCAAATCTAAGATGATGTTTAATTACCTGATGCATATCAGCTTATTTAAATTAACTTTTTTTTTTGTTTTGAAGCAAAAAAAAAAAAAGAATTATTATTAACCTTTATCTGAAAACACATGAGCTAACACATTACCAATATATATATATATATATATATATATATATATATATATATATATATATATAATGTGTGGGTTGTCAATCTTCTATAGTTTTGCTAAACTTCTTATTAAAGTTATGTCAATTTAACAAATAATAATATCAAGAGTCTAACAAACACACCAAATTAGTAATATGGTTCGACTAGACTACTTCTATGTGTCCTCGACCAGTAACAAGAATTCACTAAACTTTAACAAAAGTTAAAATGGCAACACTTATTTCAATTTAATAAGTACCCCTAGTGGAATCTAACAGAACACAACATTATACTTTTTTTTTTTGGGACAAACTTGTAAAAGGCCATTGTTGAACTTAATTGAGCATGATTGATCTCCCATCAATTATTATTGTAGCAACTCGATGAGTCTTCATTTAGCTCGAACCATTTCAACCCAAAAGATAATGGATTCAAAGAATAGATTGATTCAAGTCTGTTCAAGTAGTTTAGTAACAGTAGAAGCAAATATACTTGAATCGTTGATGCAACAGATCAACAGAAAATCTTTAACATCAATAGTAGTTGCATCAGAACACTCTCAAAATATGATCAAGAAAAATATTTTGACTTTTTGTGCAGAATCTCTGTAAGTATGCTCACTCAGAATTCTTCTTTTTTCTCACACATAGCTTCTCCTTCAAGTTATCTTTATTTATACTCTATAGAGACACACAATTTTACTAGGATTAGGAAACTACTAAAATCTTCACCACGCCACTTGTTTCCTTATGCACTTGCAGTTCATTTCCTTTATTACTTAGTCTATGAATAGAATCTTCCTCAAATTTTTCGCAAGATCTTTTCTGAGATACCCAGAGATCTTCACTAGATAGATTTCTAAATATTACCTAGAGTTTTCGCCGAATTAGACTAATGCCAAAATAGTCTCCTAACCATACTGCACCTCGCATTCGGTATGCCAAAGTTAGTTGTCATAGATGCTCTAACAGTAACTATATCGATCTCTCTTTTTGGTATTATTTAATGCAAAACCACAATTTGCTGACCTGACACACATAATCCAACACAATAGTTGACACATCAAATATGAGCATAGCAGTATAACATAAGCATAGATATTCAAGCCAATAGCAATAGTAATTGTTCCTACTAATTACCATTGCAACATCAAAATATATTGTTCGTATCTAGAAAGCAACAATAGGCAAAAACAACCAAATCCTAAGGCAACAACAAGATAGTAGCACTGATCCCCCTAAGTCAAACAATCCCTCTCAACTCTCATTTTTTGTAGCATACAAATGACCAATTAGATGTTAGAGAGAGCTTGTCTATCATTCTACAACTGCTATTGTGGATAAAGTCGAGCTTGCCAATGATGGCCTTAATCGATGCACCAAGTAATGCAACTTGACTAGAGTGCCAGTCAGATGTTGCTAAAATGAGATTGAGGTTGGAGTAAAGATTGGATCATTAGTACCCAAAACTTCAAAAGGAATGCCACGAACCCTTGGAGAACATCTTGGAAGTGGTTTCGACATAGCTATAGGAGTAGCAATATGAGGGTTTCTTCAGTGGTGGTCTAAGGATCTTTATATCCTTGATAACTTTATCATTTCTGAAGACCATGTAGCTTGAGCACACACTTAAGTACTCTATTAACAAGCAAGGATAAGATGGAGAGCAGTGTTATAAGTTGTGATTTGGGCCAACTGTTAGTGTTGTTCCCTAGAGGCAATCACTTGTACATTGTATATGATACATTTTATTTTAATAAAAGGCATTATTTATCTTATAGTTTCTTTTTGTTTACTTTAAGTAATATAACTGTTCGATAAAGTCCCTAGTACAACACTGTGTTAAGGAAATCATGATAAAAATCATGATATGAGATTCCTACTACACTGGATGGTGTTAGAACTTAAATAGTCCATAGTCATAGTATTAATGAGACAGGACATCATTAATGCGTTAAGACTAGCATGTGTTAGACTTCATGATTTGATCAGGTGGTGGTTCTCATAACCGTGAGTATTGAGATACTCAATGTTAACACATGGATGCTTGTTAATGGAACAAGTTCATTAGATGACCTAGTTTTGACATAATCATATGGATAACTATTTAGTGCCAGTGATATAATCTCAATATAGCAAACGTGCAAGTATCCTTAGACTTGAGATCTCCAAGGTACTTTGTTTGCTGAGCTTTGTACTTTGATTCCATTCTTCGGAGCTCGATCGAGGACCGCCTATGGGATGGATATTGGGTACATTGTGAGGTAAATGAAAATAGTTGAGAGGGTTAATAAAGAATTCACCACTTCTAATAGTAGGGGTGAATATCTCATGGTCACTTGTAAGAATTATTACTCGAAAAGTCCTTGGCCAAGGCGATTGTGTATTGGAAACAGTTCCAATTGATACACATCTAGAGTAGTGGGTTCCTGGTACAAGTACTATTGTATTCGGGAAAAAATTATTTCTGGAGGGAGTTGGCACTAATTCCGTACTCCAAACCGAATAAGATATTATATGATAAAATGAGTTAATTACACTGAAGTTTGTTATTGAATGGTTCATGTCAAGCCACTTGACTTCCTGGACTCTTGGGTGGTCATGATGTGTTACTAGATACCGCTCATGATATGAGAATATGAGTTTATTAATTGATGAATTAATAAACCAATTATGATTAGAATTAATATGATTAATTCTAATAAATTATGGATTATTAATTTTAAAGACGTTTGGATTAATTCATGTTCTCTACCAATTGTTTGGGAAACCTAATAGGTTACACACAATAGAAGATTATATACTCAAGATGTTATTTGATAACATTGTGGGGTTGATTGAGAAAAAGAAAGTTGTTGTGGATAAATTATAATTAGTTATAATTTATGGTACAAGTTGTAATTGTGAGAACTTGATGTTTCCAATTACAATTAGGGAATTCTAATAGGATTAGAATTCTCAGTTTTAGGAAGGGAATTTCGTGTGATATATAGTAAGTAGCTAATAACACATGAAAAGCCCTAGCCAATAGCTGAACAACACACAAAAAGAAACAACAACCATGAGCTTTTTCTCGTCTTCTCTCTCGATTTGATCTTGAAGAGGAACCCTAACTGCCACTTAGAATTTTTGCTAGCACAAAAAACTACGTGTTTGAGTATTCCTCTGTTTGGTTTACTATTAGAGATAATCACACACTGTGATTATAATGGTTAGACATTCAACTCATGCAGAGATTGATCACGAGGATTGCTGGATCACGCCTCAACTTGAAGAAGAGATTTTTGTTTTTCGCACGATCACCCAAAGGTAAAAGTTGTTATCTTTACTCTCTTTATATCTTGTTTTCCACACATAGACGGGTCTTGGGAGGGTATTTTGTTTTATTTTTCGCTGCGCCGTATAGGATACCAGCCTGAGATACCTAATTGTAGTATCAAAGACATGCTATGTGTGGTCTACGGACATTGTTTTGGCATGAAAAATTGTTTTCATGTTTGTCTTTGTTTGCTGTGAAAATCGTTTTCACTCGAGTCGAAATCGTTTCGATCTTTATGAGTTGGGTCCGTAGCACAATATGATTGTGTTAAAGTCACAGTGTATTTTGAAAGATGTTTTCTTTTGGTGCTGCAAATTTTCTATAGGAAAAACGTTTTCCTGCAACATAGGTGTTGTCCTCCGTTTCATCTTAATTTTCCGTTTTGATTTTGTTTAAACTAACAAATTGGTTCTTGTTTATAGCTTCAAAATAGAAAATACAACTGAGAATTGTTCTCACTGAAAATTTGCAGAAGAAGAAAGCACCAGAAATTATTTCTGGAAGGTTTTGAAAAACCGCCACCATTATTGCAGAACACAGGCGGTGCCGGCTCCGGCCTCCAAGCCGGCGCTGGTTCCATTCTGTTTGCGATGTCCGAAAATCGTTTTTCGAAGAGAAATTTTTGGAAACCAGAATAGAGCCAGCGCCGGTTCCAGCTTCCAAACAGGCGCCGGTTCTGCTCTGTTTGCGACTTCCAGCTATTTAAAAAAAAAAATTTGGAACAGAATTTTGAAAGGGAAAACCCTCATTTGATGAGAGACGGGACCCAAAAAGCATTTTCTCAAAATTAGTTTTGAGACAATCAATTTTGTTCTTCAAAATAATGATTTTGAAAATCTAAAGTTGATGCATTCTCTAAAATGGTGATTTAAGAATTTGTTTTATTTTTCCAAAATAGTGATTTTGGAATAATAAAAGTATATGTTTATTTTGTTTAAGTATAGTTAATGGCATAATGGATGGTTATGGATTAAAACCAATTATATCTGTTCATGCATTTTATAGTTTTGGTTTTTATGAAATAGGGCCTGCGTGTCCTGCCTTCTCTAGAATTCTTGTGTAATTCTTTTCTCATATAACTCCTCTCGAATGTAACTCGAGGTTTTCTTTCTTTAGGAAATTATGTGATTAGTTTACATAGGTTAGATAGGAGTAGAATTATTCTATTCTGGAGATGGCAACCAAAACAAGGAAAAGAGGTAAGACCTTCTACTTAAATCATGCATGAACACATAGGGTTAATTATATTAATTTATTTTATGGCTCAAAGAAATTAATTTAGAGTAAAGTCCATAACCATACCACGTAATCACTTTATTACCATGATTATCAATTATGTGATTTATTGATTATTATGCATGTCATTCAACGAAATCACTAAAAGGAAGAAACCCCTCAATTAATATTAAACCTAATTCCTTCCGTTAATATAGTAAGAACGAGAGTCATTTTTCGAGACCAGGTTGTTGGGCAAACCCAAGCCTACTTGACATTGGGCATGTTCAAGTTATGGAATTAAATTCCTTTGGAATTAAATTCCTTTGGAATTAAATTCCTTATTAATGGGTCGGGTTTAACTAAATTCTTTATCCCAGTTGGGCAAACTCAAGTATAAAGAAATTTAGAGGAAAAGTTGGGGTAGCCCAAAAGGCTTTAAGATTAAAAGCTGTTAATCACCCAATGATCCGGTAGTTACATACGATGTAATTGGTATTGGATACCTACCAATGAACTTAAGGGTGGCTTGTTGGGCAAACCCAAGGTTATTCTTAAGGAATTTGGATACCGGTCCACTAGGAAAGCTTCCAACGGGCTTTTCCGAATCAATAGTGGGGGCTATTGGTTTGAATAAAATAGTGGAATAAAAATGCGTTTAATTAAAGTCCTAATTATTTGCATATCATGTGCATATACAAGTAGCTAATGTTCTCCATCTTTACATGTAGGTCACTTATATCATGTCAACGAACTTGAACTTACGTAGCATCTTGGAAACCAACAAGTTAACCGAATCAAACTATCTCGACTGGTATAGAAATTTGAGAATCATTCTCAAATCGAAAAAGTTACTCTACGTGCTAGATACTCTTATTCCACCACCACCTGCCCAAGATGCTCATGCTAATGAGCATGCTGTCCATAAGAGGCACAAGGAGGATAGCGATACAGCATCATGTATTATGCTAGCATCCATAACTCCTGAGTTGCAAAAACAGCACAAGCATATGGATGCTCAATCGATCATTTTACATCTTCGAGAGCTGTTTGATGCCTAAACCAGAACTGAGAGATATGAAATCTCGAAGCAACTATTTCGTTGTAAAATGGCATAGGGTTCTTCTGTGGCCACTCATGGACTGAAGATGCTAGGCTTGATCGAGAAGCCTGGATCTCTTGGGTTTGCAATGAATCATGATTTAAGTGTTGACTTAATATTACAGTCTTTGCCTAATAGTTTCTCATAATTTGTGATTAATTATCAGATGAACAAGATTAAGTCCACCATTCCTGAATTGATCAATCTTCTCAAAACTGCGGAGTCCTCCATGAAGAAGGATTCCAATACGGTTTTAATGGTAGAATCTTCTTTTTCTAAGAAGAAAGTTCAAAAGAAGAAGAAGAAGGCCGCCATGAAGCTCAAAGGTGGTGTGAACAAGAAGGACGCAGCTACCAAGGGCCCATGCCATCATTGTGGGAAGATGGGCCACTGGAGGCGCAATTGCAAAGCCTACTTGGAGACCATTAAGGACAAGAAGCAGAAGGAGAAGCTTACAAGCACGTCTACTTCTTTTCCAGGTATGTTTATGATTGAGATAAATACTGCATTTAGAAATGAGATATGGGTATTAGATACCGGATGTGGATCTCATTTGTGTAATAACTTGTAGGGGCTAAAGAGCAGTAGAAGGCTAGAGAAAGGCGACGTGGACCTACGTATTGCAAATGGGGTAAAGGTTGCTGCACTTGCTGTGGGGACATACGAGCTGAACCTACCTTCGGGATTAATTCTAGAACTGCAAAACTGTTATTTTGTACCAGTTTTAATGAAAAACATTATCTCAGTTGTGTGTTTAGACTTATGTGGATTTCATTTAATATTTAAGAATAAATGTTGTTCTTTTTCATTGAATGATATTCATTATAGTTCAACAACTTTAGTTAATGGTTTATATGTTCTAGACTTGGACAATCCAATTTTTAATATAAACAATAAGAAACCTAAAATAGATAACTCTAACACCTCTTACTTATGGCATTGTCGTTTGGGCCATGTAAACGAAAATCGTGTTTCTAAGTTACACAAGCTTGGTAACTTAGGGTTATTTGATTATGAATCATATGACACATGCGAGTCTTGTTTATTAGGTAAAATGACTAGAACTCATTTTCTAGGAAAAGGAGAACGGGTCAAGGAGTTATTAGAACTCATACATTCTGATGTATATGGCCTAATGTCAATTCAAGCAAGAGGAGGTTATAACTATTTCATAACCTTTATCAATGATTTCTCACGATACGAGTATTTGTATTTAATGAAATACAAATCTGATGCCTTTGAAATGTTCAAAGACTTCAAGAATGAAATAGAGAAACAACTTGGCAAAAGTATTAAGACGCTAAGATCTGATCGAGGAGGAGAATACTTGAGCCAAGAGTTTCTAAGTTATCTTAGAGATAATGGGATATTATCTCAATGGACTCTACCACATATACCTCAACATAACGGTGTATCTGAGAGAAGGAATCGAACCCTTCTAGACATGGTACGGACCATGATGGCTTCTGCAAACCTACCAAAATCGTTTTGGGGGTATGCACTAGAGACTTCTGTTTATATACTAAACAGAGTTCCGACAAAATTGGTTGATACTGCCCCATTTGAGATGTTCTTTGGTAAGAGACCAAAATTATCTCACTTGCGAGTATGGGGTTGTCCTGCCTTTGTCAAAAGGCCACAATCAGACAAACTTGAAAATAAGTTTGACAAGTGTTTGTTTGTGGGATATCTGAAAGAATCTTTTGGATATTTCTTATACCTACTCTCTGAAAACAAACTGTTTGTTTCGAAGCATACTGTCTTCTTAAAGAAGGAGCACATGCTCAAAGGGGATAGTGGGAGTAAGATTGAACTTAGTGAAGCTCATGAAGATCAAACAAACGAGGATCAACCGTCTAACCCCATATCTATTGAAAGAATAGATGAACCTTCTAATGCACAAGAACCTCGTAGATCTAGTAGGATACGTATGGCACCTGAGAGCTATGGATTTCTCATTAGTGACCACAATAACGTATTGCTCATAGATGAAGATGAGCCTACTACCTACAAGGATGTTCTGAATAGTTCAGAATCTGGCAAATGGCTTGAGGCCATGAAGTCAGAGATGGATTCCATGTACGACAACCAAGTATGGACTTTGGTTGATCCACCTAAAGGAATTAAACCTATTGGGTGCAAGTGGATTTTCAAGAAGAAAACGGACATGGATGGTAACTTAGTTACCTATAAACCACGACTAGTGGTGAAGGGTTATCGTCAACAACATGGTATTGACTATAATGAAACCTTCTTGCCAGTAGCCATGTTGAAATCCATCAGGATACTCCTAGCCATTGCTACTCATTATGATTATGAGATTTGACAAATGGATGTGAAAATAGCTTTCCTAAATGGAAATCTGATTAAGGAAGTGTATATGATAAACCTGAGGGTTTCACATCCAGTGATGGCACAAAGGTGTGCAAGTTGCAAAGGTCCATTTATGGACTTAAGCAAGCTTCTAGTAGTTAGAATATCCGTTTTGATGAAACAATCAAAGAGTTTGGTTTCATTCAAAACATGGATGAGCCTTGTGTATACAAGAAGGTTAGTGGGAGCGTAATCGTTTTCTTACTGCTTTATGTAGATGACATATTGCTAGTAGGAAACGATATACCTGTCTTGCAAACGGTTAAAATTTGGTTGTCCAAACAATTCTCCATGAAAGATCTTGGAGAAGCAACCTATATTCTTGGAATAAGAATCTATAGAGATAGATCCAAAAGGTTGCTTGGCCTTTCACAGTCTACATACATAGATAAAGTGTTAAAGAGGTTTAACATGGATCAATCCAAAAAGGGATTCTTACCATGTCCTATGGTGTAAGCCTTTCAAAGTCGATGTCTCCCAAGACACAAGTTGAAAGGGATCACATGAGTAAGATTCCATATACCTCGGCAGTTGGATCTATCATGTATGCTATGATATGTACTAGGCCTGATGTATCTTGTGCTCTCAGTTTAACGAGCAGATACCAATCCAACCCTGGTGAGGGTCATTGGGCGGCTGTAAAGAATATCCTTAAGTACTTACGAAGGACTAAGGATATGTTCTTAGTATATGGAGAAGGTGATTTGAAAATAAACGGGTATACTGATGCCAGTTTTCAATCTGACAAAGATGATTTCAAATAACAATCCGACTGCGTGTTTACGTTGTGTGGAAGGGCAATAAGTTGGAAAAGTTCCAAACAAGAGACTATTGCCGACTTTACGACAGAAGCTGAGTACATCGCTGCTTCTGAAGCAGCTAAGGAGGCTGTTTGGATCAAGAAGTTCGTGATGGAACCGGGTGTGGTTCCTAGTGTTGTTGGTCCAATAACATTATATTGTGACAACAACGGAGCCATTGCACAAGCAAAGGAGCCGCGATCTCACCAACGATCCAAACAAGTACTGCGACACTATCATCTGATCCGGGAGATCATAGATTGGAACGATGTAAAGATAGAGAGAGTTCCCACGAATGAGAACATAGCTGACCCGCTTACGAAAGCACTATCCCAAAAGAAACATGATTGTCATGTTGAGTCATTCGGTATTAGATACATGAATGATTGGCTCTAGTGCAAGTGGGAGTTTGTTAGTGTTGTGCCCTAGAGGCAATCACTTGTACATTGTATATGACACATTTTATTTTAATAAAAGGCATTATTTATCTTACAGTTTCTTTTTATTTACTTTAAGTAATATAACTGTTCGATAAAGTCCCTAGTACAACACTGTGTTAAGAAAATCATGATAGAGATCATGATATGAGATTCCTACTACACTGGATGGTGTTAGTACTTAAATAGTCCCTAGTCATAGTATTAATGAGACAGGATATCATTAATGCGTTAAGACTAGCACGTGTTAGGCTTCCCGATTTGATCAGGCGGTGGTTCTCATAACCGTGAGTATTGAGATACTCAAAGTTAACATATGGATGCTTGTTAATGGAACAAGTTCCTTGGATGACCTAGTTTTGAGATAATCATATGGATAACTATTTAGTGCCAGTGATATAATCTCAATATAGCAAACGTGCAAGTATCCTTAGACTTGAGATCTTCAAGGTACTTTGTTTGCTAAGCTTTGTACTTTGATTCCAATCTCCGGAGCTCGATCGAGGACCGCTCATGGGATGGATATTGGATACATTGTGAGGTAAACGAAAGTAGTTGAGAGGGTCAATAAAGGATTCACCACTCCTAATAGTAGGGGCGAATATCTCATGGTCACTTGTAGGAATTACTACTCGAAAAGTCCTTGGCCAAGGCGATTGTGTATTGAAAACAATTCCAATTGATACACATCTAGAGTAGTGGGTTCCTGGTATAAGTACTATTGTATTCGAGCCAGAATTATTTCTGGAGGGAGTTGGCACTAATTTCGTACTCCAAACCGAATGAGATATTGTATGGTGAAAGGAGTTAATTGCACTGAAGTTTGTTATTGAATGGTTCATGTCAAGCCACTTGACTTCCTGGACTCTTGGGTGGTCATGATGTGTTGCTAGATACCGCTCATGATATGTGAATATGGGTTTATTAATTGATGAATTAATAAACCAATCATGATTAGAATTAATAGGATTAATTCTAATTAATTATGGATTATTAATTTCAAAGACATTTGGATTAATTCATGTTCTCTACCAATTATCTGGGAAACCTAATAGGTCACACACAATGGAGGATTATATACTCAAGATGTTATTTAATAACATTGTGGGGTTGATTGAGAGAAAGAAAAGTTGTTGTGGACAAATTATAATTAGTTATAATTTGTGATACAAGTTGTAATTGTGAGAACTTGATGTTTCCAATTACAATTAGGGAATTATAATAGGATTAGAATTCTCAGTTTTGGGAAGGAAATTTCGTGTGATATATAGTAGCTAATAACACACGAAAAACCCTAGCCAATAGCTAAACAACACACAAAAAGAAACAACAGCCGCGAACTTTTTCTATTCTTCTCTCTCGATTTGATCTTAAAGAGGAACCCTAGCCGTCACTTAGAATTTTCGCTAGCACAGAAAACTACGTGTTTGAGTATTCCTCTGTGTGGATCACTATTAGAGATAATTACACACTGTGATTATAGTGGTTAGACGTTCAACTCACGCGGAGATTGATTACGTGGATTGCTGGATTGCACCTCAACTTGAAGAAGAGATTTTTGTTCTTCGCATGATCACCCGAAGGTAAAAGCTGTTACATTTACTCTCTTTATGTCTTTTTTTCCACATATAGATGGGTCCTGGGAGGGTATCTCGTTTTATTTTCTGCTGTGCCGTATAGGATACGAGCCTGAGATACCCAACACCAACTTCACTTGGTGAAAAATGAGATCACTGAGATTAAACTTCATGTCTTAACCAATCTTGTAAATTAAAATAGCCCTGTCCCTGAGTAGAATGGAAACATTATGAAGTTGATAGCCAATTATAACAAGATATTTTATAAAAGGTAATGTATAACCCTATCAAAGTAGAAGACTTCAAATATCCCTTCACTGGCTAAGTTTTGATAACCTCAGCTGTTATAGTTTGATGGACTATTTCAATATCATCCTCTTCTCAAAGCTCTTGAATATTTTTAGCATATGGGATATTTTTAGCATTGCGGAATAAAAATAATACTTTAACTACAAAAATTTTTATTACAACCCAAAGGAAACTCCAAGAATAAATCCATGAATTCCCAAAACAAAACCATAAATAAAATTATCCACTCTTGTCTCCCCAAAGCAATACATAAAATTAAATGACAACAATCTCTTCCAAGAAATATACTACTAGCTACTCATCCCCACAGCAGGATCGACCTGAAATCATGGGAAAAAGGTGATGAGACAGAAATCTCAGTAAGTCCGTGTGTGCTTTGGGTGTTTAGTGAAAGCAGTTCATGGATGCAAAATGTGAAATCTTTATAAGAGCAATATTGGCAAGCAATAAACATTAGTCAAAAGCAAGAGTGGCGTTTTAGCTATACCAGCCATATATGATCAACAAAATCAACCACTCATAAGAAAGGATTATGGGTTACTACACGTTGGGCCCTACAACCGGATGGTCAGTATGCCACACTTTGTGCATACCGCCGGTCAGAATGCCACACTTTATGCAGACTGACAAAAGTAGGTAATCGGCCTACTAGGCAAGATACTCCTCCTTCTCTATACCCAAACAACAACCGGGTGTCCATTCCGGTAAAACACAGTCACTTGACTGAAAAGAACACTACTAGCTCGGACCGGCACGACCCACTGGACTGACGTCCTATCCGGGAAGGACTCACCCCTCAGAGGTGGCCACCTACTGAGAGACTTACCCTAACCCCTCAAGGACTAGTCCTAGTAGTCCACCCTTATTGAATACTCAACAACGTTTCCCACTTGGGATAAAATGAACAAAACATTGTTCCACATGAAAATGGCATTTTGAGGGTTTCCAAAGTCCTTGTAAAAATCAGCTTTAGAAAGAGTTTAGGTTTGGCAAATCTGCTTCTTGTCTTTTAAATAATTCAAATGCTTGAAATAAGAGAGAGTTCAACCCTCAATTGCCTTTACATAAATGAGTGTCCATACACTCTACATTTGGCTTGCCATAAGAAAACATTTCACATCAATCAGGTTTTATGCAGGAGCTTACCTGATTCTTGCTCACAACAACAAGGTCTCCAACAGCTGACCTAACCCCACATGGCAAATACAAATCACAATCAATTCCAAGCCACAATCCACTTCCTTAATTTTAAATCAACACAACTTACTACTACCATGATCCTAGTGTCCCAAGCTTTAAGATTAAACACTAAGTAAATAGGTTTAAGAGTTGAGCCTAGAGCGATATTTAAAATAATTAATGGTTTGGGAAGTAAATTTTAATAAGTTGAAAGCTTAAATCCTGTTAAGGAAAACTTAAAGTTTATTTGATCACGAGTCCTAAGAAGTTTTAGGTAAAATAATGATTTATTAGCACTTTAGTTGTTAGAAAATAATTGATAGCTAAAATTAGTTGAAAATGAATTTTACTTGAAAAATAATAAATAAATTCTTATCGGGTTTTAATTAAAAGACAATAATCAAATTTGTAGTAATAACTATTTCACTAATCATAATTATTTCCATAAAAGGCTTTAATTGATTTCATTATTTTAAATAATATATATATATATATTATTTTTCTAGCAAAGCTATTATTTATTTGACTAAAATATCCTTATTATTTATAATAGTCCAAATCTACCATTCCTAGGATTTTTTTCGAAAATACAAAAGAAACATTATTTTATTGAATATTTTATTCAAGAAGTAAAATTAGTTTAGGGACAACTAGATTATGATTCAAATTCCTATGGCTAACCACAATCAAGAACATATGCAATCCTTCCATTCATCAAATCGATCAAATCTTGCACATAAGTATAGATCTAAATTTATTAAGACATGATCTAACCTCTATTAGCATAAATATAATCATGGCTTTACCAATCCCATCGGTATCTGCTTATTTCGCAGGGTTTTGATACTGCGGTCCAATATTCGCACAGGCTTCTCCACATAGCTCAGATCTGGTTGCAACACTAATGGTTCATCATTCAATACATGACCGGGATCCGCATTATACTTCTTCAATTGTGACACATGGAACACATCATGGATCCCCGTTAACCCGTCCGGCAGGTCCAATCGGTAAGCTACCGGTCCAATTCTTTCCTTAATCGGAAACGGCCCCAAATTCCTCGGATTCAACTTTCCGCCCTTCGGATGCTTCAATATTCCCCTACTCAGAGTCAGCTTCAGAAATACGCGATCCCCAACTTGAAATTCTAGATCTCTTCACTGGTTGTCCGCATAGCTCTTCTATCGGCTCTAAGTCGCCTTTAACCTTTCCCGAATTAGTTTCACTTTTTCCAACATTTCCTGGACACAGACCTCTCCGGTTTTACTCACGTGACCATCTTCCGACCAACTCCAATACAACGGTACCTGACACTTGCGCCCATACAAAGCCTCGTACGGTGCCATCCCAATCGAGGCCTGGTAGCTGTTGTTATATGCCAATTCGGCATACGGTACACACTCTATCCACTTGTCCCCAAAATCCAGGACACGGGCTCTCAACATATCTTCTAATATTTGGATTACCCTTTCTGACTACCCATCGGTCTGCGGATGCGCCGTCGTACTAAATTTCAAAATCAACCCTTTGCCTCCTGAAACTTTTTCCAAAAACGAGATGTAAACCTCGGGTCTCGGTCGGATACTATGCTCGAGGGTACTCCATGCAGTCGGACTACTTCTCGAACATAAGTCTGGGCCAACTTCTCCATGGAGTCCCTCACATTTACCGGTATGAAATGGGCCGACTTGGTCAGTCGGTCCACTACCACCCATATGGCGTCCTTCTGGGTCTTTGACATGGGAAGTCCGGTGACGAAATCCATGGTCACCTCCTCCCACTTCCATTCCGGCACTGGCAATGGCTGCAATAGCCCCGCTGACTTCTTATGCTCTGCTTTGACTTTCTGGCAGGTGAGACAGGTCGAAACGTACTTGACCACATCTCGCTTCAATCCAGGCCACCAATATGCTCTCTTCAAATCTTGATACATCTTGACTTCCCTAGGATGAATGGCGTACTTTGTAACACCCCACTACCTAGGCCTATCAGGGCTGGGGATGTCGCCCAGTCCAGAGGACAAGGGGTCTTTATAACTAGGTTACATAGAATAAAATAAAATAAAGACTTTAAAATTAAACTTATTACAACCCAAAAGATGAATAGTGGAACAAATCCAAAATAAATTGTTTGCAACAATCTCTCAAAACATCTCATAAAGAAAATAACATGAGTCTTCAAAGCATAGGCAACAATCTAGCTAATGACCTCCACAGCAGGATCTTCCTGAAAACATGGCATAAAAGGTGGTGAGATAAAAATCTCAATAAGCCCGTGTGTGCTTTGAGTGTTTCAGGTAAAATAGTTCATGTATGCAAGTTGTAAAAGTTTCATAAGGAAAAGTGCTGGCAAGCAATAAATAAGTGTTGAAAATAAAGAGTGGCGTTTCGCTTTTCAAACCATACATGTGCACAATAAATACAACCACTCAAATGGGTAGCCATGGGTTACCACACGTTGGGCCCCATGACTACATAACGGTCAGAATGCCACACTTTGTGCAAGCTGACAGAGGGTAGGTGTACGGCCTATCGGGTGAGATACTCTTCCATCTCTACACCCAAACTTACTGGTTGTCCACTCCAGAACACACAATCCACATGACTGAAACTTGCTAGCTCAGACCGGCATGACCTACCGGACTGGCATCCTATCCAGGAAGGACTCACCCCTCAGAGGTGGCCACCTACTGAGATACTTATCCTAACCCTTCAAAGACTAGTCCCGGTGGTTTACCCTTATTGAGTACTCAACGTTGATTGTCCCACTTGAGAGAAAATTGATCATAATCTGCTTTATTTGGAAATAGCAATTAAGGGTTTCTAAAAGTCTTGTCAAAGTTGGGTTTTAGAAAGAGTTTAGCATTTTGTGTATAACTGCTTGTCTAATTTTCAAATGATTTGTTTGTCTGGAATAAAAAGGAAGAAAACAGTCCTTAATTGCCTTCACAAAATAAATGTCCATACACATCGCATTTGGCATGCCACAGCAATTTTGGTCTTCACAAAATTCCATGCAGGAGCTTACCTGATTCCTTGCTTGCTCAAACTCAAAAGTCTTCCAAGGCTGACCTAACCCCGCCTGGGGTAAACACAAAACATAAGGTTACATTCAAGCTAAACCCACTTACACAAAATAATCCTAGTTCAGCCCATTACCATCACGACCCTAATGTTCTAAGCTTTAAGGCTAGCTAAAAAAAAGAATTTTATAAAATAAGTCTAGTTTGATAAGTTAAAATAACTTGGGATTCTAAAATAATTGCTAATAAATTATAGATTCAATTAATAATTCTTGAGTGCTATCATTAATAAATAAAAAAAGGTTTGAATTTTAAATAATATTAAGTCCTAATAATATTAATAAATGGTAATTTAAAAATAGCTTTATTATAAGTAAATAATAAATTACAATTAATTTTTAATTAATTTTTTAATAGATAATAAATAATTAGTAATAAATAAAAATAATAATAAATTGTTATAAAATTAGGGTAGTGTTAGAATAAAATCTTCACACTACACACTAATAAAACTCTAACTATTTTGCACAAGAATTTCTCTCTTTCTCTTCTCTCACAATTTTCTCTAATCTTTCTTTCGCTAATCTTTCTTTCACAAAATGATGGTGTATTACAAGCTTAGAGAATAGCTCTATTTATAGAGCTCTAATTAGTGGAATACATCATGTCATACATCATCTTCCACTAATCTCAATTAGTGGTGTCTCCACTAAATGGTGGACATCCATAAAAATCTTCTCTAATAATTCACATAAATCCATAATTAGTGGAGCCTCCACTAATTAATAGAGATTCCAATAATTCATACCATCCATTACATAAAGAATATGCCTCGTTAAAACCTTACTAGATAAAAACCCAGTGGGAAAAAAATCTAGTGAAGGAAAAAGAGTACACTATTCTATATGTTTGTTTATTACTCCCCCTGATGCGATGATTCCTTTAAATCTTTAAACCGACGCATACCGATTTTATATCTCAGCTTCTCAAATGTTGCAGTCGGTAAAGTTTTCGTGAAAATATCTGCGAGGTTATCACATGACCGAATTTGTAGCACATCAATTTCACATTTCTTCTGGAGTTCATGAGTAAAGAAGAATTTTGGTGAAATATGTTTTGTCCGATCTCCTTTAATATATTCTCCTCGTAATTGAGCTATGCAAGCTGCATTGTCTTCATAAAGAGGAGTTGGAATATCTTTGATCGATGATAATCCACAACTTTCTCGGATATAATGAATCATGGATCTTAGCCATACACATTCTCGACTTACTTCATGAATGGCTATAATTTCAGCATGATTTGAAGAAGCAGCTGCTATAGATTGTTTCGTAGAACGCTATGATGTAGCAGTATTTCCACATGTAAATAGATAGCCCGTTTGAGAACGTGCTTTATGTGGATCAGATAAATAACCAGCATCTGCATAACCAATCAATGTTGGGTTGGTTTTATTTGAATAAAATAACCAGAGATCAATTGTACATTGGAGATATCGAAGGACTTGTTTAATTCCATTCCAATGTCGTCGTGTTGGTGAAGAACTAAATCTTGCTAATAAATTGACAACAAAAGCAATATCAGATCGTGTATTATTAGCAAGATACATCAATGCACCAATTGCACTGAGATATGGTACTTCAGGACCAAGGAGTTCTTCATCATTTTCTTGAGGTCGGAAAGGATCTTTATCCACATTTAATGATTGGACGATCATTGGAATACTCCATGGATGTGCTTTGTCTATGTAAAATCTTTTTAGCACTTTTGCTGTATATGTTGATTGATGAATAAATGTTCCACTCTCCAAATGTTTAA
Organism: Voacanga thouarsii; assembly: GCA_026120185.1. Lineage (NCBI taxonomy): Eukaryota > Viridiplantae > Streptophyta > Magnoliopsida > Gentianales > Apocynaceae > Voacanga > Voacanga thouarsii. The sequence goes on from JANUWF010000978.1 coordinate 340,918, forward strand.
TTTGTAAACCAAGGCAAAATTTGGTTTTACCAAAATCCTTAATTTCGAATTCTCTTTTTAAATAATCAATTGTTTCTTGGAGCTCTTCAGGAGTTCCAATAAGATTAATATCATCAATATATATATAGCTAAATCACAAATTTAGAACCAGATTTCTTAATAAAAACACATGGACATACCTGGTCATTTTTAAACCCCGCTTTCAATAAATATTCACTAAGACGTGTGAACCACATGTGCCCAGATTGCTTCAGGCCATATAATGATTTCTGCAACTTGATGGAGTAATTTTCACGAGGATAATGTTTATATGCTTCAGGCATATGAAATCATTCGGGGATTTTCATGTAAACATCATTTTCTAAATTTCCATACAAGTAAGCAATGACAACATCTAATAGGCGCATATCTATCTTATCATGTACTGCCAAACTGATAAGATATCGGAGTGTAATAGCATCAACAACAGGAGAATAAGTTTCATCATAATCAATACCTGGTCTTTGTGAAAAACCTTGGGCTACTAATTGCGCTTTATATCGAACGATTTCACTCTTTTCATTGCGCTTTCGCACAAATATCCATTTGTAGCCAATAGGTTTTACACCTTCTGGTATTCGGACTGCAGGTCCGAAGACTTTACGTTTTGTCAGTGCATTTAACTCCGATTGAATCGCATCTTTCCATTGCAGCCAATCTTTTCTATGCCGACATTCATCAACTGATATTGGTTCTGGATCATCACTATTCTGTGTAACATCAAGAGATATATAGTATGCAAATATATTATCAATAACAGTTTCTATCCGATTCCAACTTCTACCGGAAGTGGTATAATTGATAGAAATTTCAGTATTACTTTCATCAATTTCTGGTTCTTTGTCATCAGTTTTCTCTTAGTCTTTATCATTCTTTTCTTTAATATGATCTTCTGGATCATTTAATCATCTTTTCTTTCGAGGATTTTTATCTTTAGAACCAAGAGGTCGGCCACGCTTCTTGCGTGTTTTTGACTCAGCAGCTATAGGTATAATATTTTGTTCTGCTAGAACTTCAATTCGAATAGGAGCATTTATAGCTGGAATATGCGATTTTGTAATTCTTCTGGAGTCAACAAAAGCGTCTGGCATTTGATTTGCAATGCTTTGCAAATGAATTATCTTTTGAACTTCAAGTTCACATGCGCTTGTGCGCGGATCAAGATAATTTAATGATGTTGTCCAAGTAAGATCATTTTTATGCTGTTTTGGTTCTCCCCCTAATTTAGGGAATAATGATTTCACAAGAGAATAAGAAAAGAAATATAAGAAAATGATGACAAGCAGGAAATGCCAAGAAAAATATCTCCCTTTTTTTTTTAACTCTTCCCCGTACCGACTTTTCCTCTTCCTCTCTTGTCTTTTCTTCTCCTCCGACCCTCTACCTACCATCTACCTCTTCTTCTTCCTCGTACAGATATATATATATATATATATATATATATGTATCGATATATATCTCAGTCATCAGTCATTAGTAAACATCAAAAACAAAAATCACAAAGCAGATATGGAGACTCGTAATTCATTTGAGACATGGTCAAATTTTGACTCGATTTCTGTAGCAGATTTTGATGTATTTTCCTTTCCAAACCAACCGCTTCTGCCTAATTCGAACGCAGAAGATTTTGATATGTTTTCATTTCCAAACCAACCGCTTCCTCCTAATTTCAGGTGAGGTACCTTTGAGGGCTTCTATTTGTTTTTAGTGTTCTTGATAATGAAATTAAACTCTCTTTTGGTTTGTTTTTTATGTAAATCAGTGGATGTTTTGAACATACTGCTTTGGACCAAGTTGATCTGCCCCTACAAGAAACTGCTTTTGATACTGTTCCTCTTGATGCTATTCCTTTGAATGAGGATATGCTTGTGCATGATCCTTTCTACTCTCTAATGGATTTTGAACAAAGTCAGAATATGATTCCAGGTTATTATACATTTAAACATGGATTTTGAATGGTATTACCTTTACTGATATTTTTTTTCTTTTTCTAGGAGAAATAATAAGTGGTCTTGGCAACGAAGTCGGAGTAAGTACTCATGAAATGCATAATATCGAAGTTCAAGATATTATTGCAGACAAAATTCCCGGGGAGAAGAAGATGATTAAGAGGCAGAGAGAGAAGAAGGGCAATAACTCTCAGACACTATCAAGAGAAACAATTTCGCAGTACTTTTACCTACCAATCAAGAGCGCAGCCAAAGAACTGAATATTGGCATAACCTGTCTCAAGAAAAGATGTACGGAGTTAGGAATTCGTTGATGGCCTCACAAGAAGTTGGTGAGCTTGGAGACCATAATCAAGAATGTTCAGGTTCTCTCTCATACATACTTATAATTTACAAGTATGAAACTATGAAAGATTTATAAGTAAATAACAGATGATATCACTTCGATTTATAGGAGATGCAAAATAAAGAAGAAGGAGGACATATGGCTGAGAAGAAGTTGAAAGAAGCCATTGCGATATTGGAATGTGAAAAATAGTTGGTGGAAGAAAGTCCTAATACGCAGTTAGAGGACCAACATAGAAATTGAGATAAGCATGCTTCAAGGCCAAATATAATAAGAAATTTAATTATAATAAACTTAAAGGGATCATAAAATCCCAAGACTCATTTCACAGTAACTTCACGGCTAATTCTGCTGCTAGTCTAAATGTTGGATCAAAAGGGAAAGAAAAGGAGGAGGATGCCGAAAAGAGGAGCTGAAATCCATAATTACTAATTGTTTGTCTTCCTCTAATGTAAATATTGAAAAAGAACTATTACAAACCTTCATCTTAAATTTGTCAGCTCAATTACAAAAGAGCAACTACAAGCATATATCCTCAAGTTCACGTGAACACCAATGAGCTGAATGAAGGAAATACAAGTGATTTAAGATTTTTTTTTTCTGTTAGTAGTCATGTAGTATATTGATATCCGAATGTAACATCTCAACAATTTGATACTATTATTAATGGAAATATATTGTTCCATTAGTATCTTTTCCTGTTCCACTTCAGGTGGCCAGCAATTCTCTGTGATAAAAAAAATATCGAGTGTGTTCATGATCATAACTACGGTCACTGCCACAACTACAATTATAACAATGGCTTCTGCTAGAGCCGACGGCATTCACTTCTGGGAGTGCTGTTGAGCCAATTCATTTGGCTTCATGATTGCTCAAAATAACTCATGTTATATCTGTACACTTTGGATATATATATATATATGTATATATATATATATATTTATATATTTCGATATTGTTGTTGCAGGACAATATTCGAGGCATGAAAAGTGGATAATATCTTCTCCAATATATTTTCATCTGTAACCTTTTTTTTTCACATAATTTTAACTGAGATGTAATTTTATACATCGCGGAATTCATGGTTTTAAAACCTTGCAACTTCAGGTGCAATCATTCATGCCGTGTAGTTAGTAGTACGATCATCTTCAGGTGGTCTTAATGTATCTAGAATCCATGACATATAATTTTTTGTTTTCAGAAATATCAAGAGCTACAAATATAAGTTTAGCAAAGTTAGTCATAGAGATTAATAAATGTGTACCTGTCTTCTAGCTTTAATAACGGCAGAAACTCGTGCTGATAACGTGTTATAAAATTAGGGTAGTGTTAGAATAAAATCTTCACACTACACACTAATAAAACTCTAACGATTTTGCACAAGAATTTCTCTCTTTCTCTTCTCTCACAATTTTCTCTAATATTTCTTTCACAAAATGATGGTGTATTACAAGCTTAGAGAATAGCTCTATTTATAGAGCTCTAATTAGTGGAATACATCATGGCATACATCATCTTTCACTAATCTCAATTAGTGGTGTCTCTACTAAATGGTGGACATCCATAAAAATCTTCTCTAATAATTCACATAAATCCATAATTAGTGGAGCCTCCATTAATTAATGGAGATTCTAATAATTCATAACATAAATGAATTATTTTAAATTTTTAATTAATAAATAACAAATAGATTTTAATATAAATAATATTTAAGAATATAGGTAAAAGTTTGAACTAAGGTCTACAAGGTCATCAATTAATTCTAATATTTTATTTATTATAAATGATTTATTACTATATATATATATATTATTTTTAACAAAAGATCTCATTTATTTGATAAAGAAAATATTAATATTTTAATTAATAAACCACTCCAAATCTTCCTAGAGTTTCGAATTTTATAGAGAAAAATATAGTAGTAATTCTATTTAAAGTAATAAAATTTTGTTAATAAAAATAACCTAGACTTAACAAGGAAATACTCTTCCACCATGATTTTCCTATTGCTAGAAAAGATTCATAAACACATTCTCCAACATCAAATAATAAACCAATCCGTTCATGAACACATGCTTGACTTAACACATACTATCACAGGGCTAACTTCCTTCTAGGCATAATTATCATTAATGGCTTCAGTGGAAAATAGAAACATAAGAGCCTAATCACCTTTGGTGTCATGATCTCTAACATGCTTCAAACATCCATAGAATTCATTAAGCACGAAGAACATACAATCATTCAAAAAGAAAACACATACAACTTAGCCATATACAACAATCATCATGTCTTAACTCCATCCCCTTAATCCACATGCATATACTCAATCTCCATTCATACTCTATCTCCCTATCAACACCTAGGAGACATGATTTTGGAATTTAAAAAGAAAGGATTTAAGAATGGGTACTTGATTGTCGATTGCTTTGATGAAGACAAAAGAAGGTCCACGCGCGATAGAGAGCCTTGAGTGATCCACCGCAAAAAATAGCCATGGTTGATGGTTGATCAACCATTTCGGTAGAGAGAGAGAGAGAGAGAGAGAGAGAGAGAGAGAGAGAGAGAGAGAGAGAGAGCATTAGAAGGGTATATTAATAATTGAATGGAAAAAGGATGAACAAGAAGGTTGTTCTTGATTTACCTTGTTGATGTTCTTGAGACCTTCAAGAGAAAAGGCTAATTTTGATCCGTGTGAAAATTCTTGTTTGCGAGGTTTTGTGTTGTAAATACCAGAAATGAAGTCTAGGGATTAAGTAGAAGTGATCTAGAGTATTTGAGAGTGATTGGAGGTGTTTAGAGTAGGTTTAGGCTTGAAAAAGTTTAGTGTGTGTTCTTGGTGTTCTTGGTGAAAATGGAGAGAGTGTAGGAGAATCTGCACGAAATCTGGTAGAGAGCTGGCCGAATGGTCTAGGTTGAAGGGAAGTTTCGGTTTTCAGCTTGTGGGAGAGAGAGTGATCAGATTTTTTTCGAAATTTAAATGGAGAAAGTTGTGGAGTTGGTTAAGGTAGGAGGTTAGCCATGGTGTTTGATCAAGGAAGGTTTCTTCACTCTTCAATGGTGCCGGCTGAATAAGGTGGTTTTGATGGAATGAATGGAGCTTGTTTAGGCTATAGAGCTGACCAAAATTCAGTTTATGAAGGCAGAGGAAATTTTGGTTAGTTAGCCTAATGCAAGAGTGGTTTAATGGAGTAAAATGCGGGATTTTTTTGAAGTTCAAAAAGAGTTTGAATGGAGTGATCTTAGGAGTGTTTTGAGGTGTGGTTATGGAGTCCATGAATTCAAGGTAAGTGTGAAGGTCAATGATGTTTAGTCCATGGCTGATCAAGGATCAATGTTACAGAAGTTGAAGGGTGGTTTTCGGCCTAGGCTTGAAGGAAGCAAAGCTGGAAAAATTCTGGTTTCAAGCTGTCCAAGGTTTCGAAGGTTGGTGCAGAATTTCTGCACTCCTTCAACCCGATCTGCAGCTGGTTCTTAAGGGGGTTTGAAGGTCCTTCAAAGGTGATTTTCCAGCCTTCTTTCTGGAAAAATACAGAGGGGTTTTACTGGCTTGAAGATGGACTAAAATAGCTTCATTTCCTTGGTTGAAAGCTGCGAAATGTCTAGAATTTTTTTCCTGGTTTTGCACAGTTTGTGCAGTCCGAAAATTGTACAGATTTTCCAGCCTTCAAGCTACATGAAATGACCATTTTCTTGGCAGTAAATGAAGAGGTTTACTGGCTGAATTTTCGAATAGATGGTTTACAAAAATTCTGGAAAATTTTCCAGATTTCCCTTCACTAAAATATGAACAACATGAAGGTGAATTTTGAAGGTTCTTTCATGGTGGTTGATTTCTCTTGGAAACCCTTCCTATTTCCCCTCCTATTTTCAGCCAACTCCCCATCCTCCAAAGCTGATTTTCGAAATTCAAGGTGAAGGAATATCACAGAATTTTGGAGTTCAAAAGAAGAGATTTAATGGATTTAAATTACAAAGACGTTAGGACAAGCTAGATGTAATAAAAAGGAGAAGAATTCCTCTAGAATTCTTTTTAGGACATGAGGATAAGATTAGGACATTCTCTTCATGTCTCCCCTAAGACAACATTCCTATTTTCATGAAATGCAAGAAAACAAAAATTCAAACTTAGTTAAGATAATCATGACAAAAGCTTAAACGATGGGATTTGAACTCATGACATTAGAAATTAATTCACCAAGCTCTAACCACTAAACCACACTAATTCTTATTCTTATTTTCTCAACCACATATTCTTCTTATGAAATCCTCAAGCTATCTTCCTATTTTGACCTCAAGCAAAATTACCATTTTACCCCTCCTACTCAGTAAGCATAACTAAGCATTTTAACCTATAATCCACAATTCTAAAGCACTTAAAATCATTCAAAAACATATATATTCATGTAAAATAATATGATATGCACCCCAACCCCCTTACTCTAGGGTTGGCTTTAGGTGGGGTTTCACATACTTGCTCTTGTGTGCCTCTTCCAAAATTCTGTCCTTTAATCGCGGCTGCCCGGGCACACACAATCGATCTCTGAAATGAAAAACTCCCGCTTCATGCTGATGGAATTCACTGCCTGGCCGCTTAAGCTCCTTATCCTTGAAGAGTTGAAATTCGGCGTTGTTTCGTTGAGCCTCTACAATTTCTCCCTTCAAATCTGGCACCAACTTCAAGTTGCTGATGACAATCCTTCTATCTTGCACTTCCGCTCTTCTGTCCAACACATCCTGAACTGCTTGCATTTCTTGCACCTTCAATCTAGCCATTCCAACTTTTCTGCTCAGGACGTCTGCCACCACGTTAGCCTTCCCGGGATGGTAGTTGATCGGGCATCGGTATTCCTCCAAGAATTCCATCCACCTTCGCTGCCTCAAGTTCAGATCCTTTTGAGTGAAGATATACTTCAGACTCTTGTGATCGGTGAACAGCTCATATTCGGCTCCATACAAGTAGTGTCGCCATTTCTTTAGGGCGAACACTATAGCTGCCAGCTCCAGATCATGGGTGGGGTAGTTCACCTCATGAGGTCGCAACTTCCGAGATGCATAATCAATCACTTTTCTGTCTTGCATCAACACCTCTCCCAGTCCTTCCTTCGAAACGTCGGTGTACAGCACGTAAGGTTTGCCTTCCTCTGGTAGACTCAATCCGAGTGCTGTCATCAGTCTCTTTTTCAATTCTTGAAAACTTTTCTCACATTTTTCGTTCCACACAAACGGAACATCCTTCCTCAACAAACGGGTCATGGGCGATGCGAGCGTCGAAAATCCCTTGATAAACCTTCGGTAGTATCCAGCCAATCCCAAGAAGCTCCGGATCTCAGTAATATTCCCTGGCTGTTTCCAATCTAATACCGCTTCAACCTTTTTCGGATCTACCTTGATACCCTCCTTGGTCACCACATGCCCAAGGAATGCTACCCTGTCTAACCAGAATTCGCACTTGCTGAACTTCGCGTACAGCTTGTGCTCCCGCAGTTTCTCCAGTACGAGCCTCAGATGCTCCGCATGCTCCTCTGGACTCTTGGAGTAAATCAAAATGTCGTCGATGAAGACTACCACAAACTTGTCCAGATAAGGTCGGAATACTCGGTGCATCAGGTCCATGAATACTGCTGGAGCGTTAGTTACCCCGAACGGCATCACCACGAACTCGTAATGTCCATATCTGGTATTAAAGGCTATTTTAGGAATATCCTCTTCTCTTATCCGCACTTGGTAGTAACCTTGCCTCAGATCCAACTTGGAATAACAACTGGATCCTTGCAGCTGATCGAATAGCTCGTCAATCAGAGGTAGGGGGTACTTGTTCTTAATCATCAAATTGTTCAGCCCTCGGTAGTTGATGCATAGCCTCAAAGTTCTGTCCTTCTTCTTCACAAATAGCACAGGCGTTCCCCAGGGCGACATGCTCGGTCTGATATAGCCTTATCCCACTAACTCCTCCAACTGCTCTTTCAATTCTTTCAACTCTGCCGGTGCCATCCGGTACGGAGTTCGCGATACTGGTTCTGCTCCTAGAACTAAGTCTACGGTGAATTTCACTTCTCGATTAGGAGGTAGAGAATCAAGTTTTGCCGAAAACACATCGGGAAAATCCTTCACCACTTCCGTATCTTCCAGAGTGCACTGGTCCTTTGACTTGTTCATCACGTAAGACAGATAACCCTGACATCCTTGCCTTAACAATTTCCGGGCCTTAGCTCCCGCAATCAAGTACTTTAGTTCTTTCACTCTCTTACCATTGAATTCCAATACATCACAACCCGGTCTGACAAACTGAACTGACTTATTTTTATAGTCTACCCTAGCCCTATGTTTGGCTAACCAGTCCATTCCCAATATCAGGTCATAATCCTCAATATCTAACACAATCAAATCTCCCTCCAGGTTTTCTCTCCCTACATTGATCTTACAATCCTTCACATATCGATCCGCTTGCACCATCTTCCCCAAAGGCGTACTTACTTCTAAAACAAAAGGTAGCTCTACTCCATCCTAACCTAAATGACATACACACAACTTGTTTACATAGGAATGAGTAGAGCTAGGATCAATTAAAGCATTAACAGAACGTCCTTGAATAGTGAATGTACCTTCCACCACTGCTGCATTGGCCCCAACTTCCTCTCTGTTGAGGGCGAACACCTTGGCCTTCACTTGCGGCTTCGGTGCTCCACTCCCGGGTGCTCCCGCAGTATGGGCTCGGTTAGGCCCCGAGTTCTGAGCCGGGTTTCCTTGCTCGTCCCAATGCAACTTGGGGCAAGTGTTCCTCAAGTGGTTCGGGTCGCCACAGTGATAGCACTTCTTTTCTCCTCCCTTAGACCAACAATTCCTCTCGGTGTGGCCTTTCCTCCCACATTGCCTACATGATGGGAGATTCGGTGCAGGTCCACTTGGTGCTGTCCGGGCTTGCTTTCCCCGGTTCTGCCATTGATGATTGGCAAGGCGCTTGTGTGGTTGTGGTCTCGGGAAATGTCCCTGCGGCTGCCTTGGCAGTAGGAAGGGCTTGGCCGCCATCCTGCTGCGGTCCTCGTTCTCCGTGCGAGTAGCTGCGTCCACAGCCCCTGAATAGGTTATCGGTGGAGTAGGTGCCAATGCCCTCCTCAGTTTTGGTCTTAGTCCCTTGACGAACTGCCTCGTCCTGTTCTGCTCAGTGTCGACCAACCTCCGGCAGTACTTTGACAATTGCATGAATCGTGCCGCATATTGAGCCACTGACATGCTCCCCTACCTCAGATTCTGAAATTCATCCTCTCACTTTTCCACAATCCACTGAGGGATGTACTCCGTCCTGAAGGCTTCAACGAAACTGGACCACGTCCATTCTTGCTCATCCATCTCCCAGTCATCTTAGACCTGCTGCCACCATGCCCGAGCTGGTCCTCTCAGTCGAAAAGCTGCAAACTTAACCATCCGCTCCTCAGCATACTGGAGCGTTGCGGAAATGTCCTCCATTTGCTCAACCCATTGTTCGGCCTTCTGATCTTGCTCGACTTCTCCAATAAAGACGGGCGGTTGAAATTTCAAGAACCTCTCTAAGGCCTCATCTTTTCCTTTAGGTTTCCTTCGCTCGGTCAGCGTCTGAAGGATCTCGGTCATCTTACTGAGTGTATGGCCCATTGACACATCAACTGGGGCATCGGACCCCATTCCCATTTCTGGATCACTTTGTGCATTGCCCAGGTTGGGTGATTGCATCTGTTCAGTTTCAACTTCAGGTGCTACGGGGTCTACCTCCGGGATCCTTCTGGCTGAAGAGGCTGCACGTCGCTTGGGTGCCATTCTATACCATACCCCAAATGTTAAGTGTATGCATTCCAGTATTAAACCATTTTAGTGGTGCATGAGTACATGGCCAAGTATGAGTAGGAAGAAATCAGATGCAACTTATTTAAGGAATTGCTAAAAAATTTCAATTTCAAAAAAATTTGACTTGCATAAATCCAAAGGTGTGAACAAAATATAGAATTGGAAATCTTTGACAAACTAGTTCTTGAAAGACAAAAAATAAATAATCATCCCAAAATAAAATAACTCCTAACTCTCTAATCCTCATCAAAACCCTCATTATCAGCATCATATAACCAACCCCCAGTGTTCTTGAAAAAATCTACCCCATCCCCGCTAGCAAATCCCTCCATGGGCTCCTTCCCAGGGCGCCTAGAGCTCTCTCCGGGCTGAACTCGGCTGAAGGGAGGAATGAAAGAAGACTTAGGTGGAGACTCATAGTCTATCTCCCCCGGGTCATCACTATTTGCTGCTAAGTCCACTTCAGGGTTAGGAGGGTAGGGTTCAGGCTCCACTATCATCACCTCGTCCTCACTGTCAGAGCTTATGTCTATCATCGGGATTGGAGGTGGCTCAAGGATCTGGACCTCGTCCTCACTACTATCCTCCATAAGGTCAATCTCATCATCACTGTTATCCTCCATAGGGACAACTGGCTAAGAGGCAGGCTGGGGAACTGGAAGGTCCTCCTGGTCTAGATAATAAGGCGGGTGCCACTACTGCCCTTTTCTCGCGGTCCTAAGCAGTCTAACCATCCTACAGCATCAACAAGATAGGTTAGATGAAGATTTAAACTTAAATAAATAAAACATATATCATCAATATTTGCCTATAACCTAGGCTCTGATACCACTTGTAACACCCCGCAACCTAGGCCCGCCAGGGCCGGGGATATCGCCCGTCCAAAGGACAAAGAGTCTTTATAACTAGGTCACACATATAAAATTGCGGAATAAAAATAATACTTTAACTAAAAAAAAAATTGTTACAACCCAAAGAAAACTCCAAGAATAAATCCATGAATTCCCAAAACAAAACCATAAATAAAATTATCCACTCTTGTCTCCCCAAAGCAATACATAGAATTAAATGACAACAATCTCTTCCAAGGCAGATACTACTAGCTACTCATCCCCACAGCAGGATCGACCTGAAATCATGGAAAAAGGTGATGAGACGGAAATCTCAGTAAGTTCGTGTGTGCTTTAGGTGTTTAGTGAAAGCAGTTCATGGATGCAAAGTGCGAAATCTTTATAAGAGCAATATTGGCAAGCAATAAACATTAATCAAAAGCAAGAGTGGCGTTTTAGCTATACTAGCCATACATGATCAACAAAATCAACCACTCATAAGAAAGGATTATGGGTTACCACACGTTGGGCCCCACAACTGGATGGTCGTATGCCACACTTTGTGCATACCGCCGGTCAGAATGCCACACTTTATGCAGACTGAAAAAAGTAGGTGATCGGCCTACTAGGCAAGATACTCCTCCTTCTCTATACCCAAACAACAACCGGGTGTCCATTCCGGTAAAACACAGTCACTTGACTGAAAAGAACACTGCTAGCTCGGACCGGCACGACCCACTGGACTGACGTCCTATCCAGGAAGGACTTACCCCTCAGAGGTGGCCACCTGCTGAGAGACTTACCCTAACCCCTCAAGGACTAGTCCTAGTAGTCCACCCTTATTGAGTACTCAACGACGTTTCCCACTTGGGATAAAATGAACAAAACATTGTTCCACATGAAAATGGCATTTTGAGGGTTTCCAAAGTCCTTGTAAAAATCAGCTTTAGAAAGAGTTTAGGTTTGGCAAATCTGCTCCTTGTCTTTTAAATAATTCAAATGCTTGAAATAAGAGAGAGTTCAACCCTCAATTGCCTTTACATAAATGAGTGTCCATACACTCTACATTTGGCTTGCCATAAGAAAACATTTCACATCAATCAGGTTTTATGCAGGAGCTTACCTGATTCTTGCTCACAACAACAAGGTCTCCAACAGCTGACCTAACCCCACATGGGCAAATACAAATCACAATCAATTCCAAGCCACAATCCACTTCCTTAATTTTAAATCAACACAACTTACTACTACCATGATCCTAGTGTCCCAAGCTTTAAGGTTAAACACTAAGTAAATAGGTTTAAGAGTTGAGCCTAGTGCGATATTTAAAATAATTAATGGTTTGGGAAGTAAATTTTAATAAGTTGAAAGCTTAAATCTTGTTAAGGAAAACTTAGAGTTTATTTGATCAAGAGTCCTAAGAAGTTTTAGGTAAAATAATGATTTATTAGTACTTTAGTTGTTAGAAAATAATTGATAGCTAAAATTAGTTGAAAATGAATTTAATGAGTCTTGCTTGAAAAATAATAAATAAATTCTTATCAGGTTTTGATTAAAAGACAATAATCAAATTTGTAGTAATAACTATTTCACTAATCATAATTATTTCCATAAAAGGCTTTAATTGATTTCATTATTTTAAATAATATATATATATATATATATTATTTTTCTAGCAAAGCTATTATTTATTTGACTAAAATATCCTTATTGTTTATAATAGTCCAAATCTACCCTTCCTAGGGTTTTTTTCGAAAATACAAAAGAAACATTATTTTATTGAATATTTTATTCAAGAAGTAAAATTAGTTTAGGGACAACTAGATCATGATTCAAATTCCTATGGCTAACCACAATCAAGAACATATGCAATCCTTCCATTCATCAAATCGATCAAATCTTGCACATAAGCATAGATCTAAATTTATTAAGACATGATCTAACCTCTACTAGCATAAATATGATCATGGCTTTACCAATCCATCATGAATAAAAATCATATTCACCAATGGTGACATAATCTCTAGCATACTTTATCTCAAATACTTCGTGCATCAAACCTCAAATCATCACACAATCAATCAAGATAATCCTTCCATGCATAAATCTCATCCCCTTCCCAATCATACAAATGTTCATGCTTCAATCTCAACAATATATATATACTCGAATCCTATCACCATCCACCTACTATCAACATCATCCTAGAGACATAATTCTAGAGTTTAAAAGAAGGATTAAAGGTACTTACTTGATTGATGAATGCCTTGAAGGAGTTTAGAGTAGATCTCAACTCCTAGATGTCTAACTTTGTCCAAGGGAGATGGCGAGAGCATGATTATGGAAGAAGATGTCATCCGGCCAAGGAAGAGGAATTTTGGCCATGAGAGAGAGAGAGAGAGAAAGAGAGAGAGATCATTAGTATGTTTATTCACATAGGTTTTCACTAGAGATTAAGTTTGGAGAAGATGAAGTTGATAGAGTAAATTTACCTTGAAGATGTTCTTGTCCTTCACAGAAATTTCTGGTTTTGATCCGAAGTAGCAAGATGATTTGAGGAGTTTGATGTTAAGGATGGTGTCGAAGGACTCACAGCAGAAAGTAGGTCAAATCTGGAGATTTTAGTGAAGGTTTGAAGTGATTTGGAGGGGTATTAGGTGAAAGAAAGTAGTAGGTGTTCTTGGTGTAGTGTGTGTGTTCTTGGAGATTGAAGGGAATTGAGAGATTGTAGTGTAGCTGCCGAAAATTCTGAGGGAATTAGGCTGGCCGAATTGATGTAGGGTTTAGGGGGTTGTTTCTCTGATTTGGAAGGGAAAAGGAAAGGTTAATTGATACAATCCTTGAAGAATATTTTTAGGAAGTGAATTTGGAAACTAAATATTTCTAGAATATCTTGATAATTGAAGAGCTTTGAAGGTCTCCTACGGCCGACTGGTTGAGCAGTTTTTCTGAGGAATTAAAGCTGGTTTAAGGTAGCTTAGGGTGGCCGAAACTAAGGTGCACAATGATGAAGAAGAAGTCTGGTCAATGGAGTGATACATTATGGAAGGTTGCTAAACAAAGATGGTTGGAATTTTGGAAACTAATCAAGCAAAATTGTAGGGATTTAGTGGAGGGATTTTCGGGTAGCCATTGCTGGATTTCGTGCAGAAGCTTAAGGGGAACAATGGAGCTCTGTTACTGGAGGTTTAAGGAAGGTTTTTGCAGAATAAGATTGGTGTTTTGGCTGGGAGAGAAATAGGAAACAAGGCTGGAAAATTTTTTGCACAGTTTTTTCGTTGAACAGTAATTTCTGGGCAGATTTTTGGCTGCCATTCCCAGCCACTTGCAGAGAGTTTGAAGGGCAACTTCAGGGGTATTCAAGGCTGGTTTCCAGCCTTCTTCATAGAGGAAAAACATGGCTAAGGTACTGAACAAAACCTAGAAGAAAACAGCTTGGTTTTGGACTCTCAAAGCTGTGATTTGTGCAGGAATTTTTCCTGCTTTTGCTCCAGCTTTAAGCAGTCCAAAAATGGCTAAGAATTTCAGATTACAAACTGATCCTAAAGACCATTTTTCTGGCAGCATTTTAGAGGGAATGCTAGCTAAGAAACTCAACATTTTGAAGGCACCACAAGCTGGAAAATTTTCAGTTCATTCCAATAAAGAAGATGAGCTAGCTAGAGAGAATTTTCAGCAACCTCACTAGAGGGATTTTTCCTCTTGGAACTTCCCACAACTCTTCCACATTTTCAGATCATAAGAAGTCTTTTACTAAGACATTTTGATCCTACAAGACCTCAGCACTTTTCTGAAATTTCCGGAAAGAAGATGGCTAGAACATCTTAATTAAACTAAGGAGTTGAGATTTAAGGAAAAAATCAAAGATCAAGGGAAAATGAATTCCCTTTAAGAAATTCGAGTAGAGCAAGGGAGTGGAATGAGGTTACTCCTACATGTCTCTCTCTTAGGACATCATCCCTACCTTACCCTAAACTCATAAGGCCGAAACTATTTCTTCCCAAGAAAAAATAAAATTTAATAAAGCTAAAGCTTCCATGATGGAATTTGAATCCTAGACTTCTATAATTAATTCTAAGGCTCTAACCACTAATCACATCAACTCTTGTTGATATTTTCACTAGAAGAATTATTTTCTATTCCATCCACAAGCTATTTCCCTATTTTCACCTCGAGCAAAAATTACCATTTTGCCCCTCTCACACAATACTCATCAACAAGACTTCAAGACAATAAAACTCAAATCCAAAGCACATAAAAATCATATAAAAAATATATTTAATCATGAAAAAAAATATGATATGCATCCCAACCCCCTTACTCTAAGGTTGATTTTGACTGGGGTTTCACATGCACAGTATTCCTATTGTGTGTGTTTCTCTAATTAGTTATGTCCTTTTATAATCCCAGTGGTGTTTTTATTAGACAAAAAAAGAGATATTGTGTTTGAATTGTTTAAGCAAAGATGTGCTAGTTGTTGTATGTATGAGTATATGTGCTAAGTATATGGGGCGTCAACATAAGCATGATTGGGGAACCTTTCGGTGCTTTGCAACGATGGTTTACCATCCGATGCCCACGTATGATGCACAATATTCCTGTTTTGTGTTTTTCTCTAATTAGTTATGTCGTTTTATAATCCCAGTGGTGTTTTTATTAGACAAAAAAAAGAGGTATTTTTTTTAACAAAGATGTGCTAGTTGTACGCGGTAATTTTAGTGATGCAAATGCAAAAGAATGTAGTAAATATTAGTATATGTGCTAAGTATATGTGTCGTCAACATACGCATGATTGGAGAACCTTTCCGCGCTTTGCGACGATGGTTAACCGTGCAGAAGCCTAGGTTTGATGCACAGTATTCTGAACCCTTTTTTTTTCTATAGAAAAAGTGGTTTGTGAATGTTTGGTATTGAGTTATTGTATAGGGTAAAGAATTTTAATTTTGTGGCAAGTAGATTGGAAACCATTTGTTTTAAATAGATGGCGGCATTTTCCGAAAGGCATTGGGTGGTTTAGCTCATTGGTTTTGAAAGTTGGGTTATTCTTTGGCAATTTCTTTATGTTTTAAGTATGTGAGCTGAAGAAAATATGATATTTTGCGTTCAAAGTTCGTGATAATATTGTCAATGCAGTTATAGTAAAACTGTTGTTGAGTTTATTCTAATTCTAAACTGCCCATGTATGTGTATATTGAATGTGTTTATAGCAAGGTAGTAATTGAGTTGGTTACAAACATCCTTTACTAGTTGGTAGATTCTGGGTTCACTGTACATCCCTTTCCTCTTGAAGTATTGGACACATCGAAGAGAATATGCTCGCATTAGTTATCATTTTTTCTCCCTCCTTGTTGTCTTCCAGTTGGTTTTTTCTTATTTCATTTTATCATTGTCATTTGTAGTCATGAGCAATTAATATTCCAAGAAAACCAACTTGTAAAAATTTTTCATAAGATATAGCGAGATCATACTAACATTGTAGTCGAGATCATATAAAGCGAGATATTTCATTTGGGGCCGCCCAATTCTTGATGCCGAAAAATTTTATTTTTTGCATTTCCTGACTTCTATGTTTTCAGGTACATTTGTGTGGAATCGTTAGGAGAAAAAAGGCAGAGGCAATAGTTAATCTCCAGGCGACTGCTATAATCTGTAAGCCAGTAAGCCTGGGTGGTGGCTCCCAGTAGACCTGGGTGGTGGTCTTTTTTGTACATTCTATAATATATAGTTAGTCTATGCAAAATTGTGTTGATTGGGATTTGTGTTGTCATTGGCAATGGATGTCTAAAGATTGTACAAAAATTGTTTCGGTGTTCACAAAATGTCGTCTTTTAAGATAAACTTGTCAACTACATCTTCAAAAAAAACTTGGTTTTGAAAGTGATTTTCCATGCGAAATTACTCATGTATGTTATTTTAATAGATAGTTATTATTATATGCACACGATACCTTTGTATTTGGGAATATTTAACTCAAACATAAGTGACATAACTTCATTTCCAACGGATTGTGGGCTTCCCGTATGTGTTTTCATTGGAGAGCTCTGGGGAAGGAAATATAAGAAGGATATACAGCCTTCATTGCTAGTAAAGAATCTTGAATGATGATTACTGAGTAGATATGCTGTGATTGACTAGTAGAAAACATGAGTATCTAGTCTCAAATAAAATAATAATGTGGCTGACTAAAACATATTAACTAGTGTGCCGCTATCATGTTCTTGGGGCTTGTGTTCGTGTGAACGTGTAAATTGATCATACATTTGTGTTCAAGTGTGCATGTGTTTGTGTGGCAATGGCCTATGCAGGAAGTATGATGATATACAATGTGGTTCGTGTTGATATTTCATTTGGTTCGTGTTAATATAGTTGTATCAGGTGTTCATCCGCCTGCGTCACGTTTGTATGTGTTTGTGTGGTTTGTTATTATAGTAACTAGTACAGATTCATTTGATATGGAGTAAGTTGGTCGTATAAAGTGTCCACGTGGTTATGGTATGTAGTTCATGTGCCTGTGTGGCTATTGCAATGCATTGTGGTTCTTGATTCAACGTAGCAAGCCTTGAATATTGCCAACAATGCCAACAAGATTACTACTGGGTTGATAATTTTTGGATAAAAAGATGTACAGTGACATGATTTTGGCCCCCTTCTCACGCCGTATTCTTTTATCATTCGGAACTTGATCAGACAGTGTACTAATCTCCTTTCTGGTGCACCCTCAATAGAGTCAGACAGGAGAAAAAAAGGGAATATGATTGTGTTGTGTGGTTGTCTACAATGTTCTACAATGAGATTTATTTGCAACAATTTGAGGGTGTTTGTGCTTCAACCTGTCTTCTCCAATGTTGTATAATGAACTATGATAGGCTAATGAAATTTTGATCTAAAAAAATGTCTAACACGCACTAGAAGATAATCCCATCTTGCTCAGCTTTTTTTCCATCTCAAACTTCCATTTCTATAATGGATGTCTATTTTAAACTTTTCTTTTCCTTTTCCCCTCAGAACTATTCACATCACGTTCAGCACAATTTGTGTTATTAGTACCTTCTGATATGTTATATCACTGAGTATGCAACAGGGTCCTTCAGTTAGGTTTTTTCCTTTGCAATTTTCTTCCACTATTCATCTGTTATATATAGGAAAATACATGCTTAGAGCTTGTGTTCATGTGGTTGTGTATGGTGTTGATGTAATTGTGTCAGTTGTTCATGTGTTCTTGTGTCTAGTTCATACGGTAGCATAAGTTGTTCATATATTTATATCCTGTGTTCATGTGTTTGTGTGACTTGTTCCTACAGTAAGTAGTGAATAATGTGGTTTTGTAAGGTGTTCATGTAGTTATGTTTCGGTGTTCATGTGTTTGTGTGCTAATGTCCATGTAATGTGGTAAAGAGATGTAGGTTCATGCTAAAGTAGTTGCATACGTTGTTTAATTTGTTTGTTTGCCTCAAACTTCCATGTAGCAACTAGTACATAGTGAGCAAAGCATGCTTTTGAGTGTGGTTATCTAAAGTATTCATGTTTGTGTGAACATATTCATATATTTGTCTGGCATGTTTATGTAGTACCAAGTACAGGTTTTTACGATATATCTGGGAATATGTTCATGTTATTATGTATTTCGTTCATGTGTTTGTGTTGTGTGTTCATGTAGTAACTAGTGTACATTGACTTAGGGCTAGTCTCAGGTGTGCATGTGACAATTTATATTCTAAGGAATGCAAGGTTTACATTACTCATGATTTCTAGTATATGTTAACTAAATTGATAATAGTTTTTGTCGCATTAGAAGATCAACAAGTGTAGACTCAAAGTTTGTGCTCCCCATGCGCCACATGATTTCTTGATCCCCACTAACCCTTGTTTCATTTTTTTGATGTCTGTGATGCAGCATCATGACAAAGAGAAGAAAAACTTAATCAGAGCAAGCTTATTGGCGGTTGGCACTGTCAACAATTGCTCAAGAAGCAGGACCTTCGGGGAGCGGCCAGACAGTCGAAGAGCCACGTGTCTTGCCAAGGAGGCCACCGGGTGCATATTTTATGTTTTTGTAAGTATATATCTGAGGAACTTGATACATTTGTTTATCTTTCTGTGAGCTTTATTTACAATAACTGCTTCGATCCTTTTTTGAGAAGGCCTTACGAGCTGAAGTTGACGTTTCAGGAAAGATTATATGGACAGGAGCTAAGCATCTAGCAGCCAAGGTGGCAGGACTGGGCGCGCACGGGTAAGAATTTGGCTATCTCCACGCTGTGCTTACCTTTCTTATGCTTTGCTGACAATACTATTATTAATTTTCAATGCATTAAGTGCCTTTGTGGTTACTATAAAAAGGATTTAAATCGGCAGGCCCGCATAGAAGCCAGAGCTATCTGGTAGGGCATGGGAACTGGACAGAGACGGGAGTGGGAAGAGAGGCAGAAAGCGGCCTTCCGACAGTACAAAGAAGCTACCGCTAGTTCCAGTACTTAGCGGAGACCTACCGCACACCAGGTAAGATGCATGTTCATGTGACTTCAAGATTGGCACGATAATTATTTTTGTTAAGGCTAAATTGCATTATTAATGCTTCCGAATCATAACAATCAATTACTATTATTTTTGTAGCAGCAGGCCACGATCCGATACTCAGCGACGATGCTGAAAGCCTTGGTGGCAAACATGAGTGATGCAAAGTGCCGAGCTATCGAGGAGATTGGATTTGGGGGCCTACTGCGGCTGAATTGCAGCAAGACCCGGTACGACTTGTGCTTCTGGCTGATTGACCACTTCAATCTAAATGCGTCCGCGATTGAATTGGAAGGGGGACGCCGACTAGTCATTACAGCCGAAGATGTACAAACCTGCCTAGGTATTCCGGGCAATGGCAGAGTGTCGGGGCTTGCTGCATCTAATGACCATCAAGAAGCCATCGTTGTAGAGTTGCCAGATAACTGCACGATGCTGCTGGCTGAGTTGATTGCCATAGAGGCCGGGGACGACTTTAGGATAAAGTTTGTTGTACTTGCGGTCTCCACATTCCTCGCACCTAAGGGACGGGCCCAACTGAATAAGGAGGTTGTCCGTTATTTACATGATACGGCAAGCATTGGGACCTTGAATTGGGCTAAATATGTGCGCCAACGATTATGCGCTGAAATTCACTCAGCCCAAGCTGGCAGAAAGAGATGTGTGGGGGGATGCCTATATTTTTTTATGGTAATTATTTTATTTTTCTTTTTTAGTTGACATAAATAAATTCGTGTTTATTAAATTTACTTAAATGAGCAAGACAGTCGTGTAGATATAGCTGACTATATGGTTGTGTTTGATTTGTAGCTGCATTATCTTGACCGGGTGAGGGTCATTTACCATCAGCTGCCAAGGACTATTCCTAGGGCAGCAGCATGATCCGACGCAGAAGTGCAGACTAGAATCAAAAGAGAACTTACATAAGGTGGGGGGTTTGGAAGAGGAGAGGTAAGAGATAATTCATATGCATGATCTATTAATTCCGTTTAGAATGTTCATGAGATGCCTTTGTTTGACTAGTTTTTGATGTGCTAAGTATACTGTGCATGTGTTTGTAGATCGACTTCGGGGGCAAGTTTGAGGCCCAAATACATGATCGCGTGCATCCAGATGCTGGGCATATTTTTGAGGAGGTCACGCATGTTGTTGGCCCCGCTGCAGCTGTAAGTTTTTCCCATTGATATTTCTTATTTTGTTAACACAAACTGATAGTCTTTCCAATTTTTGCAGAAACAGTTTGAAACCCTGTACAAGCAGTGCTTGGCCGGGGCAGATAGTGTTTTATAGACTATGTAGAGTCTGTGCACTATGAGCACTGCCCCTGCAACGATTACCCCTTCTGGTACGGTGCACCGAGGCGACAATCATGTGTAATCTAATAGGGCCGGGGCAGATGTAGGGGGGGAGGGTCCCCCCGGGATATGACAGATACGGCGGGGCCTTCTAACAGAACCGGTGGTGTGCCATCCGATTCAGACGTTGGGGCAGATGCGACAGGGGAGGGATCCCCCCAGGATTTGACAGAGATGGCAGACCAGGAGGAGGAAGAGGACGAGAATGGGGAAGAAGAGGCTGAGGAGGAGGGGGAGGACGATGATAATGATGACAGCCCCGCACAGTGTAACACCCCGGAAAACCTAGGCCCGCCAGGGCCGGGGATGTCGCCCCGTCCAAAGGATAATGGGTCTTTATAACTAGGTCACAAATAAAATTACTGAAATAAATAATACTCAAACTAAAAAGAATTTATTACAACCCAAAATACTTCAAAAGTACATCCATGAAATTCCAAAACAAAAACCATAATTAAAAGCATCCACTCTTGTCTCCCCAAAGCAATACACAAAATCAAAAGACACATTCTCTTCCAAGGTAGCTACTCACCCACAACAGGATCAACCTGAAATCATGATAAAAGATGGTGAGACAGAAATCTCAGTAAGTCCGTGTGTGCTTTGGGTGTTTAGTGGAACCAGTTCGTGGATGCAAAGTGTGAAATCTTTATAAGAGAAACATTGGCAAGCAATAAACATTAGTCAAAAGAAAGAGTGGCGTTTTGGCTCTTCTAGCCATACATAAGTAATGAAATTAACCACTCAAAAGAAAGGGATATGGGTTACCACACGTTGGGCCCCATAACCGGTCAGAATGCCTAACACTTTGTGCAGACTGACAAAAGTAGGTGATCGGCCTACTGGGCAAGATACTCCTCCTTCTCTATACCCAAACAACCGCCGGGTGTCCATTCCGGCAAAAACACAGTCACTTAACTGAAACAAAATAAACTGTTAGCTCGGACCGGCACGACTCACTGGAACTGGCATCTTATCCAGGAAGGACTCACCCCTAAGAGGTGGCCACCTACTGAGTGACTTACCATAACCCTTCAAAGACTAGTCCTAGTAGTCCACCCTTATTGAGTACTTAACGACATTCCCCACTTGGGATAAAATGAACAAAGCATTGTTCTTCATGAAAATAACAATTTGAGGGTTTCCAAAGCTTTGGGAGAAATTAGTTTTAGAGAGAGTTTCAAGTTTGGAAAAATCTGCTCAAAGACTTTTAAATAATTTAAGCGTTGGAATTAATGATGAATTCAACCCTCAATTGCTTTCAAATAACCGAGTATCCTTGCACTCCACATTTAGCTTGCCATAAGAAAATCATTTCACATCAATCAGGTTTTATGCAGGAGCTTACCTGATTCTTGCTCACAACAACAAGGTCTCGAACAGCTGACCTAACCCCACATGGGCAAATACAAATCTTAATAAGATTCAAGCTACAATCCACTTCCTCAATTTTAAATCAACTTAATTCACTACTACCATGATCCTAGTGTCCCAAGCTTTAAGGCAAAACAATAATTGAATAGGTTTATAAGCTAAGTTTAATTTGTTATTTAAATTAATTAATGGATTAGGAAATAAATTCTAATAAGTTGAAAGTTTAAATCTTGTTAAGGAAAATCTAGAGTTTATTTGATCAGGAGTCATAGGTGGTACTAGGTAAAATAGTGATTTAATGATAGCGTAGTTGTTAGAAAATAATTGATAGCTAAAACTAGTTAAGATTAAATTTAATAAGCCTTTCTTGGAAAATAATAAGTAAATCCTTAAGGGTTTTGATTTAGTAAATATTTTATTAAGTATAAATCTTTTCCATAAAGGCTTTAATTAATTTCCTTATGTTAAATAATATTTATTTATTTTATTTTCTAGAAAAGTTATTATTTATTTGACTAAAATATCCTTTACATATATTATAATTCCAAATCTACCATTCCTAGGGTTTTCGAAATTCTCTAGCAAAAATTATTAGTAAATATTTTATTCATGAAATAAAATTTGCTTAGGGACAACTAGATCATGATCAAGATTCCATGGTCAACCATAATCAATAACATACTTAATCCTTCAATTCATCAAATCATCCAAATCTTGCACATAGGCATAGATCTAAATTTATTAAGACATGCTTTAACCTCTACTAGCATAAACATGATCATGGCTTCAAAATCCTATCATGCTTACAAATCCTATTCACCAATGGTGACATAATCTCTAGCATGCTTCATTACAAAATACTACCTATGACATGCATCAAACCTCAACTCATCATTCAATCCACCAATATAATCCTTCCATGCATAAATCCCATCTCCTTCACAATCATACATATACTCATTCTTCAATCAACAACATCACATACACAAACCCATCGTCAATCATCTTCTCACAACATCATCCTAGAGACATGATTCTAAAATTTTTTTAAAAAAAAAAGAGGATTGAAGGTACTTACTTGATTGATGAATGACTTGAAGGAGTTTAGAGAAGGTCTCAACTCCTAGATGGCTAATCTTGTTCAAGAAAGGTGGCGAAAGCATGGTCATGGAGGAAGAGACCATTCGGCCAAGAGGGGAAATTTCGGTCCATGAGAGAGAGAGAGAGAGAGAGAGAGAGAGAGAGAGAAGAAGAAGAAGAAGAAGAAGAGGAAGTCATTAGTGTGATCATTCATATAGGTTTTCATTAGAGATCAAGTTGAAGAGGTTGATGTTGATAGAGTGATTTTACCTTGAAGATGTTCTTGTTCAGAAATTTCTGCTTTGATCCGAAGTAGCAAGATGTTTGGAGGAGTTTGATGTTACTAATGGTGTTGATGGATTCCCAGCAATGAGTAGACTAAATCTGGAGATTTTCGTGAGGGTTTGAGGTGGTTTGGAGGGGTATTAGGGGTAGAGAAGAAGTGGGTGTTCTTGGTGTAGTGTGTGTGTGTTCTTGATGCTTGAAGAAAAATCGAGAGAGAGAGAGATGGTTTGTGCAGCTGCCAATTTTTCTGTGGGGATAGGTCTGGCCGAATTCTAGTAGGGTTTAGGGAGTTGATTCTCTGATTTGGAAGGGAAAAGGAAAGGTTAGTTGTTACAATCCTTGAAGAATATTTTTGGGCAGTGAATTTGGAAAGTAGATATCCTAAGAATATCTTGATTTGTTTGGACAGCTTGAAGTCTCCTATGGCCGACTGGATTGTGCAGCTCTTCTGGGGAATTAAGGCTGGTTAAAGGAGGCTTGTGATGGCCGAAACCAAGGTGCACAATGGTGGAGAAGATGTCTGATCAATTGAGCAAAATTTTATGGAAAGTTGTTAAACAAGATGGCTGAAATTTTGGAAAGTATTCAAGCTAAATTGCAGGGATTTGGTTGAGGGATTTTCGGACAGCCATTACTGGAATTTTGTGCAGAAGTTCAAGGGGATCAATGGAGCTCTGTTGATGGAGGTTTAAGGAAGGTTTTGACAGATTAAGGTTGGTGTTTTGGCTGGAAGAGAGAAAGGAAACAAGCTGGACGAAAATCTGCCCAGAATTTTCGCTGCACAGTGATTTTTCTGGCAGATTTTCGTCTGCTGTTCAAAGCCATTTTGCAGCGAGTTTTGAAGGGGATTTTAGGGGTATGCAAGGCTGGTTTCCAACCTTCTTTATGGAGGAAAAACATGGCTAAGGTGTTGCACAAAATCTGGGAGAAAACAGCTTGGTTTGGAGCTCTCAAAGCTGATTTTCGTACAGGAATTTTTCCTGCTTTGCTCCAGCTTGTGGAGTCCGAACTTGGGCAAAAACTTTCAGGTTTCAAAC
Source organism: Voacanga thouarsii (assembly GCA_026120185.1). Lineage (NCBI taxonomy): Eukaryota > Viridiplantae > Streptophyta > Magnoliopsida > Gentianales > Apocynaceae > Voacanga > Voacanga thouarsii. The sequence goes on from JANUWF010000978.1 coordinate 365,548, forward strand.
TGATCCTAAAGACCATTTTTCTGGTAGCATTTGGGAGGGAATGTAAGCTAGAATTCTCGACCTTTTGAAGGTACAACAAGTTGGAAAATTTCAGCTCATTCCATGAAGATAGATGAACTAAGATAGAGGAAAATTTTCAGCAAGCTTTCAAGAGGGATTTTCCTCTTGAATTTTCCCACAAATCTACCATATCTTCCAAACCAAAAGAAGTCTTTTGCCAAGACATTTTGATCCTAAAAGACCTCAGCACTCTACTGGATTTTCTGGAAAGAAAAAGGCTAGAACATCTTGATCAAACCAATGAGTTGAAACTAAGGAAAACTAAAGATCAAGGAAGAATGATTTTCCCTATAAGAATTTCGAGAAGAGTAAAAGGAGTGGAATGAGATTACTTCTATCATGTCTCTCCTAGAACATCATCTCCACATTAATCTAGGCCCTTAAGGCCGAAACCATCATTTCCCAAGCAAAATAAAATTTACTCAAGCTAAAGCTTCTATGATGGACTTTGAACTCTAGACTTCAATAATTAATTCTAAGGCTCTAACCACTAAACCATAACAACTCTTGTTGCTATTTCTACTAGAAAAATTATTTCCTATTCAATCCACAAGCTATCTCCTTATTTTCACCTCGGGCAAAAATTACCATTTTGCCCCTCCACATATCACTCACCACCAAGACTTCAAGATAATAAAAATCAAATTCAAAGCACATAGAAATCATATGAAAGCATATTTAATCATGAAATAAAGCATGATATGCATCCCCAACCCCCTTACTCTAAGGTTGGTCTTGACTGGGGTTTCACACACAGCCCCCGCAGGACGATGATGATGCTGATAGCCCCATACAACCCCCTCAAGAACAGCCCCAGCAACAACAGCGCCCGTCCCAAGGAGCTACATCTCGAATGCCCCGGCAAAGGCAAGCAGGGCCTAGCGCCTCTCTCCGTAGAAGCAACAGAATTAGAAGTCATTTTAGCAGAGGAGGAGCAGCAGGGCAGAGGAGCGCAGCAGCTCCGATAGTCATTGATGCTCCAACGTCTTCGGAGGATGAGCAGACGATTTCCATCCCATCTATCCGGAGTGGAGATGGCGCTGCGGAGGAGGCATGTAGCTCCCCAATGTCTCCTGTTGCCACTATGCAGTATGACATTGCAACATTAACAATGCCTCCACCTCTAAGGAGGACAACAAGGAGCAAAATTTTAGATTCAAATGGGTTTGTTAAGGCTGTTGGTGGAAAGTTGATTGATATTGAAAAAAAATTGGCAAAGTTCGCTTGGGATCCAAGTCGTGAGCCGAGGTTGTTTTTAACAGTAATATTGTAATTCTTGTTAACACTGTATTTTACTCCTTCAAGATTAACCACAAAAAAAAAAAAAAAAGAACTGACATAATTTATTGTTTCATTTTTAAGGGAGGTCCTTGTTCGTATGAATGGCCACGTGATAAACCGTGGTGATCTTGCTTGTCTCTACAAGGCAGAACACGTGACGAGGAAGGTACTTTATATGCGTAAAACGTCTCTTTCAACGTGTGTTTTATTACTTTATACTTGTGTTATTGTTATTTATAGCCAACTAATGAGCTGTTGGGTAGACATGCTCAATCAAACTTCATGGCATGGGATGCGTCTGAGATACATTTTTGGCTGTGTGACTGCTGTAAGCAAATTAACTGTGTGTTTTAATATATTTTTTGGCAATTAAGCATGCACAATAATATTGAGTCGTTCATTGTATGCCGTTAAACGTTATACAATCAGGATAAGTTGATGTCTACATTAACTAAGAAGATGGCAACATCAGCCCTTGTCAAGGAATTTAAAGACTGCTTCAATTCTGCTAAATTGGGGTTTGATTTTACCCGCCGTGATTTGGTATATCCGTTTTCTGTTCTTATTTTTAGGTCGTATTTCATTGCCATAAAACATTATATGTATGTGGTTGAAGTTCGTGTTCAAGAGGCATGATTTGATTCCAAATCTTAACATGCAGTTTTTAATTCCATTCGAGGTGAATACTACATGGTTTGTTCTCTCAATTGATGTTACCCAGAGGCATATTGATATTCTTGACCCTACCCCGGGGACCTCACCAGCGTTTATTTCACCACTTGCAGAATATGTGGTTAGTTCTCCATGTTTCACCTAAATCATCACTTCAATCACTAAATTATCCCATGTATGCTTGGAAAGTCCTACTTTCCTTGTTCAAATTGTAGGGATACGTCTTTGATACGGTTCTGAAACTGGTATACCCCTTCGCTTATCCATTATCTACGCCATTTAAGATTTATAAAGTCATTGTATCCCGATGCAGCAAAAACATAGAGTAAGCTTTCAATTAATATTCAAATCAATAGTAGCTCTGTTTTTTGTTTGATGTACTTGTCTAGGAATCTTAACATGTTATTTGTGATGTTTCTCATTATTAGGTGGGATACCGGGATTATGGCTATACAGTTCTTAGAGCGGTGGTGGGGTCGAATGGACCCATATGTCGCCAAGGTAATCCAAGAGGAAAGCATTAATATAAGTCATTTCTATTCTATCTCTTTTACATACATATGAAGCTCTCATTGTGTGTGCTGTTGAAACACAACTTGACAGGTTAATGCTAATCGGTACCGTGTGCAATCATGCGGGGCATTAATGAGAGCCAACGCAAATGAGGAGTGAGAATGGATATGCCACGAGCTGAAGTTGCCTATATAGGTTGCTAAGCACGAGCTGAAGTTGACCACCTGAGCTGACATAAGAAAGCCTGACAATTTTTTTAACTCTACCAAGCTCCTTTGTAGACTATATTTCCATGTTGGATGTTTAATGGATTGCAGTCGAAGGATGAACAGTTTCTGTTTTTCTCAACTGATGTTACATAGTATTATTATTGCTATGTGGGAGTAATGGTGATACATTGTTATCTATGTTTGATGGACAGCCTGTGATCTTTCCTTGAACTTGTGGTGTTTGTGCTTCAACCTTAATGTATGATATATAAATCTGGGCACAAGATTTAAGATTTTGTGTTTGAGTGGTTAGTTCAAGAGATAACATACTGCACGTCCATCTCCATGTCCGTGCTCATGTAGTTGTGAAAGGTCTGGAATATATGTTACATAGTGGTTATGTGGATGAGCATGATGTTCATGTTTTTTGCCAGGAGGTTTTTGATGTGTTAGTATGGTTGTGTAAGGTGCTATACGGTTATATATTGTTCATGTGGATGTGTTCATGCAATTCTGAAGGACTGGCTATGTTGTAGGAATGTGTTCATGATGTTGTGTAGGGTGTTCATTGTGGATATGGAGGATGTTCATGTGTTTGTGTGCCTGTGCTAATGTGGTTGTGCAAGGTTGGCTATATGTTTGATGGCAGGTTCATATATTTATATGGGATGTTTGGCAGGTGTTCATGTATTTATATAGGATGTTCATGTAGTTATATAGGATGTTCATGTGTTTGTGGCAGGTGTTTGTGTTTTTTCTGGCTGTGTTCATGCGATTCTGAAGGACTGGCTATGTTGTAGGAATGTGTTCATGATGTTGTGTAGGGTGTTCATTGTGGATATAGAGGATGTTCATGTGTTTGTGTCCCTGTGTTAATGTGGTTGTGAAAGGTTGGCCATATGTTTGATGGCAGGTGTTCATGTAGTTATATAGGATGCTTAGGTGTTTGTTGCCTGTGTTCATGTATTTGTGGCACGTGTTTATGTGTTTGTGTGGCTATGTTCATGTGGTTATGAAAGGTTGACTGTATGGTTGCAGGTGTTCATGTAGTTATATAGGATGTTCATGTATTTGTGATAGGTGTTCATGTGTTGGTGCGGCTGTGTTAATGTGATTGTGAAACTTATGCTCATGTAGTTATATAGGATGTTTATGTATTTGTGGCAGGTGTTCATGTGTTTGTGCGGCTGTGTTAATGTGATTGTGAAACTTATGTTCATATAGTTATATAGGATGTTCATGTGTTTGTGGCAGGTGTTTGTGTTTTTTCTGGCTGTGTTCATGCGATTTTGAAGGATTGGCTATGTTGTAGGAATGTGTTCATGATGTTGTGTAGGGTGTTCATTATGGATATAGAGGATGTTCATGTGTTTGTGTGCCTGTGTTAATGTGGTTGTGAAAGGTTGGCCATATGTTTGATGGCAGGTGTTCATGTAGTTATATAGGATGCTTAGGTGTTTGTGGCCTGTGTTCATGTATTTGTGGCACGTGTTTATGTGTTTGTGTGGCTGTGTTTATGTGGTTATGAAAGGTTGACTGTATGGTTGGCAGGTGTTCATGTAGTTATATAGGATGTTCATGTATTTGTGATAGGTGTTCATGTGTTTGTGCGGCTGTGTCAATGTGATTGTGAAACTTATGCTCATGCAGTTATATAGGATGTTCATGTATTTGTGACAGGTGTTCAAGTGTTTGTGCGGCTGTGTTCATGTGATTGTGAAACTTGATGCTCAATACAGAGGGCTACATTTGTGTTAATATGATTGATTTTAGTGTTCATTAAAAGATAAGCAGTATGGAAATCAGGGGTTAAAAAACATAAAATGATTCAAACCATGCTAAACACAGAGGGCTACATCTGTTCTAACCTTGGAGGGCAAAAGCAATTGTTAGAATTATAAGATTAGGGGCGCACAAGAAATTGCCTAAGCAAATGATAAGGGATATTAAAAATGGATTTATCCCAGTCAGATACCAAAACAATCCTCCATGCTTTAAGAAGCACTTCGTGTGTATCAAATGGAGAGAAATAAATATTTATAAAGTAACTATAAAATTCATTGCCAAGTTAAAAGTGTGGTTGATATATCTCAATCTTAAATTGGCCAAATTGGGAACAAAATTTATATCAGGTAAACGGATTTGAGGGTGCAAAAAAATTTTTTTAAGGAAAAAACAATAACAGCAATGCTAATCTCCCACTCTTGCTAACTACATGAGCACCTTCATGCATGAGGGCCGGCTTTCATCTTCTCAATGGCATCACAAAGAGGAATAGGAGGCGATTAACATTAGTAAAGATCAGTGAGTATAAAACTTTGCAAATGAGTAGGATTGAGGTGCTTCAAAACAGGGGAGTTAGGCCAGAGCCGAACCGGCGCCTGCATTGGTTGAATTCCCGGCGTCAGCCCGAGCTGTATGATCTTCATGTGTTCATGTATGATGTTCATATATTTGTAGCGAGTTGTTCATGTGTTTGTGTGACATGTTCATGCACTAACTAGTACAGAATGCTAGAAGCCAGGAATTCTTAGAACGGTGTTGTGTAAGGTGTTCGGCTATTGGTTTGCATGCCACTGGCATTGGCTATTTTTAACTTTTTGTTAGTTCACCAGGCTGTAAAACTTGGGATTACCATTAATATTCAAATCATAAAGTTTTTCATTGCATAGCTAATGTCGAGGACCATTCCAGATAAGGAATGTATTCGGAAAAAAAAAAAACAGGGACAAAACGATTATGATAAAACTAAACAGGCCAAGCATGAGAACAGAGAAAATAAAAAGGGTAATAAGTAGCCTTCAAGAGGATGATTCCGTCTAGGAAACAACCCATCTAAGAAATGGACACCTATCATCCAGACATGTTCATCTGTGTGTCTATCCTCTCAGAGGGGAGAGGCTCCTCCGGTCCCGCATAGGTTGGAAAAGCAAAAATGGACTCTCTTTGTTTTGCGGTAAGAGTCCATCCATTGTCATCACAGAAATTACCACATATATTTAGCATCGCACGGCGTTGTAGCCTTTTTGCCAGGAGGTTATTCTCTTCTCGATATCGACCAAGTGCAAACTCATGATCAGCAAGACTGTGAGGGGCAACAACGGGGCGGTCAGATATGGGATGACTTCCCGCATCAACTCAAATTCAGTTAGGAGTTGTTTCTGTTCAACAATTTTCAGTTTGATGTCTTGGCGTATGAAGCTAAGGTACATTGTTGGATTGGCACGCTGTGCACATTCATGGTCATTACAGGGATGCATGATCAGAAGTCGGGTAACAGACCCAGGATAATAGATACTAGCACTCTCAAGACTTGTCACAGGCTCCATTGGATTTTAGTGATCGATTCTATAGATAATCAATGTTCTCTAATAACATTTGTGGCATTTGTTGTTCGGGAAATACAACAATTCTTATAGCACTCGAAGATGATCTGCCAACAACCAAATGTTAATGATGTCAGTATGATATTCAATTTAATTCAATTCAACTACCAAATATTAACCACCAAATATTTGGCGGTACAATAAATCTCCCAAACTGCACAATATTTACTGCTTGATCGTTGATGGAGTGCCAGGCAGTATGAATCAAAACTGCATTTTGATTTGGTCTGGATTTGGCATCACAATACGAAGAAGGCTTGGCATGTAGCCATCACTGCAGGGTGTTCAAGCATATATTGCCAATAGTTTAACATTTTTCACAGTTGTATTCATGATTCATTTCTGCCGCTAAGAAGAGTCGTTTCAAATTCAACTCCCGGTCACTTCAAGATTAATCTCTGGTTTTGATAGTCGTGAGTGGGCAACTAAGTGCTGAAACCTCTATATATGTATCGGTAGGTTGAAGAAATCCAAGGAATTGAGTTTGGCACATACTCCATCGGTCGCCAAAGGAGTTCTTACTAAAATCCCGTGTTCAGGTATTCAGTAAAAATAATCAATTCATCTGATTACATATAATGGTAATGTACTTGTTGTGTGTGTTTATTGCTTTATTAGATGACAGTTCATGTAGTAACTGGTTGTTCACTTAGCTCTCAGGTACATGGCTTCCTCAAGCTCTTTTTGCCGTGAAAATCCGCCTGCCTTTCTGCCACAATATACACCCCGTATAATATACCAGTGGATGGGAAGGCGCTGGGCATTAGAGACAACGGGAGAATTTTGGTATGACATGCAGCCATCCTCATTCCAAAGCCAGAAAAATTATTCTACGATGCAACAGGAGTGGCAATACTGCGTGGACGAATCCTTAAATCTCCGTCGTCGATTAGCGTCAATGGACTTTCATGCTCCAAAGAAAAAAGCCGAACAACTACAGCGTGGTGACTTCAAATCATTGTCTAAGGCCCTGAACAGGATTCGTGAGGAGAATAATGTAATGGCAAAGCGCATTCTCAGATTTGAGCACATGACACACTTGGAGTGTACGAGGACTACAACTGTGCATGGCCGATCCACTGCTGAGCGAATCCACATCTCTAGTATGCTCACCCACATATGCCGGGAGGACCAACTTCACTCCGATGCGTGGGTTTCGGAAGATGACAACAGTGGGGGGAAAGCGACTGATTCAGCGGATTTGTGGCAGGTGAAAGAACAGTTTGTGGTGGGTGCAAGACAGAGTGGATGAATGGGAATTTTTTTTTGCTTCTGTATTTTGAAACTTCATCTGTTTTTAGGCAGTGTGTTACTTTCAATGTTTTCTGTTGTCACGTTATTTCCAATTCTTGGATCAACGTTTTGTTGTTGTGTAATGAAAGTCTATTTTTTAATCATGTGATTAAATGCTTTTCATCGTTGTTTGTATAGACTGATCGCAGTAATTATATTATATGCAGTTTTTCATAATTTTTCATCTCTACTTGTTAAAGAAAAAAACATGGAGTAAGCATTACATCTGACTTAAACGTAACCAATCCAACAAGAACACAAGACTTGAGGATTTGGACTAATATCAACATCCAGAAAGTTACTACATGAACATGCCCCGCAAACACAGGAACATATTAGACAATCACTTGAACATAATCCTAGGGATATGTTAACATCCACTCGTTAACTCTAATATGTCACAAGAGTTGGCAGTTCAGCATAAGTACCAGTGTACTGGATTTCATTTTTTCCATTGAGACCGATACCTATTCGAGACTCGTTCCCTCTACATGATCATAAACTGCACCATACACTTTGCTCACGACATGGGAGATCCGTGTTCATTCAAACTACTTTACAAAATACTGCTTGCTCCTACAAAGAAAACAAACTTTGTAAAATGTCTCTAACATCGAAAATGTGACAATTAGCATCATATTAAACCCTGTAACTCCAAACTATCATAAGAATGAACTCCACACACATGGACAAGCTACACAAAGACATGACCACCTAAAACAAATACATGAACACGTTGCACAACCACATCAACAGCAATGTTCTGCAATGTGGTCAACCTGCACTAATTACTTCTTGAATATGTCACGTAGATATATGATCAGATTGCACAAATATATGAACATGTTACACAAACACATGAATACAATCCCCAAGCATGTCATTCACATAAACCTGCACTAACTACTACTCTAAGCAAAAGCTAGATTGGAGGTTCTCTAGCGTGTCAGTCTAATACCGCATGCCAATGTCGAATGTTTTCTCGTGAGAGGAGCCGATACAAGTCTGTATGGATTACAAGAAAAATCAGTGCCACAATTACATTTCAAAGTGCTACTACTATTATAAGATATATTACCTTCAAATGTGTTTATTTAACTTGAAAATCATATTATTATCTGGAATAAGAAGGTAGAGACAAGAGTAATATTAGACAATTTTGATCAATCTGTGTTCGCAATAATGCACTCCATTCAGGTGTTATTAACACTTGTCATTTGAAAGTAACGCCACAAAATTCATCTAAACTGCAGTAGTTAGTATCCACTTCTATCACAAGGTATACACTTTTCTTTTAGGAGTCTTCTAATTTCTGGGTAGCAGGCTTGAAAATGCCACATTGTTTATCAAGATCTTAAACGATAGCTTCAGCATAGGCGCGGCTCTACTCAAGATATGCTGTGTAACGGCATCTGCTAAAACACACTTGGAAATCCAACTTGATGGTACGTCGAGCCTAAATTAGTATCTACAAGCATGGTATTCAAGAGGAGAATTACTCATTAATGCTTTTAAAGCACAACCACATAAGTCAAGCAAGTGCCCATCAAGCGGCAAACTTTGTTTCACATGTGAATATATAGAATATAGATGGCAATCTCTATTGATTTATACAATCAAAATTCTAAGCACATTGATCTCCGGATTGTCATCCATAGATACACAAACATGAGGTTATTCTTTTTTTTCCAGAAAAACAAAATAAGAAAACAAAAGAATCCTAAAAACTTCAAGAAGTAGCTTCTTTATCGAAAACCCTGAAAAAAAGAAAAATGATTTAAGACATCATGATCTGGTACAGATTAAAGCCTTCGTTTGGTGAGTAGACGTAAGTCATATAGAGTACCTATGACAAAATTGGAACAAAAATATTAAACAAAGTCTGTTTACGTACCACCTTCTCTTATCTATAGCTGCAAGTCTTCATCTTGGTTCATCAAAAGAGGACTATTCGGTCGTATGAAATGGGGAACAGAGAGGTGCGACATCTGTCCAAAACACCGCTGTATGTTAGGGTATCTCGTAATTATGGCCATTATAGCTTAAGGAAAATGTGCTAAGTAAATTCAAGCTGCGAAATGTACCATTTCCATGAGCGGAAAATTTGTTAGTGCAGCTGGTTGAATGCTAGTCGTGCTGCACTGTATAAGTACAGATGACACATTGCTTAACGATGTTTGCTACACAAGAAGAAAAAAAATTTCACCTAAATATATTTTCTAGGTGCCTTTCGAATTTATATCATATTTAAGGGCTATACAAGGATGTTACCCACCGATTGCTGTGAGGCTTGACAAATTTCAGTTGTGCAGTAATTATTTTCCTCAGTGGCATTTTCTCCATTTCTACATTGCTGGCCCTGCTGCTCCCCTGGCTATTTCAACAAGTAAACTTTTTCATTTAATATTACGGATGTAAATAAAATTCATGCTAACAAATAGGGAATACAACAGCGCTGCAGTAACATTGTTGTACACCACATACCTGGTGCATTGGTGTGCCTTTCCTAGTCTCCATTTGTCAAGAAAACTCTTCAATCATTTTCTTGTTTTGTTGGTCTCACGCTTCTTTATACCTTTTGGGTTTGGAAACTGTGATTCAGCTACTCGGGATGAAGGTTTCATGGTTGCCACATCATCTTGGCCCAAATCTCTTTCAAACGACTTCCCCTCTCGCATCTCACATGCTGACAATATATCACATTTGTCTCCAATCTTGCGACTTATTTTAGTTGCCATATAAATAACATCTTCGGTTGCACTTTGAGACTCAGCAACTCAGGCAGCTAAGCGTATCAACAATGTAGCCATCATCTTGTACCTCTCTGCAATGTTAAGGTTGGGATCGATAGATACAGCACCTCTGTCAACCTGAATAACTGAGGCATCCATAGACTTGTGTGTCCATCACCTTATGATGTATTGATTTGGAACTGTTTTTACATTAAAGTGATCCAACACTTTTAGAGAATGCAAACATAACATTCCAACACTCTGGAAAAGCAAACAACTGCATGTTATGGTTTTCGTCGATGCATTAAATGTAATGGTATGCTGTTTTGATAATCCATCATGCTGTCCAACCATGCACTCAACTAGAGAATTAGGTGCGACACTTGCTCCCTGTATGACTAGCCCTAAGGATTCATCGAACTGGGCATGAAACTCATTGAACAATAGGGGAGTGTATACATTTGCTACGCAATTTAGCATTGGTGAGTTTCTCAACACCATTATTGGTAATTTTTGCTTACTTTTGTATTCTGAGATCACCTCTTTGTATCGCTTCGAGGCAACAACACGACCAAAATGTGTGAAGAATTGCAGAATATCATGATTTAACTTCAGATGGTCCTTTAAATCTGCATTAAAGCTTTCACTCAATTGTGTACTACACATCCCAGCCGTCCAAGTACCCATCAGGTAGCATCATGCCCACTTCACTCTAGCTACAAATATGCTTTTGATCCATTCATTTATCTTCAGCTCATGGACTAGCACGAGTTCCTACCAAGTCTCAAGAAACTCCTTCTCGTCTTCAATGTGGAACATACAATTTCGGAACATGTCCGAGAGTGACAATCCCTTCCTACAAAGATATCTCAAGTGTTTTATAAAATTTCTCCAAATATGAAAAGTACATAAACCATGAAATGTCTGTGGGAGAACTATAGAAATTACTGCAGCCATTGCTGCATCTTGGTCGGTGAAGATTGTTTTAGGATGCTTGCCTCCCATAGCTTCGATGAACGTCGTGAATAGCCAATTAAAAGAATCAATTGTTTCATCGTAAAGCAAAGCAGCCCCAAAAACTACTAATTGCCTATATTGGTTGAACCCAACAAATACTCCAAGAGGCCGGCACTGTTTGTTTGTCTTGTATGTGGTGTCAAATGTGACAACATCCCCAAAGTAGGAGTATTCCATGATCATGCGTGCATCAGCCCAAAAAATATTTGTGATTAGCTCATCACAATCAAGTTGTACTGCATGGAAGAAAGAAGGATTCATAGAAGCTTGCTCTTCAAAATATCTCATTATTGCCGCGGCCTTACCATACTATAAATTTCTTTGTATTCTACTGCGGAGGTATCGCTTCAAGTCATCTTTAGTGCACCCTAAATTTTCTTTGTCACCTACCTGTGCTGACATTAGCTCATGGGATTGCTTTAAAGATAATCCAGCCACTTCGGCTAAGGAAGCGTCGATGCCTTGTGCATTGCTCACATTCCTCTGTGACGGCATGAGATGAACACAAGCAGCAGTATAAAGGTCATGGTTGTAGCTTAATTCAAACTCGGTCACCTTGTATTTTTTTTTTCTCTATCGAGAACAATGACCATCCGAGCAGCACAACTGGTCTTCGTTTTTGCACGAGGACGCTTAATTTCTCTATCACGTTTATCGATTCCTCGAAATCCTGCTTTGCAGCATGTAAACCTTCTAAATGTCAACACACCAGAGGCATTCTTGTTCCCATACTCTCTACGTATACCGAAGCCCATAGTTGCACCGTAACAATTGTAAAAATTGTAAGCTTCTTCTTCAGAATCAAGTAACTGTCCAACGGCAAGTAAAAAACAAACATTCGCACGTGTACGGTCCTCCATTAAAAGGAACCTATGCACATCATTTAAAAAAAAAGAGAGAAAGGAGAAACATATTAAAATACTTGAGTGCGCTTACAAGTAAAATTCGTAGGATGTTCCTAAACAGGTCACTAATAACTACCAACAAGTGCAATACGTAAGTAAAAAAGAAATATTACTGTGATGGTCAAATTTAAAGAACTGTAAAGACATCAGCAATTGGAAATTTTTTTCAGGTGGAACATGTAAATGTATAGGCAAGCGAATATATTGCGAAGAAAATTCTTAATTTAACCACAAGATAGTCAGAGAGAATGTTATAAATAAGTAAACGTGTGGTCACATGCTGTGCTATGCTCTGCTGTGTTCTGTATACAATAAATGTTGCCAAACAAACATGTATTAACAAGTGAAGTAATCACATGAACATGGGTTTGTACATTACTGACTCATTCTCACAACGACATGTGTGAAACCCTAGTCGAAACCAATCTTAGAGTAAGGGGGTTGGGATGCATATCATTCTTTATTTCATGATTAAATATGCTTTCATATGATTTCTATGTGCTTTAAATTTGATTTTTATTATCTTGAAGTCTTGTTGGTGAGTGATGTGTGAGAGTGGCAAAATGGTAATTTTTGCACGGGGTGAAAATAGGGAGATAGCCTGTGGATTGAATAGAAAATAATTTTTCTAGTAGAAATATCAACAAGAGTTGTTGTGGTGTAGTGGTTAGAGCTTTGAAATTAATTCTTGAGGTCTTGGGTTCAAAGTCCATCATAGAAGCTTTAGCTTGAGTAAATCTTATTTTGCTTGGGAAAGGATGGTTTCGGCCTTAAGGTCCTAGATTAATGTGGTGATGATGTTCTAGGAAAGACATGATGGAAGCAACCTCATTCCACTCATTTTACTCTTCTCGAAATTCTTATAGGGAAAATCATTCTTCCTTGATCTTTAGTTTTCCTTAGTTTCAACTCATTGGTTTGATCAAGATGTTCTAGCTTTTTTCTTTCCAGAAAATTCAGTAAAGTACTGAGGTCTTTTAGGATCAAAATGTCTTGGTAAAAGACTCCTTATGGTCTGAAAAATATGGAAGAGTTGTGAGGAATTTCAAGAGGAAAATCCCTCTAGTGAGCTTGCTGAAATTTTCCTCTAGCTTAGTTCATCTTTCTTCATAGAATGAGCTGGAATTTTCCAGCTTGTTGTACCTTCAAAGGGTCGAAATTTTTAGCTAACATTCCCTCCCAAATGCTACCAGAAAAATGGTCTTTATGATCAGTTTGAAACCTAAAAGTTTTTGTCTAATTTCGGACTGCTCAAGCTTGAGCAAAATAGGAAAAATTCCTGTACGAAAATCAACTTTGAGAGCTCCAAACCAAGCTGTTTTCTCCCAGATTTTGTGCAGCACCTTAGCCATGTTTTTCCTCCATAAAGAAGGCTAGAAACCAGCTTTGAATACCCCTAAAACCCCCCTTCCAGCTCACTGCAAAATGGCTGGAAGTAGCAGACGAAAATCTGCCAGAAAAATCACTGTGCAGGGAAATTTCTGGGCAGAAATTTGTCCAGCTTGTTTCCTCTTTCTCTTCCAGCCAAAACACCAACCTTAATCTATCAAAACCTTCCTTAAACCTCCATCAACAGAGCTCCATTGATCCCCTTGAACTTCTGCACGAAATTCCATTAATGGTTGTCCAAAAATCTCTCAAACAAATCCCTGCAATTTAGCTTGATTGGTTTCCAAAATTTCAGCCATCTTATTTAGCAACCTTCCATAATATTTTGCTCAATGGACCAGACTTCTTCTTCATCATTGTACACCCTACTTTTGGCCACCATAAGCCTCCATAAGTCAACATTAATCCCACGAAATTCTGCTCAAACAATTAGCCATGGCAGACTTCAAAGCTATCCAAGCAATCAAGATATTCTTAGGATATTTACTTTCCAAATTCACTTCCTAAAAATATTCTACCAAGATTGTAACAACTAACCTTTCCTTTTCCCTTCCAAATCACAGAAACAACTCCTTAAACCCTACTGAAAATCGGCCAGCCCCTCTCTCACAGAAAATTCGGCAGCTACAAATCCTTTCTCTCTCTCTCTCGCAATTTCAAGCAACCTCAAGAACACACACACACTACACCAAGAACACCTACTTCTTCTCTACACCTAATACCCCTCCAAACCATCTCAAATCCCCTCAAAAACTTCCAAATTTGATCTACACATTGCTGTGAATCCATCAACACCATTATTAACATCAAACTCCTCCAAACATCTTGCTACTTCGGATCAAAACCAGAAATTTCTGTTAAGGTCAAGAACACCATCAAGGTAAACTTATTCTAGCAACTTCATCTTCTCTAACCTTGATCTCTAATGAGAACCTATGCTAATAAACATACTAATGATTTCTTCTTCTCTCTCTCTCTCTCTCTCTCTCTCTCCCTCTCTTGGCCGAATGACTTTTTCTCCCATGAACAGGCTTTCGCCATCTCCCATGGACAAAGTTAGACATCTAGGAGTTGAGATCTACTCTAAATTCCTTCAAAGCATTCATCAACCAAGTAAGTCCCTTCAACCTTTCTTTTAAACTCTAGATTCATGTCTCTAGGATGATGATGATAGTAGGTGGATGGCGATAGGATTTAAGTATATGTATATATTGTTGAGATTGAAGCATGAATATATGTATGATTGTGAAGGAGATGGGATTTATGCATGGAAGGATTGTCTTGGATGATTATATGATGATTTGAGGTTGATGCATGTCATAGGTAGTATTTGTGATGAAATATGCTAGAGATTATGTCACCTTTTGTGAATATGATTTATATTCGTGTTGGACTATTGAAGCCATGATCATATTTATGCTAGTAAGGGTTAGATCATATTTTGATAAATTGATATCTATGCTTGTGTGCATGATTTGGATGATTTGATGAATTGAAGGGTTGTATATGTTCATGTTTGTGGTTAGCCATAGAAATATGTTCATGATCTAGTTGTCCCTAAGCTAATCTGTATTTCATTAATAAAATATTTAATAATATGATTTTTCTAGTAAAATTTTGAAAACTATGGGAAAATGTGGATTTGGTCTTTTATATAAAATAATGATTTTCTAGTCAAATAAATAATAGTTTTTGCTAGAAATATATATATATATATATAATTTAAAATGATAAAATCAATTAAAGCCTTTTATGAAAATAATTATAATTAATAAAATATTTATTACTAAAATTTTAATTATTATCTTTTAATCAAAACCCATTAAGGATTTGCTTATTATTTTTCAAGCAAGACTCATTAAATTTATTTTCAACAAATTTTAGCTATCAATTACTTTCTAACAACTAAATTATTAATAAATAATTATTTTACCTAAAACTACCTTGGAACCTTTTTCAAATAAACCATAATTTATTTTTAGCAAGATTTAAACCTTCAACTTTTTGTACCTATTTCCCAAACTCTAGTTATTTTAATATCAAACTAGAATTATTTTATAAACTCTTTTATTTATTATTGAGCCTTAAAGCTTGGGACACTAGGGATATGACGGTAGTAAGTTGAGTTAGTTTTATTTGAGAAAGTGAGTCTTTGGCTTGAGTTTGATTGTGGTTTGTATTTACCCTATGCGGGTCAGGTCAGCTATTGGAGACCTTTGTTGTGAGTAAGGATCAGGTAAGCTCCTGCATAAAACCTGTTTGATGCAAAAATGATTTTTTTTATGGCAAGCCAAATGTAGAGTGCATGAACACTCATTTCTGTAAAGGCAATTGAGGATTATTTCCATTCTCATTTCAGACAAATAAATTATTTGCAAATCAAGGGGCGATTTTACTCAAAACCTAAAACTCTTTCTAAAACCAGTTTTGCCCCAAACTTTGGAAAACCTTAATTGCCATTTTCAAGTGGAACTGTGTTTTGTTCATTTGGGATATGTTACGTTGAGTACTCAATGGGGGTAGACTGGTAGTACTAGGTTTGAAGAGAAAGAGTGAGTCTTCTGGCGGGAGGCCACCTCCAGAAGATAAGCTCAACTTAGAGAAACGTCAGTACTACTTAGTCAGGCCGGTCTGAGCTAGCAGTTTGTTTTATTTCAGTCAAGTGACTGTGTTTTGCCGGAATGGACACCCGGTTGTTGTTTGGGTATAGAGAAGGAGGAGTATCTTGCCCAGTAGGCCGATCACCTACCTTTTGTCAGTCTGCACAAAGTGTCGGCATTCTGACCGGTTATGGGGCCCAACGTGTGGTAACCCATAATCCTTTCTTTCAAGTGGTTGATCTTATAAATTATGTATGACTGGAAAAGCCAAAACGCCACTCTTGCTTTTGACTAATGTTTATTGCTTGCCAATATTCCTCTTATAAAGTTTTTATACTCTGCATCCACGAACTATTTCAATTGAACACCCAAAGCACATACGGACTTACTGAGATTTCTGTCTCATCACCTTTTTACCATGATTTCAGGCCGATCCTGCTGTGGGGATGAGTAGCTAGTGTTATCTGCCTTGGAAGAGAATGTTGTCTTTTATTTTTATGTATTGCTTTGGGGAGTTGAGAGTGGATGATTTTATTTATGGATTTGTTTCTTTTTGAGAATTCGTGGATTTATTCTTGGGTTGTAATAAATCTTAAGTTCAAGTATTATTTTTATTATTTTTATTTCGCTATTTTATTTGTGTGACCTCGTTATAAAGACCCTTTGTCCTTTAGACGGGGCGACATCCCCGGCCCCGGCGGGCCTAGGTTCGGGGGGTGTTACAACATGAACATAAATAGTAACCTAAAAACCCATATTACATTGAATGCAATTCTTCAAATGCACATACTTAGCTGCCGGAAGATAACTCAGGTGACTGAAGGAGAAAAATCCCCTTTAGCATTGCATGCCCATTGCCTCGTTTTTGTATCAGCAGCTTGTCAATTTCATCAGTGATATAATAACCCGACTGACACCGTTCGAATTAAACTCAGTGTTTGAAGGAATGAGAGAAGAAAGTGAATGAAAATATTAACATTTGAAGAAAGCTTTTGTTTATGTTTACAAATCAGGTGTTTTAAGCGGGATTTTTAATTTTTGGATGAATAGTTTAAAGTACATCTACAGTAATTTTGCAGAGGCTTGTGGAAGCTAGCTAATGATGCAAGCTGTGATTTTCGATCGACTGAGGGAAAAACGATGTCGTTTTGCCCTTTTTTTGTCCCCAGCGACGTGGCCGTTTCTGTGCCGCACGATTGCTGGGTGCCTTAATAGCGGCAGCAAAAGGGCCGCGCAATTCCAACACAAGAATTGCGCGGCCCCGAATCCCAGCAAGGATATCCTTACTGATGGAGAGAATGGAAAATGTGAAACTGATATTTTTCTGCACAACTAAAAATGGCATACATAATTAGAAATCATCTTGTTTTTAGTGTGAAGAATCTCAATTGGGCTTTGGACTTGGGCTTGGGCTCGAAAAGAAGTGTCTTTCTTATTAATGTTCAACAGTTTTGTTGTGTTGTTGAATTAGTGGAAATATTTGTGTATTTCTACTAATTTCTCGAGCATATTTTTTTAGAAAATTCTTGTGTTGTTGAATTGTTGGATGTTGATGTGTGGAATTGTTAGGGTGTTGAAAAGGTGATCTGGTGATGTGGAGAATAGTTAGGCCAACATTTAGTTCTGTAGCTGCCCGAGTGAGAGACATGTAAAAATACTTCGAAATAGTTTCTCTTGACAATGTCTTGCCTTTCTCCTTTCTCTGCCTCCTAATTATCTTATTCTCTACAATAACTTCATCTGAAGTGATACCTTCAAAGTGCATTTCATGAATTATATTCTGGCTTTGTTCAAAATCTGGTACGGAGTGGAAAGGATCATGCACAAGCATATCTTCCAGAGGATATGCATCAAAAGAAGTCTCTTGAATAGTCAGATCAAATTGAAAATCTAAATGAGCAGTCTCTTGAACGGGTAGATCAGGAGGAAATGGTTGGATTGGAAAGGAAAACACATCGAAATCTTCTTCGTTGGAAACTAATTCAAAATTTGACCACCTCTCAAACGAATTATGACTATCCATTTCTAAAGGGAAGGATGACTAATGGCTGATGATTAAGGGAAGAGGGGAGGGATGATTGAGGAGAGACAGAGACTAAGGGATGACTAAGGGATATATATATATTCGTGCAGGAAGAGGGGGGAGATGACTGAGGAGTGCAAGAGACAAGAGGAAGAGGAAGGGGTAAATGAAGTGACATTTTTCTGAACTAATATTTTTCTGAATTGACATTTTTCTATTGTTTTGTTGCAGAAAGGGACAAGGAGGAAGGGGAAAAGACGATACCAGAAAATGAAGAGGAAGGGGAAAATGCACTAATATTTTTTCTGAATTGACAATTTTCTATTATTCTGTTGCATAAAGAGATAAGAGGAAGAGGAAGAGGAAGAGGAAGGGGTAAATGAACTGTCATTTTTAATTAGACTGAATTGACATTTTTCTGAACTGACATTTTTCTGTTGTTCTATTGCAGAAAGGGACAAGGAGGAAGGGGAAAAGATGATATCGGGAAATGAAGAGGAAGGGAAAAATAAACTGACATTTTTCTGCTGTTCTTTTGCAGAAAGAGACAAGAGGAAGAGGAATGGGTAAATGAACTGACATTTTTAATTAGACTGAACTGACTTTTTATGAACTGATATTTTTCTAAACTGACATTTTTCTATTGTTTTATTGTAGAAAAAGGGAAAAAGACGATACCGGAAAATGAAGAGGAAGGAAAAAATGAATTGACGTTTTTCTGTACTAACATTTTTCTATTGTTCTATTGCAAAAAGAGACAAGAGGAAGAGGAAGGGGTAAATGAACTGACATTTTTAATTAGATTGAACTGACTTTTTTTGAACTGATATTTTCCTGAACTGACATTTTTCTATTGTTCTGTTGCAAAAATGGCATACATAGGAAGGGGAAAAGACGATAGGAGGAGAGGAAAAGACAAAGAGGAAGGAGAGGAAGAGATAAGGAGACAAGGAGGAAGGGGAAACTAATATTTTATTGAGACTGAAAAGAGGAAGAGACAAGGAGGAAAGAGAAAAGATGATACCGGGAAGAGATAAGAAGGAAACGAAAAAGATGATACCGGGGAAGACATGACGTCCTCAATTTTATTTCTTATTTTACATGTACTATTGTTTCTAATAGATTCTTTGGCATTTCTTACCTGTTATATATATAGTATTACTTCTCTTGTGGAGTTAAGAATTATTTATGATTTCAATGTTCTAAGAGATTGATTTTTATTTGTTTGACATTAAGCAAATTGTATTTTATTGTGATTAGTGTTGAATGAGTTTAAAGAAAAATATTTGGTTTGAAATTGTAGATGGATAGGTCTAAATTTCAATCAATTATTTTATAAAAAAAAAGTTATTCAAATATGACGGTTACAAAATTGTTGTATTTGCTTATCAAATGCAACGGTCACAATTTTTTTTAAAAAAATTAATCAAATACGACGATTTCAAAACCATCGTATTTGCTTATCAAAGGCGACGGTCATAAGACATCGCATTTGGTAATGACTTAACAGAATAAATACAACAGTTGGATACCGTCGCAAATACTTAACAATTGCGACGATTAGGGCCGTCGCAAATAAACATCGCAAGTAACAAGTATTTGCGAAACTTTAAAACTGTCGTATTTACAGAACAATTCAACGATTTTTTCACCAAATGCGATGGTTTGCAAAATCTCAATCCAAGTGAGTAATTGCGACGCTTTTTCTTGACTGTCGTATTTACACCATTGCATTAGGTAAATACGACGACGGTTTTTCCGCCATTTCTAACAAAAATGACGGCATTATCTACGACGGTAAAAAAATCATCATTTGCCCGTCGTTTTTCGCAAAAACGATGGTATTTTCTCATATTTTCTCATCGATTTTTTGGGCGTCATATTTGTCTGAATTTTTAGTAGTGGATTTTTGTTCCTTGATAGGATTGTCTTAACTTGCAATACCTGAGTATTCTAGTGTAGAAACTTTTCTAATGGTTTGAACAGGCTCATCATCATCTAACTGCGACACCTTCCTCTTCATCTTTTCTGGTAAAATATCTTCAACAACAACGTTGATTGATTCTATGACAATTTGAGTTCTCTTGTTGTATACTCAAAATACTCTACTGTTGTTAGAGTAACTAAGAAAGATACCTCTATCATTTTTCTCATCAAACTTTCCAATTTGTTTTTTATCATTCAAAACATAACATTTACTCCCAAACACATGGAAATAACTCAACTGTGGCTTTTGACCATTCCAAATATCATAAGCTATCTTTTTGGAATGTGGCCTGAAATATGTTCAATTGATGATGTGTATTACAATGTGTACTGCTTCTGCCCACCATTTATGTGGTTATTTCTTGGCATTCAACATAACTCTTGCTATTTCCTAAATGGTTCTGTTCTTCCTCTTGGTAACACCATTTTGTTAAGGTGTCTTTGGTACAGAAAATTCTTGTTAAACTTCATTCTTAACACAGAAATCATTAAATAGATTATTGTCAAATTCTTTTCCATGATTACTTTGTGTCCTTTTTACTTTCACACCTTTTTGAGTTTGCACACTTGAACGTAATTTCAAAAAAGCTTTAAAAGTGTCTGCTTTCTATCTTAAGAAGCTTACCCATGTGAATCTGGAGAAATCATCAACACATATCATGACATGCCTTTTTATACTACTATTCTTTGTTTGAGTTGGTCCAAACAAGTCCATATGAATAGGTTCAAGAGAAGATGTTGTAGAAATTTGTTGGACTCTAGCGTATGACACCTTGACTCACTTGCTATTTTGACTTGCACCACATATGCTTCTGTAGACTTTACCAAGTTTAGGTAGTCCACAAGCAGCTTTTGTTGAACTTGCAACTCTAATTGACTATAATTAACATGTCCTAAAATCTGAAGCCTTAGTTCAACTTCATCAGACTTAGATATCATGCACTTATGTGAATTTGTTGTGCATATTTGGTAACAATTTTCAGACGTCCTATCTCCACTATTACACAATTACCAGTTTTGTCTACAACAAGATACTTAACTTTGTTAAAATTGACTAACATGTTATCATCACACAGTTAGGTAATACTTATCAGATTCGCATTTAATCCATCTACATGTAAAGTTCTAAGTTTTGGCATACCTTTAATATTCAGCATTTCTGTGCCAACAACCTTATTCTTAGAATCATTACCAAACACAACTGATCTACCACTTTTGGATTCATAATCAATTAGAAATTCCTTTCTTCTTATTATGTGTTTTGAAAAGCCATTGAACAGATACTAAATGTCCTTCACCGTGGCTTTTAGAGACATATGAACCATATGTGCCTTAAGCTCATCCTTTTTTATCTAAACTCGTTTTCTCCTTTAGAGATTTCTTACCTTTATCAAACTCTAGTTTCATAGATTTCCTATCATGTTGAAGATCTTTAAATCTTTGTAAGCATTTCTTCCATGTGCGATCTGCAAGAGAATAATAGTCACAATAAACAAGAAGCTTTGTTAACCTTTTTTTGAATATTCTAAGTTGCCCCTTTTTCTTGGCAACTAATAGATTTGTATGATACGTAACACTAATATTCTTGTTGGACTCCTTATAATCCAAACCTCTTTTATCCAGAGGTGATTTTTCAGAAGATAATACTTCATCTAATTTAGCTTTTCCAGTGTTCAGCCTTTTAATAGCTGATTTGGCATCCATTAACAACTGATTTGCTGTTTACAACTATTGATCTTTAAGCTTCAATTCCTTCTCTCTCTCTCTCTCTCTCTCTCTCTCTCTCTCTCTCTCTCTCTCTCTCTCTCTTTTAACCAAGCTCACTTCATACAGATTTAGCTTCTGTTATTGATCACCAAGTAATTGATTGAGATCTAAAACCTATTTTGTCAGTTGTTTGATTTGCTTTACTCCCTTTCGCCATTTTGAGTACAATAATTCATATTCATCAAGAAGTGCTTCTGGTGTCATCTCTTCATCATTATTATCAGATGTCTCCTTAATATCATCTGTTGGCTCTTCCGTGACCACTACATTGAATGCAACATTACTAAACTGACCAAAATCATCACCTTCATCAAAACTTAGTTCTTCATGATATTTCTGAACATTATTCTCATCATCACTTAGAGTAGTATTGTTGGATCTATTCTTTGATTTCTTTTTCAGAATGCTACAATCTATGCGAATATGACTAATTCCACCATACTTATGCCACTTTGGATCTTTCAAAATGCTCTTGACCTCTGTAGATTTTTTATTTGTGATTATTTTCTTCAGAGCCTCAAACTTCGTGTTAAAAGCTTTGCCAAAAGATTTATTCATCCGATTACATCTTTTTAGCAACTTGTTTAGCCTTTTTGTTCGTAGACCTATTTCTTCATTAGAAGCTTTATAATTGTCAGACTCCTCTTTGGCTTTTAATGTAACACATTTTTCTTTAGTCTTGGTCTAAGATTGGAGATTCATCTCAAAGGTCTGTAAAGAACCCAATAGCTCATCAAGCCGCATTTTTGACATATCCCTACATTCTTCAATAGTAGTAACCTTAGCTTGAAATCTTGGTGGTAGAGATCTCAGTGTTTTTCAAATCAATCTCTCTTCTAAATAAACTTCACTAAGATGATATACTTGATTTGCAATATCTCTCAACTTATTTCCAAACATGGCAACTATCTCATGTTCAGCCATTTTTAACTCCTTAAATTGAGCCATCAGTAACTGCCTTTTTGACAACCGAATAGTACTAGTTCTATCAAATATTGTCTACAACTTGCCACATGCTTTTTTAACAGATTTGCAAGTAGAGATCAACTTATATTCTTCTTGTTCGACTGCAGCAAAGATAGTATTTAGAGCATTAGCATTAACGTTGGCATGACATTCCTCACTAGTCCATTATGTGATTAGTTTCTCTATAGACACTCCAGAATTGGAACTCGCTTTTGTTGGTGATTTCCATTCAACTTCAACAGCTTTCTATGTAGCAATATCCTTGGTTTGAGTAAATATTCTCATCTTGGTCTTCCAATATGCCTAGTCTATGTTCTTCAGTAATGGTCGTATCATGATAGAACTTCCTTTGTCTACTGGTACTGAAATTTTTCCCAACCAACTTCCTAAATCTTACCTGTTATGTTAATAGCAACTCCAACACAATTAACCTCTCTGATACCACTTTTTAGGTTTGACTTGTCAATCTTCTATGATTTTGTTAAACTTTCTGTTAAAGTTATGTCAATTTGACAAATAATAATATAAAGAGTTTAACATATACAACAAGTTGGTAACGCAATTCAGCTAACAAGCCTATGTCCGTGGGTCCTCCATTACTAAAAAAAAAAAAATCCATTAAACTTTAACAAAAGTTAAAATAGCAACACTCATCTCGATTCACTAAGTACACCTAGTGGAATCTAACAGAATACAACACAATACTCTTTTTGTCAAACTTGCAGAAGGCCATTGTTGAACTTAACCCATCATGATTGATCTCCCATCAACCATCGTTGCAGTAACTCGATGGGTTTTCGTTTGAATCGAACCTTTTCAACCTAAAAGGCAATGAATTCAAAAAATAGACTAATTCAAATCTGTCCAAGTAGTTTAGTAACAATAGAAGCAAATATACTTGAATCGCTGAAGCAACAGATCAACAGAAAGACTTTAACATCAATGGTAGTTGCATCAGAATACTCTCAGAATATGATCAAGAAAAACATTCTCACTTTTTGTACAGAATCTCTATAAGTATGCTTACTCAAATTCTTCTTTTTCCTCACACACAACTACTCCTTCAAGTCATCTTTATTTATACTCTACAGAGACACAAAATTTTACTAGGATTAGGAAACTGCTAAAATCTTCACCATGCCACTCGTTTCTTTATGCACTTATAGTTCCTTCCCCTCATTACTTAGTCTATCTTGAAATAAAATCTTCCTCATATTTTTCGCAAGATCTTTTTTGAGATACCTATAGATCTTCATTAGATAGATTTCTAAATATTGCCTAGAGTTTTTGCTGCGTCAGTGCCAAAATAGTCTCCTAACCAAACTGCACCTCACATTTAGCATGTCAAAGTTAGTCGTCATAGATGCGATCTAAAGATTCAAGGCGGTCGATTTTAGTTTGCTTATTTCATTTAATTGGAATCTTTTACATTTTATTTTGTCAATCATTTTATAAAAACTTAAAAGTCAAATTGAATCAAAATTCAAATTAATGATTCATTAAGTAATCATTTTGACTGGCTATTTTTAGATTAAATGATAAGTAGAAAGGCGCACTTGTTGTCATTATATTTTGAAAAAATAAAAAGATTTTTTTTTTTTTTGGTAAAATAATCTTTTACTAAAAGAGTCATTTTTTGTTGGCGAAATTGAATACATGAATAAAACACTTTATAGAAATCCTTTCAATTTAAAATGGATTAGTCGACCATATATATATATATATATATATATATATATATATATATATATATTAATCTATGTATCATATCTAGGTAATCTTTGTAAATTTTAATTTAAATACAATAATCATTGAATCTTTTAATTAAGATTTATTTAAGATATTCAAAAAAGTCAATAAAATTCAATTTAAAACAAATAAAATTAAGATCTCTAGGATTATTGAAAAACTTTTATCCCTGTACGGATTTCATCCACTTAAAAATAATAACGTCATTGAAAAAATAAATAATTGCATATGGTTAAGTTTTTTATATATATAATTATAGGATCTGGGTATATAATTTTTTTATTTTTTTAAAATTAAGATTTCGGTATGTGAAAGTATTTCAACATTATTTTTTTCAACATTCCAAAATTAAATCTTTTAATTGAGTGAAAAAAGGAAATTATTTGGAGTTATATAATAGTATTATGCTAATTATATCTTAAGCAATTTCATAATTTCATGATTGATTGGATAATTTGTGCAATTACCTTAAATAAATCTCAATTAAAATATAAATTAATTATTATAAATTAAACTTTTGGAAAATTACTAATTACTATATATGTCTTAACTTATCCAAATTTCGTATGTCCCGGATACACATATAAAAAAAAATCTGCAGACAGATATAACATATATATATATATATATATATATATATATATATATATATATATATATCATAAATTTAGTTAATACAATATTCTTATGCACATAATTGTTCATAAGTATCTTTGACTTTCCTTATTCATGAGTTATTGCGTCTACAACCAAATGTGTTTTTGTTGTAGTAGCCTGTTTTCTCTTCATGAACATATGAATCAACGAAATCGTCATATGCACCATTCTTCCTTGTTGATTGAGATTTAACTATTTCATAAGTAATTGATTTGTTAATAATCAGATAATTAAATGCAAAATCTCCATTACGGTAGTATGACAATATATGGATGGGAGATGATGATTGCTATGACAATTTTTTTATGCAACTAGTAAGTACTATGAACCTTATAAGTAACCGATCGAGGAAAGAACCTAAAACTTGTGATAAAGTAGCCAAGTTAAATGTTAGGAGAATTATGGAAAAAAGTTAAATGCTATCAAAATAAAAAGAAAAGGTAATATCTTATTTTATTGTGAAAATTAATAATGAGCTAAGGTTTTCTTTAATATAAACCTTTTCTTTCTTTTTTTTGTTTTGGGGGGGTGGGGGAGGGGATAGTACATACCCTCGGTCTTTTTAATTTACTATGTGATTAGAATAACGGTTCAAAATAACCACTCGCAATACAATAGTGAAAAGGCAGCCAAGTAGGGTTGTAAACTGGTACAATCGGGTCCGAGACGTCCGGTCTTGGATCCGAACCCAATTAAGGAAAAAGCAATTGGATCCAACTCGAATACTCGCCAGGTATAAAATGAAGAGATTCGTACTCGCATATATATGTATCGGGTTTATTCAACCTGAAAATCATAAAACAATATTCCTGTATTTAAAATTTAAAATAATTTTATTCACATTTAAACTAAAAAATGCAAATAATAGCCCTAATATCAATAAGAACTACAATTCCAACTCAGTAACAATATTTCCTAAATATAAGCTAACTCAGGTTTTGAAGAATACAAGAGAGTTAAGACAGAAGCTGAAAGAACAAATTCGGTTAAAATCAGAAAATGGTGACCTTGGTATAGACAAGATTGCTAGTGAAATTTGTATTCAACATACAGTAGCAACATTTGCTAAATATAAGCTTTATAAGTTTTACTATAGTTCAAGATAATAATATAAATTATTTTACAGATTATTCAAGCATGAGTCATTGCCACTTACCACTGTCCACCCATAACATAATATATTTTATATACTAATACAATATATTTTTTATATTTTATATAATATATTATATATAATATAATTTATTAATCAGGTACAGGTACTATAATTTCATATTTGAACCTAATTATATAGATTAAACGGATAGACAAGTTTGCGTTCGGATAGGATAAGAAAATAAATATGCTAGACCCATTATAAATGGGTTCAGTATGGATCCAGGTCCGAATATACTCGATCCATTGACAATCTTAAAGTATAGCATCATTGTTTCAGCCACGGTTATCTATTTTTCATTGAAGTGATTCTTTAAACTCTTTAGTCAATTTGACAAGATTATCTTAAATATAATTTCATATATATTAGATTCAATATTTTAAATTCAAGAACGGACAATCTAAGTGTTTTCCATGAAAAAATTTAACAAAAATAATGCCGTCAAACAAAGTTGAGACCATGTCCGCGACGTGATTCTCTCAGCCAAAAATTTTTGCCCCATTGCAGCACAAAGGAAGGACTACCTTCTCAGCACTTTGCTTCCATACCTCTTCATACTATTCAACAATCTATTTTTATTCATGCATGCTGGGAGGGGGGGGGGGGGGGGGGACTTCGTGGCAATAGATATGGATTTCAAATATATATTGGAGAATGAAGATACAAAAGTTGACGACAATTACGACCTTAACTTTTGATTCAATTCTTCATAAAATCATCACCTCTCTTACCAAATATTGCAGCATCCTATCCGTAAGGTGACGTAATCCAAATTTTTGTCCGCCACTGTTTCCTCCCGTCGTATTCTTTTTTAACAGTAAAGGCATAAAACATGCGTCCATCAAACTATATTATTGGGTCTTCTCTTTTGTTGATTTAATTGACCACCGTAGAAATACAAATAAAAAATCAGAAGGAAAAAACGAGAGAGAGAGAGAGACACTCCCTCAGTGGCAGTGGTGGGTGGACTGGAGGAGATAAAAGACAAAGGGATGACAGTTGGCAGCTCCTAGGAAGGAAAGCAATCAGGAAGGGAGAAAACGAGAATGGAAAGAAATAAATAAGGTAACATAATAACAATTATTGATATTGGTTTAGATTATAAGGGCAACTTTGTCATTTGACGGGAAATTGGGCCCTTGCAATATGGCCAACCTTTCCTATTTAGTAGGTTCCGAAACTCTCGAAATTGCCAACTGCTTTCGAATTCTCTCGTACACTGGATCTTTGTTTTACGCGAAAGACCAATGTGGACTTACCATCTATATTCACGGCCTCACCAGTGTGAGATATCATGTAACGACTCCAAGGATGTCCAAATATTTGCTTACCCAACTCTATATAACAACCCAATGCTTATCTGGCTAATGCAAACTTTGTTAAATTCCAATTGAAATTGGTATCCTTTTCTTGGAACTCTGTGAGAAATTTGTGGAAAGGGGACCAAGAAAATGTCGAGCAAAAATGATGAAAGCGATATTGAGGAAACTAGAGTGCCCTTGTTGGTTCAGTCACATTCATCCAAGTATGAAGGTGATGAAAATGTTCAAGATTTGAAGTGGAGGATCTGGGTTGAATCGAAGAAGCTATGGAGAATTGTGGGTCCTGCTATTTTCAGCCGTATCACTTCTTACTCCATGAATGTTATCACTCAAGCTTTTGCTGGCCATCTTGGTGACTTAGAGCTCGCTGCCATTTCAGTTGTCAATAATGTTATCGTTGGTTTTGATTTTGGCCTCCTGGTAAGAGTCGATTCTCTCATGCCCTGCACTTGTTTGCTAGAATTCTTGAGGTTAGTTGGTATTGATTGTTTTCTTTTTGGACTTTTTTATCAGCTGGGCATGGCAAGTGCTTTGGAGACCCTCTGTGGGCAAGCTTTTGGGGCCAAGAACTACCGTATGTTGGGCATATACATGCAGCGTTCGTGGATTGTACTCTTTTCATGTTGTATTCTGCTTTTGCCATTTTATGTATTCGCTTCTCCAATCTTGAAGTTGTTAGGGCAGCCCTCAAACGTTGCTGAGCTCTCTGGTTTTGTGGCCTTGTGGTTGATTCCTTTGCACTTCAGCTTTGCCTTCATGTTCCCTCTCCAAAGGTTCTTGCAAAGCCAGCTGAAAAATTCTGTAATTGCTTGGGTTTCGTTTGTAGCTCTCATAGTTCATCTCAGCATAAGCTGGCTGTTTGTCAATGGACTTAAGCTAGGTCTCTTGGGTACTGCCGTTACCTTAAATTTTTCCTGGTGGGTTGTGGTGTTGGGGTTGCTTTGCTACGTTGTTTGTGGCGGGTGCCCTCTTACCTGGACTGGTTTCTCCAGTGAAGCCTTTTCAAGTCTTTGGGAGTTCCTAAAGCTCTCTGCATCATCTGGGGTCATGCTTTGGTATTCCCTCTTTATTTTTTTTGGTTGATTTTGAATCTCTTTCTTGTGAGTAAACTTTAATCAAACACAACATTTCTATCACGTTGAACAGTTTGGAGAACTGGTATTATAGAATTCTTATCTTGATGACTGGAAATCTCAAGAATGCTGAAATTGCAATTGATGCTTTGTCCATATGGTATGGAATTCTGTATGGTTCATTGTTTCAATATCAGCTTCAAGTGATTACGATGCCTAATAAATTCTACATCTCCATTTTGCCAGCATGACAATAAATGGGTGGGAGATGATGATTCCTTTGGCGTTCTTTGCTGGAACCGGGTACGTATACTTTTCTTGTCCTCATAAGAAGTGGCGGACTGGCCCCCTATGTTAAACCCCACCCCACATGGCCCCTCCAAGAATTTAAAAAAAAAAAAAAACTAGATTCCACATTTCCTTTCACATTTTAATATCACTCTAAACCCCACCGGCCACCCCACATTCTCATTTCACTGAACTCTGGTTTTCCTCTCATTTCACAAAACTCCAGAGTTTATAGTCATCCAAACCCTACAGTTTCTGTTCAGTTTTCACATTTTTTTTTCACTCCAAACCCCACCCCACATTTCCATTTCACAAAATTACACAGTACTATAAACACCACCCATAATTTCAAAAGCTCATAAAGCTCTTCATACTCTGAAAAATGAAAACTCACAGATGTATATAAGATTTCAAAGATTCCAAATTTAAGACAAAATTCCTCTGGCCCTATCAAAATATTCCAAATTTTACTTATCAAAAAGTTTTATTTTGTCTAATTCTGTTAAGGTAAGTTATGGGTTTAGTTTTTAATATTTTATTCAATTTGATATTTTAATTTATATTATTTAAAAATATTTAATTTATATTTAGATAATTTTATGACTTTTATACGAATATATGTGTAGGGGTAAAAGTGACAGTAACGTAGTATTTGAATTGTGTTGTTACGAGATTTGTTTTGGTGTATTTAAATAAATTAATATATTTCAAATATATAATCTACTGAGCTTGGGTGGTAGCTCCTAACCGACCTAGGTGGTGGTTTATATATATGTATATATGCTATTTTTTTGTATTATTATCAATTTTTTGCATCTTTGTTTGTTTGTTTTTTTTTTTTTTGCATTAATATTTAGATTTATATAGACATTTTAACTAATTATATCTAAATTATGCATTAAAAGATTGTAATTTTTCCCTTTTAAAATCGTAAATGAAAAGATCATTACGATTAATGCATTCTTTAAAGAAAAAAAATGTTAGAAACTTCAAAATCTAGTGAAGAGTCACATCTCATTGATTTTTGTCCTTCAAATTCTGAAAGTCCTCTTACAAAAACTCCACGAGTTGTTCAAGTAAGATTTAATATCAATTTTTTGAAACATAATCTAGAATTACGATTACAAATATATGAATATCCTGTTGATAGTCGTGATGAATGTTGTAGAGCCTATATTAAAGTAGATCTATATCAGTCAATCTAATTATCTAAAATCAGAAGGAAAATATTCTCGTAATTTTCAAATAGTTATTTCTTTCATGGTTAGAATATTATCTTATTAAAGATACTACATTTTGTCTTTCTTATTATCCATTCTATAAAAAAAAATGGACATTTTGGATCAAATTTTTTGAGAACTATTTTAATTTACTTTAATATTATTATTTTCATAAATTATTAAAGATATGAAATTTGATTTAGTTTGTTATTGGCCCTCTCAATAATTCAATTCTGGATCCGTCCCTACTCCTAACTCCACAGAGATACTTATATGATTGGTCTCACCCCTCGTAACAGAAAAGCCCAATTTTTGGGTCCAGAACAATTTTGTCACTTATGTTTTTTAGATCTCTGTGATGGAAATTGACAACTAGCCTGCATATTTATACACCTTTTGTAGTCCTTCTTGTAAGTGTCAGCCCACCGAAAAAAACTTTGTTCAAGTTGCATTCTTCTAGTGCGGTCCTAAACTTCTAGTGAAACTTGTTCTCTACTTTGCTGAAGTTGCATTCATCCAATTTTTGAAGGCAGCAGCTGGTAGGGTGATATATATTTGTCGCCCCCTTGTTTTGATTCCTTTGTGTAATTTTGTCTATCTTTATTGATCTACAAATATTAAAGGAATAGATCAAATTATTGACTCGTCTAATACAGTCTAAATATTGTAGCAGTTCCCTGGGTTAGGAAATTGTGTTTGCTGGAGCAAGAATATGGCTCTATGGCATCTCACAAAGTTTTATGACCTGTAAATTGTATTTGGTTGGGGGCAGAAAGAAAAAAGAAAAGGAGAAGTGATATAAATCTAGAGGTAAATGAGTGATTTATATTATTTGATACGGAAGAAAAGATAGATGAAAAGTGAATTAAGGTCTAAATTTAAATAGATAGATACGTAAATAAAGATATTATTTGTCATTTACTTTTCTTTCCCCATAATCAAACAAAATAGAAGTAATTTGGATTTATTATCCATAGTGAAAATAGAAGTTTTCCTTCCCTTCTTTTTTCCTCCCTCTCATCTTTTGTAAACCAAATACAAGGTTAAGTATAGATTGCACATGTCACTAATATATAAAATATATATTTGGTACATCTTATATTATTTTTAATATTAAGTTACCCGATAAGTAAATTTTCATTAAAAGGTACACTATGTTTGATTCACAAAAGAGGGAGAGGGAAGGAAGGAAATTTTTACTTCCCCTAGAGGGAATAAATATAATTTACTTTTATTTTATTTAATTAGATAGAAGAAAAGTAGATGACAAATCTCTCATCTTCTTTCCTAACTAAATGAAGTAAATCACTTATTTATTTTTAAATTTACATCTTTTTCTCTTTTCATCTCCCTTTCCACCCAAACTAAATATATTGATAGTGATCTTCAACAATGATTGAAATATTCTTAGCGGTTTTTAGAAACTCAAAATCTCCTTTGTGAAATAAGAGGCAAAACAGCCACCAATACTGACAAACTTTGCCTTAGAAGGACTCTTATCACATAAACAAGGCAAAGGGGAAGAGGACAAAGTATGCTTCTTAGTGAATATCAAACCTTCAACCTTTTAGCCCAATGATATTACCGTTAGAAGAAAGAAAATGGCTGCATCAATTTGTTTTTTCTTTACCAGAACCTTACTATTATTGTTATGCAGTGGTACTGTTCTCTTTCACCTCCCATGAATTTACTAGTCTAACACTATGGAGATGCTTATATGTAGGGTCAGGGTAGCTAACGAACTGGGAGCAGGAAATGGTAAAGGCGCAAAATTTGCCACAATAGTTTCGGTTGCAACATCGACACTAATCGGTCTAGTCTTCTGCCTGTTAATTGTAATTCTCCACAATGAAATTGGGATGATTTTCTCCTCCAGCAAACCAGTTCTTGATGCTGTCAATAGTCTCTCTATCCTCTTAGCCTTCACAATTCTCCTC
Source organism: Voacanga thouarsii (assembly GCA_026120185.1). Taxonomy (NCBI): domain Eukaryota; kingdom Viridiplantae; phylum Streptophyta; class Magnoliopsida; order Gentianales; family Apocynaceae; genus Voacanga; species Voacanga thouarsii. The sequence continues at coordinate 397,749 of JANUWF010000978.1, forward strand.
AACAGCGTTCAACCTGTTCTATCAGGTACAGTTCAAGTTGTTTTGGGTTAAATTTTGTGTTTCACTGACCAAAGTTTGATTCCGTTTCCAATAGGGGTGGCTGTTGGCTCAGGATGGCAATCAAAAGTAGCTTACATAAATATAGCTTGCTACTATTTGGTTGGTATTCCTTTTGGGCTTGTAATGGAATGGGTTCTCCACCAAGGGGTTATGGTATGTTTGTGCAAGGCTAGAGTGTAGTTCTTAATTGATCGAATTCTCTTGTTGGTTGTGTGACAAGTTGAATATATTGAACAGGGCATTTGGGCTGGAATGATCTTCGGAGGAACTGCATTTCAAACAGTGATTCTAGCCATAATCACCATCCGATGCGATTGGGAGAAAGAGGTAAACTAACTGGTTTGGTTTCGGTCAGTTACTTCAACTGCTAGTTCTTGGACATTTTAAAGCCGTTGTCCTCTTCAAAATTGCAGGCCGAGAAAGCAAGTAAGCATGTAAAGATGTGGGCAGCCTTGGCTTAATTCTTGTTATCCCAGAGTATCAAATTCCAGATGCCATAGGAGCAAGATTTTATACTCAAAAAGTTAAGACTTCAGGATACAGAAACAGAGTCTTTCTTGTATATCCAAATTTTGGGTTGCCGGGGATATACATTTCTTGGCATTATAACTAATATCAACTGTATTATACAATAATATGAGGATGTAAGACAAATTACTTTCATAACTGGGACGCAAAAGGATGCCAGAAATAGTCCTTCAATCTATTGCCTCCTCATTGCATCCGCACGTACCCCTCACCAAGCCACTCCCCAGCCTACCCCCGGGCCAATATCTCATAGCATGCTCTTGTTTCTATATATATATAAACAAGAGCATGCTATGAGAGGAATGCAAGCATGATAAAAAATTTTCTGTTAAACTTGGAGGATCGAAGATTCGAAAAGCACATTAGATGGGCCTTCTTTGGAAATATACACTGCATGAGCTTAGCGTTGGATTCTTGTTATGTGGCCCCGGGATTTCTGTACGGCCTTGTTTTTTAGAGCTGGGCTGTTGTGGGAGGATATGGACCATTCTCTGATGTCGTTACTGACTTTTGTTGGCCTTTCTTGGGCTGGTTAGTTGTTTAACAGCCCACTCTAAAATATCGGACCAATGTTTAGGTGTCAAAGGAGAAAACAAAAGAAAGCGTACTTATGGATCGATGAATTTCAAGCTGGGAATATAAACAAACTTTATAATCAAAACTCATTACTCCCTCTCTATCACTTCTAAAAATCTTTTAGATTTCAAATTATTTATTATTTTTATAAAATTATAAACGTATTTATTATTTTTAATTATTTTTTATTATTTTTTACTATACTAAATAATAATAATTAATTATTAAACTTCAAAATAAATATACAATTTTCGATAAGAGTAATTTGTCTCTTTTTTTTTATAAAAGATTTATAAATGTTAAAGTTATCTTAATTTGTATAATTGTATAATAGTGATATTTATTTTAAATTAAAAAATATATTCTAATATACATACATTGAAGAATATCCTAAATAAAAATGTCAAATTTTAATTTCAAAATGAGGAATATTTAGTTGTTCTCGAAAAGGACAAGATAATTAATTTATAATTACAAATTATAGATTCGCACCATTAAATTATTATTTCAAAAGTAAGACCCCCGGATATGAACTTCTATGAAGAAATGATAAGATTCCGGGAAATTTTTTGATAATTCTCAGAAATAAATATCTCATTTTATAAAAAAAAAAAAACCCCCATATTCTTTTTTAAATTTACACATCTAACCTTGAATGGAAGCTTCATTAACCTATGGATTCCACCAGCATCCTCCGTAATTAATAAGAATATTATAGTAACTTACTTGTAATTAAATACTATTCTAAATATTTATGTCAAATAAAAAAAAAATACAACACTCAAATTTGAACAAAGGAAGTATACTAATTCAAATATGCTAAAACAATAGATTGAGCACAAAAAGTTACAAACATTAATCACATTGAACGATTAAAATTTTAATTAAATATTTAAAATTTATTAATAAAGTGTGTTTAATAACACATATTATTTAGTACTTAATTACTTTAATGTGTTTAATAATAAAGTATTTATTTAATTAAAATTTATTATAAAATTTATTATAAATTTTTAAGTAAAACATTAATTACTTTAAGTTTAAAATCTAAATATGTCGCATGTGTATTTAATTATTATTATTATAATTTTTATGTAATTAAAATGGTAATAAAATATAGTTTATTAAAATGAATTATAATTATTCATTCTTCAATTCAAAGGTCAAATTTTATACTTCAAAATTTAATATTTAAAATTTTAATTTTATTAAATAGACAGTAAGAGATAAATAGATCATATTGTGCAAGATCGTTGCCGGAGGATCTTACATGAGCAAGCAAGGATATATGGATGCACATTGTGAACGAATATGCTATTGGTAATCCCAGATTACTTAAGATCTTGCTTACTGTTTTTATTGTATGGAAAATACTTATCCGATTCATTGTGAATTACCATTTTAAAGTATTATATTTTTTTAGAAATATATAACTTTCAATGCATATAGTACAACATCAGAAGAGATGGTTCATGGTGAATCGGGTCTATCCAAATATTTTCCTTTATTTTAATGGTGAGTCAAGTCAACTCTAATTAATTGATAATCAAATATGTATAAATAAAATTAAGGGTAAAATATGATAACTATCATTGAACTTTTACAAATTTTTATTTGTACCTTCGAACTTTAAAATATATGATTTTAGCCCTCAAACTTTTAAAACACCTAAAAATTGTCATTTCAATAATAAAAACTCAAGTACAATACAAAATCACTAGATTTTAGCATTCATTTCCTCGTTTTTTATTTTTAAAATATTATTCTTCAACTTTAATATCGCTTTCTTCTCTTTGAATTTCTTCATTTATCAACAATAATTTTAAGATCTAATTTTATACATTTTATGCGACTCAATAATCTTGATATTACTCTTTTGCACTTTTTCAAATCTAACCATTTAACAAAAATAACATGTTTTACCCTTTAATAAACAAAATAAGACATAAAAATGAAGAAGAAAAAAAATCGATTCAGTTCTTGATGAATAGTAATTTCTTGGCATCTTCACAGAAAGGAAAAACAAATTTAAAAGTAGAAGTGAATTACAAAAAAAAAAATCTAAAAAAAAAGTAAGATATGCGCAAATCACAATAGTCTTTTCCTATCATATATAAAAGTTACTTTGTAAGAATTAAAATGATGGCACCTCATTGTAAAAGTTGAGTGAATAAAAATACCTATAAAATAAGCCATGTGGAAGTCATGTGATGAACTTCTATGAGCTCTTAATAGTTTTAATTGATGGAAGAACTATTTTTTAGATGTTTTAAAAGTTTGAGGGTTAAAATTACATATTTTAAAATTCAAATGTGGAAATCAAAATTTATAAAAGTTTAAGAATGACTAACATACTTTGCTTTAAAATTAATGCAAGCACTTAAAGAAAAGTTTACCTAATTATCTTAAACAATTAATGGTGTAACGCCAAAGGTCCTAATGAGGCATTTGAAATTAGAACAGATTTTCTATCCCATTCTTCTATAAGTCAGGGAGAAATTTACAATCGCTATCCTTTTAAATGCGTATTGAGTAAAGCTCACCTCGTGATCTTTATTGGCAAGGAACCACGAGGATATAAATGAGAATGCGTATTGAATGAAGCCGGCTTCGTGGTCCTAATTGGTAAAGAATTAAATTATGAGAATGTAAACCAGTCTAGACAAGACCTGACTGACCAGCTCAACCGACCTAACTGGCAAAGAATCACGATTATGTAAACCAATATAGGTAAGACTTGACTGATCGACTCAACCAAGGAGGCCAATAGACATCCCATGAGATTCAAGCTTGAAATATTCCAATCGTCGCACGATTTACCCGATCAACTCGACTATTCCTTTCGGGACATCTTCTATCCCATCCTTTCCTTCACTTTTTTTTTCCCCATTATTATGGAACTGTAATGTATTAGTATATTATTTCTCATTTTTTTCTTTTATTTTTTCAACAAAGTAACTATGTAGTAGTTCCATGAGAATGAAAGAGAGAGAGTGGAGAGATATAATGGGATAGAAAATCTATGCCGATTATAAATTCAATTGTATTGAGAGTTCTTAATTTAATTCTCTTGTGATTATATATTAATTTTTTTTAAAATAAAGATGTTCTTTCTTTAAATTTTCATAATTTCCTTTTTTACTTAAGAATACAAAATGTATTAATACAGAAATATAATCAGTAACTTCTCAAATTAATATAAATAATGTAATAATTTATATATAATTAAATATTTTTGTAAAATTTAAATTAAAATAAAATAAAATATTTAATTTCAAATCGAGAGAGTTTTATGTGTTCGTTGACAAAGAGGGACACCAGGATATCCCTTTCTTATATTTTAATCCGCGTTATGTGATTTTTAGTCAAAAACTGCTGCTTCGAATAGGATCCCACATTTTAGTTATGTTTTGGTGTTCTACCTGAGGTTGTTTATTGGATTTTTTTGCTTTTAAACAAAGACAGATAATCGAAAGCTATCCCGGACTTGGGATTCAAGTTTCAACAACAAAAATAAATTCTGAAAAATAACCTCGAGCCACAAAGGAGATAAAATGGAAATGTAAATAGCAGATAATTTAACTAATTAATTATAGCTAAGGGTCAAAAGGTTTAATCTTTTATTTATTTATTTTTCTAAAGTCAGGATGGAGGATTCTTCTACAGATTGCAATTTTATGCTTATCCATTGTTAACGACAAGCAGTCAGTTTTATATTACCGCGTCCAAGAGTCCAAGACATCTTCCTCTGACGCGCAAATATTGTTTAATTGCATTGAATTAGAAAGTGACAACGATTACGAGTCATCGGATCTTTCCTGGTCACGAAAAGGAAACAAGGTCAAAGAATATATATATATATATATATATATATATATATATATATATATATATATATCCTAATCTCCCTTTCAAAAATTATCGATTGAACTGTAAATTAGAAAGTAATCAACGGATAAAAAATCGTTGCTTACGGTTAAAATCAACAAGTGGTCTAAGGTTCCATGGCAATTAGAAATTTTCTTCAACTGTCAAGTCGTTAATTTTTTATTTATTTTTATTGTCTTGTAACAACACATAAAAATAAAAAATTATAAACACGTCAACCAAGGAATGGTCATTATGACGCATATGAATTGGACTTGCCAATGGCCAACGGCCTTTTTTTTTTCGAGGTTGTTCATTTTTTTTCTTCTTTCTTTCTTTATAAATATGTATCTCATTTTCCTCATATTTTTTGTATTTCTCTCAACTTTCTTAATTCTCAATTTCTAATTTATAATATATTATTACTACTATTTATTTTTATAATTTTTTTTTGAAAAAAATGTCTCATCAACTAATTCTAAGGGTAAAGAAAAATTAGTACTAACTATGATCCAAAATTCCAATCAGAGAGATTTAGTATTTTATCCGATAATTAACTCTTATTTAATTTTCATCCAAAATTTTTTCAAAGATATTTTCTCCTCTGACAATTGACTAACCGGTGGAAGTTAGTGATAATGAAGTTAAAACTAACAACAACAACAACAACCTTATATTGATTCTCAATGAAGTTTTTAATGTCCAAATGAAGCACAAACCAAAATCGAAATCAAGATTACAATAAAGAAAAAATGAAAAAGAGAAGTTAATATGTTCACTAAGTATTTCACCATTACAATGATACCGTGAAGTAAAAATTAAGTACAATTATTATACTGTTAGTCCTAAATTGTATGCATTCAAGTAAGGAATGGGTTATAATGTGCTTTCTCAACATCTAAAACACACCATCCTCAACAGTTCAATTTTCGATTTCAAATAATAACAAATTATTGGGTACATTTTTGCTACCCCTTGCTCCTCCTTTTGTTGATTTATATAAATATTCTAAAAAAGTGTAAAAGAGAAGAACTAGTTAGAATGGTATTGTAGAATATCTTTTATTTAGTTGTGGATAAAGATTACGTTTTAATAAATATTATCAAAATACTTTAAATCCTATTACAAAACATGTTCCCCACACTATCCTCGGACATACACTTAAAAAATTAAATAAGAAAAGTAAAAAACAATTAATTCAAAATTTTTTAAATTCACCTACTAAAGTTTTTTTTTTTATATAGTGATATTTGGAGTGATCATTGACAAATTCATTCTTATATAGGTGTTACATATCATTGGATAGATAGTGAATGAAGTATTAAAAAATGATTACTTACTTATAACGGTTTTGATCATCCGCATTCTACTGAAAAATATTTATCAAGTGTTAATTATTATTTTAGAAGAATATGTTTTAGTGATTACTTTTTTTTTTCGATTTCTTTTGATAATGTTAGTGCAAATACTGCCACAATTGTTAATCTTAAAAATTTAATTGAGTCAATTTTTAAAGGAATTTTTTTTTATATTAGATGTATATAACATATTTTAAATTTATGGGTATAAGATAGTTTAAAAAGTCTTAATATTTTTATTAAAGCAAACAATGCCACTTTTTTTATTTATGGTCTAAGGCTTCAATTAAAATAGAATGGAACTAATTTTGTAGATATAATAGTATGAGACCAAAACAATTTCTAAAAAATGTCCCAAATAGATAAACTTCAACATATGAATTGTTAAATGAATCTTTAATTTCCATATAAAGGATTTATATTTTTTTTCTTACAAATAGACCTGTTAGTATACATTTATTTCCTCAATAATGGAATATTTGTAAATGTATTTTAAAATATTTTTAAAATATTTAATGATACTATTTATGATTTATTTGGTGTTTATTATCTGACTCCACATTTAGTTGTTCAATAATGTGTTAACGTTAATAGTGTTTTTAATGAATATTCTAGTTATAGTATTTTATCTCCTTATATTAATACTATGAAAGTTAAATGGTTCTATTATTTAGAAATACCTGATGTAAATTTAGTTGCTAGTATTCTTGATCCACATACGAGAATTGATTATTTATAAGATTATCTTATTTGTTGTTATAATTCTTTATTTTCTAAAGATAATAATGATAATGCTATGATGATAGTAATAGTAGTACTCAAGATCTTACATACCCTCATAATACTTCTGATATAATAACTAATGTAAAGAATATTTTTTGTGACTTATGTTATAAATATTCTAGAAAATATGATTTAATTCTTCAACCAACTCAAAATATTGAAGTTTCGACATTTAGGTCTTTAAAAATTAACAATGTAAGTAGAACTGTCAAAATAGACTAAGCCCATGGGCCAGACCCAACCCACAAGTAATATGGGATAGGGTGATTTGCAATTTTTTAGACCCATATTTCAATCGGGCCTATTTGGCCCAGCCCACAAAGCCCATGGGTTGAGTGGGGCTGGCTGGGCTTAGCTCATGGGCCACCTCTTTTTTTTTTTTTTTTTAAATTCCCAAATACAAAAATTACAAAAGTTTCAAAATTTAAAATCACATACTAATTATAGATGATGCTGGTAATATATAACAACATTTTTAATTTCTATAACTAGCTAATAATTAATAAGTGTAATATTAATTATATTCTCCTTTCTTATTGTAATTTGTGATTATTAGATAAACAATCCGACTTTGAAACAACCATGTCAAATATATCATTATTAAGAGCAAATTCAAATAAAATCATTGAAAAAATCTTAGAAGATTGAAGAATGTGTATCTTTTTAGCAGACTGGCAGTATGAGCAATATTTTTAGTCTTTTATGGCCTTTTATGAAATTGTGAAACAAATGTTAATTTTTAACTTTGATATTTCTAATTTTGAACTTTTAAATTGGATTACTTTATTTATATATTTGAGAGTTATGGATTTTAATATGTGATTTGTGATATTTAATTTTAGAACTTGTTAAAATTGTAAATTTAGGTAGAATTATGTGTGTAAAGTATAATAGATAAAATATACTTAACTTATTATGTGATATTTATATTTTATTTTAAATTATAATTTGATTCATTATATTTGTACTAGAGTTAGAGTTAAAGACTAAAAAAATATAAATATGGTATGATTTTTTTTAAAAAAAATATTATTTATATATAAATGAGCCTATGGGCTTAAAGGGGTTGGGCTAGTTTAAAGATTTGATAGCCCATCAAAAAAATGGGTTGGCCCGTCCCAACCCATATTTCTATCAGCCCACATGGGTTGGGCGGGGCCGGGCTAGCCCATTTTGACGACTATAAAAGTAAGGCTTCTTATCACTACTAGAAAAATGTTGATTACCAACTAACAATTCCCAACAAACCAAGTTCAATTGGTAATTACCAATAGATTCCAAACAAATGTATAAGGTGTGGCATTTTAGTTACTTATCAACCAATTACTAACTATGTGTATTGTGTTAGTGATATTTCTGTTGGTAATATATTGGTAAGCAAGCGAAAAAATATTTACCAACAGATTACCAACAAAATTCGAGTAGTTGGTAACTATTTCTGATGGTAATCAGTTGGAAATAGGGAGAAAATGTTTTTCCGGCCGCTTTACCAATGGAATACTAATTGAAATGGGTAGTTGGTAGATGTTTTAGTTGGTAATATAGTTGGTAATTTGATGGTCAATTTGTTACTAATAGAATTATCAACCGAAATATTCATTGTAAATATAATAAATTAACGTCTAATAAACTACCAACAGAATTACCGACTGTGTGTATTTGGTTTGTTATATTTCTATTGGTAATAAATTGATAAACATGTGAAAAAATATTTACCAACAGATTACCAATAAAATTTGTGCAGTTGGTAACTATCTCTGATAGTAATCTGTTAGTAATAAGGATGGAATGTTTTTTCTACTAATATGTTTCACTACAAGAAAAATAACCTTTAGTGACAAAAAATAAAAAATTGTCACCTAAGGCAAAAATTTTCCTGCTAAAGGCCTTTGGCGACAAAAAAAAAAAAAACTTCCTTGTTGAAGCACAATCATAAAGATAAACATATCAAATTAATAATCTAACTATTAGATTTGCTAAAATTACTAAAAAATGTATTATTTGAATATAATCGGATATATTTTATCACATAATGTAGCATAATCTTTATATAAGTACAAAAAATTTAATGCATTTATAAAGATAAGCATATTAAATTAGTAATCTAAGCGTTAAATGTATTAAAATTACTAAAAAAAGTATTATTACCTCATTTGAAGGTAATCAAATATATTTTTATTACATAATATAATATAATATCTATATAAGAGTCCAAACCTAACACATTTATAAAGATAAGTCAAATTAACGATCCAATTATTAGATTTGTTAAAATTATTCAAAAAAAAGTATTATAATGAAATTTGAATGTAATCGAATATATTTTGTCACATAATTTAGTATAATCTTTATATTAGACCCCAAAACCTAATGTATTTATAAAGATAAGTATATCAAATTAACGATCTAATCCTTATATTTGTTAAAATTGTTTAAAAAAAAGTATTATAACTAAATTTAAATGTAATTTGATATATTTTGCTACATAACCTAGCATAATCTCTATATAAGAGCCCAAAACCCAACATATTTATAAAGATAAGTGTATCAAGTTAACGATCCAACCATTAAATTTATTTTAAAAAAATATCATGACCAAATTTGAAGGTAATTGGATATATTTTTTCACATAATCTAATATAATCTCTATATAAGAGCCCAAAACTTAACGTATTTATAAAGATAAGTATATTAAATTAGCGATCATATCGTTAGATTTGTCAAAATTATTAGAAAAAGTATCATGACCAAATTTAAAGATAATTGGATATATTTTACCACATAATCCTAATATAATCGAATAATGAAAGGATTATAACTTATCAAATCAAATAATGACATTGTATATTATTCTAAAAGTAGTATACCCAATTGATTATGTTTATATCATCTAAAAAATATATATTTATGTGGTTATGTTTATATCATAAATTAAAAGAGTAATAAACTTAATAATAAAGAATTACAAAACATAATACACACAATATAATATAAATATATTAAAAAGTCTAATTATATGTATATATATATACACGTATATATATATAATTATTATTATTTAGTATGTGCGCATGTGTGTCTATATATATATATATATGTATGTATGTATGTATAATTCCATGATATAAAAAATATAAAAACTTATTGTAATCAAAATTGTAAATATAAGAAAGAAAAAATAATATAAAATAATATTATATTGTATTATTACTATACAAAATATAGTAATACAAAAAAAAATCCCAAAGTAATACAAAAATAAAACAAAATATCCATACTAATTTAGATACTAATTAGTCTTTAATTAATAATAGAGATGGTAATTTACATACAAATCTAATAAATATCCACATCAATAAATAACTGAATAAATATATTTTTATTACTTAAGGGATAAGTTTTATTAGTTTTTGAATTTTACTTCTAATTTATTTTTTAATAAAGAGAAAAATTGGAGAATATTTATTTATTTGGTAAAAATATAAATAGAGGTAATAAATAAAATGAATATTTATTAAAATTACTATATAAAAATTAATTTAAATCTATTTTTTTAATTTATTGAATTCCAATGTATTTTGCATTGTCACACTAACCAATAAAATAATTTGTACCCAAATCATATTAAACATAACTCTCTTCTACGTCTCATTTAAGATATCAAGTGTAAGATCTTGAACTTTAGCCCTAATCTTGTTAGTAGTGCTCACGATCTGACAACATGCACAAAAGTGTGAGAAATAAATTTCCCAGTAAGTCTTGTGTGTGTGAGAGAGTGTACATTTGAAACGATTTTGTGGTATGCAAATTTTTAAAATACCAAAAGTACAATTGCAATCAAAATCAACAGTTTTAAACACAAGAGTGGCATTTTCAATTTACATTCTCAATAAATAACCTTATTTCAAGGAAACTAACCACTCAACAATAATGTGGATTATGAAATCTTGCATCATAATCCTGAGTCATGAAACCTTATATCATGACCCTGTACCATGAAACCCTACATTACAGTATGATAGGTGATCAGCTCATGGGTGGGGATACTCCTCCTTCTCCTAGACCCTTCTAACTTACCGGTGATCCATTCTAGAGAGTCTCACCTGAAACTAATCACTAGCTCAGACTGGCTTGACTCCCTAACACTGTCAATGAGTTTGTCTCTTGGAGGTGGCTACCTACCGGAAGACTAGGTCACTCCTTCTTAGACTGGTGTTAGTAGCCTACTCTTATTGAATACTCGACGATTTTGTAACAAAGAAACTCATTAGCATCAAATAGTACCTAAAACGAAAATATCCAGCATGACTTGGTAAACCTTGTTCAAACAATTAGTGTGAAAAACCAAGTGAGTCATTTTGAAAATCCTTTGGTTTAAGAAATCAGTGCATGAATAGAAACAAAGTAAGAAATCTAGCCATGCTAAACATTTTATTACCACAAATCATGTTTCGTTTGCTTACACATAACATTTGACATCTTGTACTTGCATTGTTTCGCAAAAGGTTTTAATGTATAAACTTACTTGATCCGTTTGTCTCACAAAATATTATATTCTTCCGATGACCTAATCAGTGGGTCCTAGTCCCGTCTAAACAAAATACAAAGATCATGTTACAAACTTCCCTATGACCTTTATATTGCCATAGTATAAAAACTAGCTCAACTTCTAACATCGAATCATCACATAATACAGGTCAACTATCAATTCCATTTCAAACATAACAGGCTAAACATGAAATATTACAGATTAACAATTTAATGTATACTATGACAATTACTAAATAAATGATAAGCTCACATATAGATAAATGGACAATTTTTTTTTTTTTTTATCAAAATGTAAAATGATTAATATTGATCAAAAGATATTTACATGGTTACTCACTAATCCATATTTCAAGGGACTGATTGCTAGCGGATATGACAACAATTGTCAAATCTAGTCAAAACATTAGGGTACAAAGTAAAAATAACATTATACACATGTGTTTTAATCCTTTTGACAATATCCAATACTTGGCAAGCTTCCCCCTCAAAAACAGCTTTGTTACGAGCCTTCCATATGAAGTAGAAAGTGGCTGCCATAGCAGTAGCCTTAGCCTTAGATAACCACGAAGACCCACGGTTGGCACACTTGTACCACTTAAGGCACACTCTGGATGTATTCATTGTTTGATGAAGTCCCAACCACCTTTTAATTTCCCTCCAAATCGTAGCAGAGATGGGGCACCTGAAAAATAAGTGGTTATTCATTTCCAACTGTGCCTTACACAGTGGACATGACATATCATCAAGCCGGAACACAAGTACATCTTTGGTCTTCAACCTTCCCCTAGCACACAACCACAGAATGAATGCGTGCTTAGGGGTTAGCCCCTGTTTCCAAACAGTATTAACCCAATATACCCTAAATGTAGTTGGCCTCAGATATTCATAAGCTTGAGAAGTGAACGAATTAATACCCATAGACCAAGAGTGAAGAAGGTCCGCCGCACTATTAGTGACGTGTTCCCTATCCATTATTAGATCTCTGATTGAGAGGAGGCTACGAAGCAAAGGGGATTGGCTCCGATGATGATCAACCTCCCAAACTGATCTTCCCTTCATATAGTAGTGGTCCAACCACTTGACCCACAAGGACTGTTTCTCTGCTTGTACATCCCAAATGATCCTAGACAATAATGCCCCATTCCAAGCTTGTAAATTTCGCAAACCAAGTCCCCCTTCAGTCTTGGGCATACAAATATCTTTGCAGGCAACCAATGCTTTTTTTGAGTTCCACAGAAAATCCCTACCCATCCTATCAAGCTGGCAAATCATAGCTGCCGGAGTAGGAAAAATGGACAACCAAAAACACTTAACGCCTTGAAGAACAGACTGAATCAATTGGAGTCTTCTTGCATAAGAGAGAGAGCGTGTAGACCATATCCCAATGTAAGAGCCAATTCTATCAAGCAAAGGTCTGTAGAAGGTAAGTCTAATTTTACCATTACTGATTGGTAAGCCAAGGAAGCGAAAAGGAAGTTCTCCAATAGGAATGCCCGTCTCATCCAGAATACTCTCCTATGTATCTCTCTGGATCCCAGCAAGATAAATATTTGACTTATCCTTGTTAATTTCAAGGCCCAAGCACCGCTTAAAAATTTCCAAGCAGTCAAGGAGAGTTCGGACAGAAAAACAATCTCCCTTAGCAAACAGCATCAAGTCATCTGCAAAAGCAAGGTGAGTAATTCTTAATGCCTCACACTTTGGATGGTATCTGAATGGAGTCCCAAGTGTGTGCACTTTAACAACTCAAGAGAAATATTCCAAGCAAATGGCAAATAGCAAAGGAGAGATCGGATCACCTTGTCTCAGACCTTTAGCACCTCTAAAGAAACCATGCACAGTCCCATTTATAGCGATAGAGAAGGAAGTAGTGGTTACACACTGCTCAATCTAATTTACGAAGATATGAGGGAACCCAATTTCTGTAAGTAATTCCAGTAGGAAGTCCCAGTTAACTGAATCATAAGCCTTCTTAAAATCCACTTTAATTGTACATCTAGGAGAGACTCTAGTTCTGCTATACTCACAAATAAGTTCCTGAACCAGGAGAATATTATCAGTCATTAGTCTATCATGGATGAAAGCAGTCTGGGATATGTCCACAAGATGTGGAACAACAACTTGAGTCTTTTCGCCAAAATTTTTGAGATAATCTTGTACACCACGTTACAGCAAGAAATTGGCCGAAAATCACCCACCCTCTCTGCATATTCAGATTTGGGGACCAAGGTAATAATATAATGGTTGATTTGCTTTAATAATCTGCCAGATATGAAGAATTCCAAAACAGCATCGTATAAATTCTGTCCAACAGTATCCCAAGCTTTCTTGAAGAACAATGCAGAATAACCATCTGGACCCGGAGCTTTGCAGTCACCAATATCCCTCAGGGCCAATTTAATATCCTATATAGTGACATTTTTAATCAAGACATCCATTAGGTCATGAGGAACCATTGGACCAGCACGAACATAGTCCACATTGATTTCCTGGCAGCATAACTTAGTTCCCAGCAGGTTACGGAAGTATTTCACAAATTCATCAGCAAGGGCCTTAGGACAATCAGTTATGTACCCGTCTTCCTTGAGAATAGAAGCAATGAAATTCGTTTTTTTATTCCTTCTGATAATGTTGAAGAAGTACCGAGTATTCTTGTCAGCTTGCGCAACATACTTACCTTTTGCAAGTTGCTGGTAGAACTTCATTTCTGCCTCCGCAAGATTCCATGCAGTCCGTTTACACTCCTTGAACTGTGCAACCAGATTCTGATCCACGGGATTTTCAAGTAATGATTGTTGGGCATTAATAACAGCTAAGTTTGCTTGTTCAACACGACCAGACAGGTGAGAGAATTCCAGTCTGTTTAATCTCCGGAAGTCCCGCTTTAGCTCTTTCAACCGACGGCAGAGAGTGAATTGATGGAATCTAGTGAACGTTCGATCCCATACTCCCTTGACAAGATTATGAAATGAGTCATGGTCAGCCCAAAAATTAAGAAACCTGAATGGACGAACAGATCCCCCGTTATTGTCAACAACTGACCAAATGACAGGACTATGATTAGAAAGAAACCCAATAGGAAGGAATTCCACCGATGCCTGGACATAGCATTGGAACCAAGCATCATTACCCATGACTCGATCAAGTTTTGACCACACCTTAGAATTAGTCCAAGTAAATCACGGGCCGACATAGGGAAGGTCCTCCAGACCAGTATCAGCACATAATGACGCAAAGTCCCTAATTTCGTATGAAGTCGGCATGGCACCATTGAATTTATCATCCACATGTAGATAAGTATTAAAATGACCCATTAAGATCTATGCCTCCGATAACGATGAGGATAATTGTTCAATCTCATGCCACAAAGTCCTTCTTGCCACAGCAGAATTGTAAGCATAGACAAAAGAAAAGAAATAAGTAACATGAGAAATCTTACATGTGATGCGAACCGTGATAGCCTGAGGCGAGCATTGGACAAGGTTCACATCCACCTTTTCCCCATTCCAGAAAATGACTATTCTACCCCCATCAGCTTCAACCATGTTATGTAAAACCGACCAATTACTGAACTTGTGTTGAAGGATATTATCCAGCCCATCAACCGTCAACTTTGTTTCCAGTAAACCTATGACATCCACATGATGTTTTGAGATGAATTCTCGAACCCCGTGCTGCTTGAGGGTCCTTTTGAACCCTCGAATATTCCATGAAGCAACTCTCATGAAGGCCTAATTAGTGCCTGTTTGGCACCAATCAAGTCAACACTACTTTGAGCATATTTCTTCCATACTGGCCAGATAAATTGCGAAGCCTGTACGGTAGCTTTACCTGCATTCACCATAGCCGATGGGATTTCATCAGGATTGGGTTCCTTTCCAGGAGTGGAGACCAACTTATTAACTCCAAATTGGACATGCCTCCGTGAATTGGATCTCATTTGTGGACGCCCTATACGCCTTGTCCTGGACCTTCCCCTTGCATCCCTAAACTGTCCTCGTTGCACAGCTGATGTTGATGGATCATCTTTGGCTCTAGCATCCCCCATCATTGTCTCTACACCGCCCTCGACCTACGTAAGGAGTGTTGTGCCTTTGTACATCACCATTACTTTGGACAGGCTCTTTTCCCTTGTCAAGACGAGTCTGCCTTATCTGAGAGGGAGAAGCTGATCTCATCTCCTGTCCGACCGGTGCAAACAAGGGCATTGGCCTATTCTTTATCCGTTTGTTTGTCTGGTCACCACTAGGTTTCTGGAGCTGTTCCCTCTTTTTCATTTTTCCCCGATACAAGCCTCTGTGACATAGCCAAATTTGCAGCAAAAATTACAATAAGATGGTTTAAACTCAAACCTGACAGTTTGCTGTTTGATCTTGCCGGAAGGTAGCCTTATTGGCACCACTTTCACTAGGGGTTTAGATACATCCACTTCCACTAGAACATGTGCATAAGATAGATGATCCAATGTCATTGAGAGCATATCACTCATAATTGGTATACTAATAGCATAGGCAATTTTACTAAGAGACTTCATGTTCCAGCAACCAAGAGGCAAAGTTGGGAAAGTGACCCATATAGGCATTATACTTACCTCTTCCAATGAAAAATCAAATTCTGCAAGCATCTCCTTTAGCATGAGTGATCTTCCAAATATTGCATAAGGCCCTCCACGGAGAACTTTCTGTTTGTCATCTTCCGAGTTGAACCGGAAAATCAGCCATCCAGAAGCATGCGAGTGCACCTTAGACAGCACACCCCACTGTTTAGTGAGTTCTATGATTACCTTCATTCTCGAGAATCATCCCGCAAACATCCCTATTAGACATGAACCCAGCTTGCCTACAGTATCCTCGAAGTCCATTGCATCAATATCAACAAACTTTCCCGAGTTGGGAATGTGACTTAACTTCATTCCATTAGACTGTTCCTTGTTTCCTTTCACAACGTTAGCCCAAGATCGAGTTGATTGACTGGAATCCACAGGAATCATAGAAGGATGTGAATTCGGTTGGGAATGGGTATTGTTCCCCACACATGGACCATGAGGGATAGAAGAGTCCGGGATATGAGAAGGGGGTTTGCTCCTCACTGGCGAGCAATGCAGATAGACCTCACCAGGTTTGTTTTGTTGTACAATGAACTGGGTGGTTGGGGAGTGTAAGCACCCAACATCAGGGCCTTCTGGGGAGGTCACTACATTAGGTACTGAATCTGGCAAATGAGGCAACTGAATAATGAGAGTGGGTGATTAAGGAGGAGTGGGGTTAAGGACCGAGGTTGTCTCGGGTAAAGACAGGGATGGTGGGCATGGATTAGCCATGATTACGTCTGGGACACAGGGGAACCGCTGTTCAGTCTGGGCAGAGGAGTGGTATGCCTGGGGTGTGGAAGGCGACAACACCCCAGAAGAGGTTAGTTTTCTCCGTCCTCTAGTCTGGACCATTAGGTCCAGGCCATCAGACAAATCTATAGGCATCAAACAAGCAGTTGGAGTAGGTATTATCTGGGAAATTGAGATGAAAATTTGAAGCCTAGTTCAGGAGGAATATTTTGGCTAAGGGAATGGAATAGGTAGGGGACTTCTCTGTATAAGTGGAGAAGGAGGTTGGCAGGAGGTTTACAGATAATTGGCGGGGGGAAATCAGTAGGGCGTCAAACAACAGGCGGGGGAATGGAGTAGGTAGGGGACTTCTCTGTATAGGTGGAGAAGGATGTTGACAAGAGGTTTACAGACAGTTGGAGTAGGTATTATCTGGGAAATTGGGATGAAAATTTGGAGCCTAGTTCGGGAGGAATATTCTGGCCGAGGCTGCAGGAGTCATTAGTTGACTAACTGGTTTTTGACGGAATCATCAAGCTAAAACAGATCAAATTCACTGGATGCCAGGAATTGACGCATGAACAAAGAAACTAGAATAAGAACAACTTAATATGAACCTTAGGATAGAAGACAGATTCCCACCCTTACAACTAAGTTAACTAAATACGGAAGATGACAGAATACTAGATAGATTAGCCAAACTAAGGCCGACAAATAACTAGGAAAATGCAGAAGGATATAAAGATTGAACGCCGGAGAGCAACAGGAAAAAAACATCACAGAACGGAACTTATGCAGAGACCCTAGCGCAACAAAACCTCGGGACAGCCAGGATCCAGAAACTAAAACTGAAATCTAGCTTAGATATACCCATGGCAACCGGACGCAGCAGCAGGAGGGACCATGCATAAACATTAAAGCTTGAAGACCTATCATTGGTAGCAAGGACGATGAGAGTCAGGAAGAGGACTCAAGGGAGTTGAGAGCTTCTCTTTCTACCTTTTCTCTCTTTCCTGATATTTTTAAATTTTTATAATTTGATCACGTATAATTAGAGTGACTAATAACAAACATTAATAAAGACTAACTTGTGTGATCTATATGTGATAGGACATGTTTGACCCAATTCTTTCAAGATATGCAAAGGTTGTTAAGCAACTCTTAAAGAAATAGAATTTAAAGTGGTGATTGATCAAGAACAACTTCAACCTAAGAGCTCACATGATCATGAAGTCCTTGAGAAAGAACTTTAGACTAGGAATCATTTTGTTAATGTATTTTATAAATTCCTATGTCTTTTTTACCTTATGATTTAATTTATTTCTATCTTGAAGCATACAAGTAAAAAGATTTCAAAGTATTAAGTCTTCAGAATTTTGGATTGAGTAGTTTGGATGACTCTGCATCCAAAAGATCCGTCCAAAACTCTGTGAACAATGTCAAATCATTTCTGCCTGAAAAAGTGTCATTTTAGACTTACCTTTTGGACGCATCTTTGTCCGATCCTTGAGTCCAAAACTCTGGAAAGTCTGATAGGGAGAAACTAGCCGTTTTTAGCCGTTGGAGCTTTACTTTTTACCTCTATAAAATGTTTTAAAGCTCTATTTTAAAGAAGATTTTTGTCCTATCTTTCTAAGAAACACTCTTACTCTTTAGAATATAAAAATCTCCCTTTTCATTAGTACTTCAAAGTGAAATCAAATTGCTTCAAAAGGTAAAGGTTGTTGGTGCTAATTTGTTTGTACATTTGCTCAAAAGTGTGAGCTATCTCTATTTCATTTCTACACTCCTTCTTGTGTATCAAGGTTATGGTGTAAAATCTATTTGGGGTGAGCCTTGATTTGATGTTGATTGAGAGGTTTTGGTAAAATCATGTGTGGTGATCCTCTTATGTAATTGGTGTAGTTAGACACCATTGAGTTGGTTGAGTTTAAAGAAATTTGGTTTAAAATTCTTAAGTGTGAGCTTAAGGTAGTGGATGTAGATCTTGGTATATCGAACCACTATAAATCTTGTGTTCATTCTCTTTGTATTTAATTTTGACAGGCTACGAACTTCCTTACTTAAAAATTTTCAAATCATTCAAATGAAATCTTTATGATTCTCACCAACCCATCTTCATTTTTGTATTAATTGCACATCTCTTGTCTCATCTCCTTCATATCGTAGTTGATCTTTAAGACGGTTCAAAAGCTCTTCATTGTATCTCTAGCAAACTCCTCGATCTGAACTACAAAAGGAGGATTTAAAAAAAAAAAGATTTTTGAAAATTTTTAAAAATCTTATTCACCCTCTCTAAGGTTTTTCATTTGGTATTAGTGCGTTGGTCTATTCTTCTTTGGCTAAACATCTTTGTAGAAAAGATCCTTATGACAAATATCTCCTCTCTTCCCTATGTTGAAGGATCCTCGACAAATAGACATTCTTTGTTCACTGGGAGTAATTAGAGGTGTGCATTATTTGATTTTTTTTGGATTTTCGAATTGAACCGAACCGAATTTAAGAATTCGGTTCGATTTTTAAGTTTTTCGGTTCGGTTTCATATTTCCTTGAAAATTTAGGTTTGGTTTTTGGTTTATTTATAAAAAAATTCGATAAAACCGAAAAACCAAAAATAATATATATTATATATATTTTAAATAATTTAATAAAAATCCCACCCCAAGGCCCAAGGTCCCCAACCAGTCAACCCTACCCTACGCACGCAGCCAAGCGGCCCAAACCTATCTGCCCAAACTCCCTCAGAATCTCAGATCAGATCAGTCCCTCATGTCACCCCAATTTTTTCGCCCTAGCTTTCTGTGCCGCGCCTCCGCCTCCGAGTCTCTGCACCGCTCCTCCGTCTCCACCTCCGCCTCCACCTCCACCACCACTATAGATTTCCTTCCTTTCTCCTCCTCCATTGCTCTACTCGCAGTCGCGGGCTCCCCACTATCACTGACCGACTGATAGTCGTAACTTCTGCAGTACCAAGTGCCACCGGCACCAACCGGCAGCAACCCATCGCCGTCAGCTTCCTGGCTTTCGTGGAATCCTCAAGAATAGGTCTTTTTCTCATTCTCTTACAAAGGCACTCTTGAGGTTTGAACATGATGTTGAAATTGATTTTGTTTTAGTTTCGTCATTCTGTTCAAGAACATGCTTCTGCAGTTTTGCTACCTATATTTATTTATTTATTTATTTTGTTAACTGTTTATTTACGCTGGCAAGGCATAGAATTCTGCCAAACACATGGCAGAAAAACAATGCATTTACCCTCTCTCATAGAAGAATCAGTGGATAAACTGACTCATGCTTGGAATATAATTTAACTGTAACATGTGCATTCTATATATTGGCATCTTTATTTGATCTATTAATAAATAAATAGGAGACAAAATGAAACTTTTAGCAATTGACAGATGGTTCAAGCCATGGAATGCAATCCTTACCAAGTTCGCACTAGAGTCATTTGCACCTGTAGCTTCTGAATTTCCATGACTGAATCACAAGAAAGGGGGGGGAATTCAAAATCAGACAAGGAGCTGGAATTTTGGTAGTAGAATAGGCTAATACAGATACCCAACTTCTGAGATTAGGTCATGTAGCAACTGCTGCTACTTGGCCCTTGACCTTACAACTAGAAGTAACATTTTAGTGTACATTGTGCATATTTAGTTACAACTAGCAATAATCACTTCCAAGTAATAAAGATGTGCTCAAGTAGTGCAGATGACCTTGGTGTGGATGGATAACCAATCGTGTTGTGAGAAGAATTAGCCATTCCAGGCATGTGAATGCTGCCAACACTTGCTAGTGCACAAGAGTGCAAAACATGTGCAATGTGAGATTTTAGAATAATGTGTTCTCCAGGTTGGTTAATTAGTTAGTATTCCTTGTAAGAGATTAGGTTGTGGGAAGGCATATTGTTTATTTATGGTAGCATACCACAGTTCTGGCATTTCGATTGTCTTATTATTCTTTTTTTTTTTTGCCGTTTTGATTGTCTTATTAGTTCATTCAGACATGGAGAAACTTCTTCTTTGCATGTAATCTTTCTTGAATTTCTGATGGCATACTAAAGCTTCTATATTTACTTCCACAAGATTTATTATGATTGAATTTGAAAAAAAAAATGCTACATAATTCATGAAAGCATCTTGGGCAACAATTAAACACCTTGTTAAACAATTAAATGCACAGCATTTAAGTTGATCACAAAAAAACTCCTACTTTTTTGTCCATGTTCTACTATGAGAAATCAAGATAAATTAGACAAAGACTTGTTAATTTGCTTAATTTGACAAAGACTAGTATTCTTTATTTTATAGGATGTCAGATCAAGCAGACAGTACCCCTATAAACACAAGAAGCAACTCACAAGATGACCCACCAAATCATGAAGGATCTAACACTTCAAATACTAACCAACAACATTCCAAGAAGAGAAAGGAAATGATACCTCGATCAATTGTATGGTCCCATTTTACCAAATATACAACTGAGGATGGAGAAAAAAAAAAAGCATGATGCAATTATTGTGGTCTTACTTATGCTGCTAATACTTCCATAAATGGTACCACTTCACTGAAAAACCACATGAAGGGCTGTTTGAAAAACCCATACAACAATGAACTCATGAAACCCAACTAAAAAAACAACCCCACTCTTACTCATTTGCACATAGTGGTAAAGACGGTTCAATTGTTACTTGGAGGTTTAATCAAAATGATACTAGAAAGGCATGTGCATATATGATTATTGTGGATGAGTAGCCATTTTCATTTGTTAAAAACGAAGGATTTGGAAATTTCATGTCTGTTGCTTGCCCATCTTTCCAAATTCCATCTAAAACTTCCATTACAAGGGATTGTTATGATATATATTTGGAAGAAAAGACAAAATTGAAGGGTTTTTTGAGACATTCATCTAAGAGAATTTGTCTTACCACTGATTCATGGACTTCTGAACAGCAAATTAATTACATGTGTCTCACTGCTCATTTCATAAATGATGATTGGGTATTGCATAAAAGGATTCTAACCTTTTGTCCAATAGACAGTCATAAAGGTGAGGCGATTGGAAAAGAGGTGGAAAAATGCTTGCTTGATTGGGGGATTGAAAATGTTTTTTCAATGACTGTTGATAATGCGAGCTCCAATGATGTTGCAGTTAGTTATTTGAAAAAAAGATTCTCTAATTGGAGTACTAATTTGGTTGGGGGTAAGTATCCTTATGTAAGGTGTATAGCACACATAATAAATCTTGTTGTGAGTGATGATTTGAAAGAGATTTCTCATTCTATTGGTCATGTTCGAGCAGCTATTAGGTATATAAGGCAGTCACCTAGTAGGTTGAAAAAGTTTAAGGAATGTGTTGAAATGGAAAAGATAGAAAGCAAGAGGTTATTATGCTCGAATGTTCTCATTAGATGGAATTCGACTTATTTGATGTTAGATACAACTTTGAGTCTTGTAAAAGCCTTTGAAAAATTTGAAGATTTAGATCCACATTTTAAATTTGATCTATTGGTTGATCATGGTGGGCTGCCTAGTGAGGAAGATTGGGGTAATATTTCACGTTTTGTGAAGTTTTTGGGTCACTTTTATGAACTTACATTGCTGATTTCTGGCTCATTATATGTGACTTCAAATCAAGTGCTTCATGAACTCAGTGATGTGGTTAAATTATTGAATACTTGGGAATTCAGTGATGATAGTGAGTTAAGTGAAATGGCAAAGAGAATGAGAAATAAATATAATAAGTATTAGGGGAATCGTGAAAAAATGAATTTCATTATATTTTATGCAGTTATTCTTAATCCCTGATTTAAATTGCATTATGTTGGGTGGGTGATTCAAAAGATGTATCCAGATAATATTGATTTTGTGGATAAAGTGAAGGAATGTATTTATGAGCTATTTGAGGAATACAAGAGGTTGAATGGTTCTGAAGTAACTTATAGCTCACCACAACCATCACCAAGTAGATCTTCTAGTTTAATTTCAAGTCAACGTTCAAAAGTTTCAGTTAAGCCATCAATAAAAAGGTAAAATTTGGAAGTAGACACTAGGCATGAATATGATATGTTTCTTAATGAGGGTGGAGGGGTTGATACAAAAAATGAATTGGATAAGTTTCTTAGTGAAGAAAGAGAAAAAGATGAAGATGAATTGGATATCCTGAAGTGGTGGAAGCTTAATGCTCCAAGATTTCCTATAGTTGCTCAAATGGCTCGTGATATATTGGCTGCTCCAGTTTCTACAGTTGCTTCTGAGTCAGCTTTTAGCATGGGAGGTTGTGTTCTTGACACATTTAGAAGTTCTTTAACTCCAAGAATGGTGCAATGTCTTATGTGTGCTAAAGGTTGGTTGCGCAATCAAGCAAAACCTGTTAATATTGAAGAAGACATTGATATTCTAGAAAAAATAGATAATGGTAATCTATTTTTCATGTTTTATTTTAACTTTTTAATGCTTGTAAATATATATTTATTTATATCTTAATCTGATTTCTAACTTTTTCTTTAATTTTTTTTTTGTAGAATTTGCAAAAAGTGGTCATGAATCAACCATTCTTGATCTTTGAAGATAATTTAAGCTATTGAGAATTGAAGTAAGCTATTTTTCTTTAAATTTATGCCTAAATATTAGATTTTTAGGCAAATTTATCCTATTATGAGATGTTTTCTTTTATCTTGATTTGCCTTTTGTGAATTAATTATGGCCCTACTATTTCTATTTACCTCTACATGTTTGCCTCCTACTGCTATTTCTCTTGTTTTGCCTCAAAATTATAGTATGATATGTTTGCTATCTTCTGTAGTCCTCTGGTTCTGGGAGTTGGAAATGGGGACTTAGAGTTGCTACTGGAAATTGGAAAGTTACTGCTTGCTGGGGGAAATTTTACATAGTCTTCACTCTTCATTTTACTATGTTAATGTGTACTGTAGTTATATTTGTTGGTTAATTGAACTATTAGAGTTATTGTTATTGGTATTGGTGTTCAATGGACTATATTATTGGTTGATTTGGAGGATTATAGTACTTTATCTGCATGTATTTTTTTTTTATTAATGAGTAGTTTTGATGGTTGTTGATGGGGTGGAATTGAGATTGGTTGAATTGAGTCTACTGTGGGTTTGTTGAGCTGAATTATTACATGAAATTTCTTTGTTTGATCTTAAAGAGGGTTGAGTTGAGTTGATGATTCTGTTTTGTTTTATTTTGGTTTAGCCAGTTTGAATTTGTGTGGAGTTTGTAGTGGTTTATTGAGTATAATTTGTGATTGGTTTATGTGATTGGTGAAAAAGAGAAGGCATTAATTTTTGTTAAACTTTGGCTGAGTTGATTTGTTTGCAAGACTTGATTCATTTTGAAAAACCTTAAAGGCGGGGGGGTGAATAAGGTTTTTGGCAAGTAAAAATAATTTTTCCGAAGAGTCTAAAATGCTGAACAAGGATGATTACAAAGATACTTAGACTGACTTTATTGATGCATTAAAGTTGTCCAAGCACTCGTAGATGTTTATTCAGATTTAGATAGTGAAAGATCATAAAAACAATATACATGAACCATTGAAATAAAATGAGACAAGAGATGTATAGTGGTTCGATCAACAATGATTTACGTCCACTACCTTAAACCTCACACTTAAGGATTTTCAACCCTATTTCATTAACCTCACTTAATGAAACAACCATATACAAGAGAGGATCACCACACTAGGTTTTACACAACCTCTCAAACACATCAAGGCTCATCCCTATGGGTTTTACACCACAACCTTGAACAATCACACAACAAGGATTACCCTATGGGTTTTATCACACAACTTTGAACATACACACAACAAGGATCACCCCTATGGGTTTTACCACACAACCTTACTATTACAAGTTGAGAATTGAAAATCAATAGAACAGAGATAAGCTCACTTACTTGAGCAGATATTCTCTCGGATACAAGCACAAAATACTTTTATCTTTGATACACAATGAACTCACTTTGAAGCTAAGAAAAAATGAGATTTTTGAAGATATTGAGCAATAGTATTTCTAAGATGGATGTTTCAAAAATCTTACTTGTAATTTGGCTTTAAGGGCTATTTATAGAGCCAAAAAGTGGAGTGCCAATGGATATAAAAAAACGACTATAAATTTTTCTGTTTAAACTCATCTGAGTTTTGGATTTGGGTTTTGGACAAAGATGCATCCAAAAGTTAAGTCCAAAATGGCACATCCCTGATGGACAATTTTTCAACCCGATTTATAGGATTTTGGATTAACCTTTTGGATTCAAACTGTACCATCCAAAATTCTGTGAATTCTAAAAATTTTGAAAATCATCTCCTTTGAAGCTTCAAGGTAAAGCCAAATGAATCAAAAGATAAGAGGACATAGGAAATAATAAGTATACCTTAATGAACACTTCCTAGTCTAATATTCTTCATAAAAGTCTTCTTGATGTATAACTCCTTATAATTGATTTTCCAATTGATCTTCCATTCTTGAAATCGGTGATGAAGGAGTCGCCAACAATTCTTATCTGAAGACTTTAGAAGAACAAAGGTCAATCATGTCCTATCACAATAAATTGACATGATAGTCCATATCAACGTTTGTCATAAATCAAAACACAAATGTAAGCCCTTAGGGCTAACAATCTCCCCATTTTTGAATGATGACAAACATGACACATTTGATATGTAAATAGAGATAACATGATGAGCAAAAGGTGCAAATAATTGTAACAAGTCTCATGGAGATCTTATGAGAAACCATATCTCAATGATCCTAAAGCATATCATATCTCTATATAAATATTCAAAGTAATTTGATAGAGATAAAGTGCTAAAAAGCTCCACCTAAATATATGCTTATGTGATAATTTTGAACATAAGAGGGAATAGAAGAAGTAACGATTTATTCATCCAGAAAGTGTATCCAAAATCGTTTTGGGGAGAACTTGTGTTTTCAGAATATCTTTTGGATAGGACTTTTGGATGTCCAAAACATTTTTCAAAAACTGCTTATAACAATATTTGTTTTGGATACAAAGTTTCTGAGTCCAAAACTCCCCTCGATTCGATGCACCAAAAATTTATCACAGAATTTTTGTTTTAAGGATCCAATTATCATTCAGAATTCTGTGTTATAAAATTGAACTTTCACAAACTGAGGAATTTTTCAGAAAAATTTGTGAACAGTGAATCAGAAATTTTCATCACGGTTTTGATTTACCTGTGCAACTGTTCATATCATAAATGGTTTATGCAGTTCATAACAGTTCATGCAGTTATTTCGGAATTCAATAACTGTTCATACATCAGTTTCAGTTTTTCAAAGGGTTTCAACTTCCATAGCAGTTACTTTGTTGAACAAAAAACCAAACATTAACAGTCCAATATTAGAAATGTAGAATCCATGCAGAA
The DNA here is from genome assembly GCA_026120185.1 of Voacanga thouarsii. Classification (NCBI taxonomy): domain Eukaryota; kingdom Viridiplantae; phylum Streptophyta; class Magnoliopsida; order Gentianales; family Apocynaceae; genus Voacanga; species Voacanga thouarsii. The sequence continues at coordinate 424,203 of JANUWF010000978.1, forward strand.
CTCATAACATTTTATTTTTGGATATCAACATGTAGATCAAATTCATATGCAGTCGTAACATGCAAACTTTACATTTTCTATCAATTACTGCATACCAACAATTTCATACAGCTTATATTGCAGACTATAACATTTTCAGATTAGCATATGTCTTGCAAACAACATCATGCTGACAGTCATGCAGACCAACATTTAACATCATTTTCATTTTTTCATTTTCTCCTTATCAACATGTGGATCTATCTAACATTTTCTTTCTCCCCCATAATAACTGTCATCTCTCCCATATTCACTATCATTTTCTTTCTCCCCATTTGTCATCAATCAAAAAGAAGCATAGCAGAAGGAGAAGTAATATGCACTTAACAGTCATCAGATAGATAATAGGCATGACAGAGAATTAAACTTAAAAAAGTATCAGAAATTATCCAAAGACAAAATATAAATATCTGAAAAAGTAAATTGTTCAACTGTGGCAGAATGTAAGGTGTTCATCAGCCCACGATGTTACCCAAGAAAACAGTCTAGGAAATATTAATGGTTTCACCCTTGGATCCAGTACCTTTCTTGGAAAATTGACCAGCTATTCTGTTGGATTTTCGCTTTACAACCACATGCTTCTGTCTTTTTCCTTTGGGTTTGGGAGAAGGAGGAGGAATATCTTTTTTTTTGGACAGGAGAAGGCTGTGGAGATGGTTCAGGTGAGGGTTCAGGAAAGGGAACCTTGATATCTGCAGGCTGTTCATTCTTGTCCTCTGAAGATTGTTCATCCTTTTCATGATCAGATATAGAGGCGGAAGGCTTAGCAGATTCTCAATGACAGAAATTCTGTTCCCTAAGTTCTTGATTTCTGAGCTAAGAGATTCCAATTTCTCCGCAGAGGAGCTGATTGCACTCAGAATATTCTCAGACAAACCCATGTCATGAACATTGCCTTCATCAAATTTTCTTTTAGAACTAGAGACAGTCTTTCCTTCATCCTTAATTTTCATCAGGTTCTCTCTTTCCTCTTTCTTTTCCAACAGTTTCTCTAAGCAATTTCCAAGAATTATTCTCCCTTACATATCCCATCTTTTCAAAGGAGTCATAGCTATAAACATTTGTTTTTGAGGGATCAGAAGTAACATAATTTAAATCAATATTGAAAAATCTGAAGACTTTGGTCAATAAATTTCTAAACGGAAGAGCCTTGCTAGAAGTATTTCTAGACTGCAACATTAACTTTGTTGCCAGAAATCCAAAGTTAATCTGTCTCCCCTCAGCTAAGGCAAGCATGACCACCATTTGAAGTATGCTAATAGAGGTCTTATGACCGGAACTGGGTACAACAATGGTAGAAACCATATGATGAAGGATTCTACCCAATCCATTCAGCCATTTAGAATTGCGATTTCCAGAGATCTCAAAGCTTTTTCCACCAGTAAACAACTTCACAAAATTTTTCAGAATAAAAATTTCATTTCCTTCAGGAAATTTGTTCAACTCAAAATACTGAAAACTAGTATAACGAATATCACAGATTCTGTTCAGCATTCTATGGTTAAATTCAAAATCTTTTCCTTTCACTTGTGTCACATATCACCTAATCATGAATCCTCCCTCTGTTTCTTCCAGTTTACCCTTTCTCAAATTTGCATAAAATTTCCAGACTAAAGGAGTGTAGATTTTCTCATCAACTGATAGCAAACTCCCCCACCTGACATGATCAAACATATCCAGAATATTTGACAAGTTCAGAAAAGCAGAGTGGTTCACTCGCTAGCCAGAAATAATAGTTCGATTTTTAGAGACCCAGTCATTGTATTCAGATTCACATTTGGAGTCGAGAAATCGAGGTACTTGATTTGCAGAACTCAGTTGTTCGGAGGAAGATTCAGATGAATCATAATAAGAGGCCGAGAAGTGAGGCTGGGGAGAAGCTTCCTTTGCTTTCGCTTTGCCCTTTGTTGAACCCGAAACCTTTTTCATTAACACCGGAGAAGATTTTTGCTCCTTCTTAGGTTTTGGAACGGTGGATTTTGTCTTGGCCATTGAAGGATTCAAGCTTTTATAGAGCATTTTGGGTTTTTAGAGAAGAAGAACACGGAGGAATTGTTTTGGAAGAATGACGGTTTCAAGGGTTTTGAGAAAGAGAAAATTAGATAGCTTTGAATGTCTAGAATAGTGTGAGAACAATGTGCCTTGGAAACATGTGTTTTTCTAAGGAGTTTTGAATAACGCGCAAACTAATTTTTTGAAACACGAAATTTGGAATAAAAGAATATCAAGTATTGATTTTGGAACAAGACTAGGTCTGAAATCATTGTCCAAAAGAGTGTTTCCCTGAAATGCATTTTGGATATAGGAATTGGATTCTAGTACTGCGTCCAAAACAAGAACAGGGTATTTTGGATGTAGAGTTTTGTTTCCAAAACCTTTTTCTTCACAATTCCTGCACAAGAAGAACTTACACAAAAAGATTATTTACCAAATTCTTGTAATACCCAAACCTCTTTTCAAATTGTTGAACCTGTCCTCAGCTAGAGGTTTAGTGAAGATATTTACAAGTTGTTCATCCGTTGAGACATATTCAACACACACATCTTCTTTGAGTACATGGTCTCGGATGAAGTGATGTTTAACTTCAATGTGCTTTGTTCTCGAGTGCTGTATTGAATTTTTTGTTAGATTGATAGCACTTGTATTATCACACATTATAGGAACACAGTTAAAATTTAAATTGAAATCTCGCAGAGTATTCTTCATCCATAAGATTTGAGCACAACAGCTTCTTGCTGTAATATATTCAGCCTCAGTGGTGGATAATGGTACGCAAGCTTGTTTTTTACTGTGTCATGATACCAGTGAGTGTCCAAGAAATTGACAATGGCCACTAGTACTTTTTCTTTCAACTTTACACTATGCGTAATCTGCATCAATATATCCTATAAGATCAAAGGTGTTAGTACGTGGATACCATAATCCATAATCATATGTCCCAATAAGATATTGAAGTATGCGTTTAACTGCACTTAAATGAGATTCCTTCGGACAAGATTGAAATCGAGCACAAAGACATACTGAAAACATGATATCTGGCCGACTAGCAGTAAGATATAGTAGACTTCCAATCATACCTCTATATTTTCGTTCATATACCTCCCTACCTTTTTCATCTTGGTCAAGTTTTATGGATGTGCTCATGGGTGTGCTAATTTCTTTTGCTTCATTCATTCCAAACCTTTTGAGCAATTTTTTTGGCATGCTTTGCTTGGTTAATGAAGATTTCATCTTTAGTTTGCTTAATTTGCAGTCCGAGAAAGAAGTTCAATTCTCCCATCATACTCATTTCAAATTCTTGCTGTATAGTCTTAGCAAACATCTTGCACAATGAGTCATTAGTAGCGCCAAAGATAATATCATCAACATAGATTTGGACGATTAGTAAGTCACCAGAGCAATCGGATTTGATAAATAAGATATTATCAATTAAGCCTCTAGAAAATCCTTTTGAGATTAGAAAATCACTAAGCCTTTCATACCAAGCTCTAGGAGCTTGCTTTAATCAATAAAGAGCTTTAGATAGTTTGAAAACATGATTTGGATAGAGCTCATGAGAAAAACCAGGTGGCTGCTCAACGTACACTTCTTCTTCAATAAAGCCATTTAAGAAAGCACTTTTGACATCCATTTGATAGAGCATAAAATTTTTAAAAGATGCAAAAGTAAGTAACATTCTAATAGATTCTAATCTAGCAATAGGAGCAATTGTTTCATCGTAGTCAATGCCTTCCCCTTGATTAAATCTTTGAGCTACCAATCTAGCTTTGTTTCTAATTACAGCTCCGTTTTCATCAAGTTTGTTTCTAAAAACCCATTTTGTTCCAATAACAAGATGATCATGCAGTCTAGGAACAAGTTTCCAAACTTGATTTTTTTCGAATTGATTCAATTCTTCTTGCATGGCAATAATCCAAAATTCATCATGTATTGCAATATCAATGCTGTTAGGTTCAATATTTGAAAAAAGAGCAAAGTTGTCGATAAAATACCATCGAGTTTTAACTCCTTGGTTTAGATCTCCAATGATTTGCTCATTTGGATGGCCTGATTTGAATTTCCAATCCTTTGGCAATTGATGATTTGCAGAATCTTTAGTTTAATCTTTCTCTTGTTCATTCTGTAATTCTTCGATCTCCTCCTCTTTTGCATGAGTATCTAATGGTGGAGCTTCATTTGAATTTCCTACATCATCACCATCTCTTTTTTAAGTATAAATGTTAGATTCATCAAATACAACATGCACAGATTCTTCTACACAAAGTGTTCTTTTATTGTATACTCTATAAGCTTTCTTGTTGGAAGAATATCTAAGAAATATAGCCTCATCGGACTTGCTATCAAATTTTCCAAGATTATCTCTTGTATTTAGAACAAAACATTTGCATCCAAAAACCTTAAAATAAGAGATAGAAGGAGTTTTGTCAAACATAAGTTCAAAAGGAGGTTTTCTTAAAAATGGTCTTAACATAACTCGGTTTATTGTATAGCATGCTGTGTTAACAGCTTCCGCCCAAAAGTATTTTGGAAGAACATTTTCACAAAGCATTGATCTAGCCATTTCTTACAAGGTCCAATTTTTCCTTTCAACAACACCATTCTGTTGAGGAGTTTTAGCTGCTGAGAAATTATGAGAGATTCCATTTTCATCACAGAAGAGAGTGAATTCGCTGTTACAAAATTCTTTTCCATTATCACTTCTGATAGAGACCAATTTGCATCCAATCGAGTTTTGGACGCGCTTAATCAGTTTTGAAAATTTAGTAAAGGTTTCATATTTTTGTCCAAGAAATAATGTCCAGGTAAATCTAGAAAAATTATCAACAATTACATATGCGTATTTTTTACCACTAAGACTAGCAGTCCTCATAGGTCCAAATAAATCCATATGAACTAATTCAAGAGGTTTTGAGGTGGAGATCATTTTCTTTGGTTTAAAAGAAGTTTTGATTTGCTTTCCAAATTGACATGCATCACAGATTTTGTGTTTATCAAATTTCATTTTTGGAAGCCTTCTAACAAGTTCTTTTAAGGATAGTTTGTTTAACAAATCAAATGATACATGACCTAGTCTCCTATACCAAAGATAATCATCATTATCATGAACGGATAGACATCTAATTCCATTAGCTACAAAGTCATTAAGATAAAACACATGTACATTTTCCATGCGTTTGGCAATAAAGATGATTTCGAGATTTCCACTGTCAAGTATAGAGCAAGAATCTTTTTCAAAAATAACTTTGCAACCATTGTCACAAAATTGGCTAATGCTGAGCAGGTTATATTTCAAATCATCAATAAGTAAGACTTGCTTTATAAATGTTAATGAACCTTTACCAATGCCGAGAATCTTCCATTTTTTCTTGTCTCCAAATGTAACAAATCCTTCATTTGTTGTCTGAATATCTTCTAGCAATGCTGCATTTCCAGTCATGTGTCTTGAGCAACCGCTGTCCAAGAACCACTTGGTAAAGCTTAAAGATCGTACCTATACATGAGAAGAAGAGATGATTTTTTGTATCCACACTTTCTTGGGTCCATGAAAGTTAGTAACATTTTTTTGATTTTCCAGAAAGTAGCTTCACCGGATTCCACTTTTCTTCTAATAAGACATCTTGAAACAATATGTCCAGGTTTTTCACAATACGTGCATGCCTTGTATATGCTGTGAGAATGAGTAGGTTTAGCATGCTAAAATTTGTTCTTTTTGTAGTTATTCCTATGTTCATATCCTAAGCCACTTTGATTTTCGGCTAAGCTAAATCTGGGCATGCAAGTTTTGTCTTTATTATCATGTTTATATTCTAAGCTACTTCGATTTCTAGAATAAACAAATCTGGGCATGCAAGGTTTGTCTTTATCCTCTTGGTTATATTCTAAGCCACTTTGATTTCCAACATAAACAAATCTGGGCATGCAAGTTTTGTTATTATCCTCATGGTTATATCATAATCCACTTCGATTACCAAACTGATGTTGAGTTCCGAGAAGTTTTTCCAGATTGCTTTTACCATTTGTAAACTTTTTAATGCAATTGGTAAGATCATTTACTCTAATTTTCATATCATTGAAGGTGCTAACCATGCATTCAAGAATTCGAATTTTATCACACAAGTTTTTATTTTCCAGAGATGCATGATGTAATGCTGTCATGATCACATCTTTTTCAATTTCAGCACACGTATGTATTTCAAGAGACATTTCGTAGCTATTCAACAAAGCTTCATTTTCTTTCATCAGATAATTTACCTTCAACTTTAAATCTTTATTTTTTCTGGACAGTTTTTTTAATTCACAAAACATATCACATAACAACTCATTAGGATCAACATGCTTTTCAGTCATAGATGTATGCGAAATAGACATGCATTCTGATGTTGAAAAGTTTACCTCATTTTCCAACCACGAAGCAAATGTTGGAAGTTTCTTCCTCAGATTCTTCATCTCCAGATTCATCATTTAAGTCCCAAGCTCCCATCAATCTTTTACCTTTCTTGATTTTCTGGTCTTTCCTCTTCTTAGACACTTTTCCTTCCTTTCCTTTTGCAACCGGACAGTTTTCAATGAAGTGATCCGTGCTTTTACATTCAAAGCATTGAGGTTTGAAGTTGGAGGTTTGTCCTTTCTTTCTTATAAGCTTCATTCCTCGTTTGTAGTTTCCTTTGAACATCCTTCTGAATTTTTTTGCTATCATTGCTAAGTCATCACCGTCCATGCATTCACTGCTTTTCGAAGAGCTTGTTTCTTCATCTTCACTTTCAGCTTTTAGAGCAATCCCTTTTCTGCCTTTATCATGATCATCAGATTCATGAAACCTTTAAGCTTCATCTCATGAGTTAAAAGAGATCCGATCAACTCTTCAGTAGGTAAGGATTTCAAATCCTTGGATTCTTCAACAGCAAGAGTTTTAGGCTGCGCAGCTTTTTAGTAAAGCATCAAGAATTTTTCGATTTTGTTCCCCAAGGGAATAAATCTTTTCGTAAGCTTTCAAACCATTTGAGATATTAGTAAATCTTGTTAACATGTCAGTGATGCTTTCGTTTGGCTTCATAGTAAATAATTCATAATCATGAATAAGAAGCCATAGTTTTGATTCTTTGACTTGATTTGTCCACTCATGGGTTATTTCTAGCAATCTCCACATATCATGAGCTGAATCACAACCACTAACACGGTTGTATTCAGTCGCATCTAGTGCACACCACAAAATATTCATAACTTGAAAGTTTAGAGTCATTTTTGCATTATCTTCCACACTGTACTCATCATTTTGTTTAGGTATTTTTATGCCATCAATCATCTTTGATGGAATAAAAGGACCATTCTCTATTAAACTCCATAACTCGAAGTTAATAGAACACACATAAATCTTTATTCTATTTTTTTAGAAGGTATAGTTGCTTCCATTAAACAAAGGTGGATGATTTGTTGAAGATCCTTCAACATATGGAAGAGAAGATGAGCTTGTCATTAAGATCTTTTCTACAAGGCTGTTAAACCAAAAGTATGTAGACCTCACTCTGATACTAAATAAAAAACCTTAGAGGGGGTGAATAAGGTTTTTGGCAAGCAAAAATAATTTTTTCGAAGAGTCTAAAATGCTGAATAAGGATAATCACAAAGATACTTGGACTGACTTTATTGATGCATTGAAAGCTGTCCAAGCACTCGTAGATGTGTATTCAGATTTAGACAGTGAAAGATCATAAAAATAATATACATGAACTACTGAAATAAAATGAGACAAGAGATGTATAGTGATTCGATCAATAATGATCTACGTCCACAACCTTAAGCCTTACATTTAAGGATTTTCAACCCTATTTCATTAACCTCACTTAATGAAACAACCACATACAAGAGAGGATCACCACACTAGGTTTTACACAACCTCTCAAACACATCAAGGCTCACCCCTATGGGTTTTACACCACAACCTTGAACAATCACACAACGAGGATCACCCCTATGGGTTTTACCACACAACCTTGAACACACACATAAGAAGGATCACCCCTATGAGTTTTACCACACAACCTTGAACATACACACAACAAGGATCACCCCTATGGGTTTTACCACACAACATTGAACATACACACAACAAGGATCACCCTTATGGGTTTTACCACACAACCTTGCTATTACAAGCTGAGAATTGAAAATCAATAGAACAGAGATAAGCTTACTTATTTGAGCAGATATTCTCTCGGATATAAGCACAAAATATTTTTATCTTTGATACACAATGAACTCACTTTGAAGCTAAGATAAAAGGAGATTTTTGAAGATATTGAGCAATAGTGTTTCTAAGATGGAGTTTCAAAAATCTTACTTGTAATATGGCTTTAAGGGCTATTTATAGAGCTAAAAAGTGGAGTGCCAACTGTCATAAAAAAACGGCTATAAATTTTTCTGTTTAAATTTATCCGAGTTTTGGACGAAGATGCATCCAAAAGTTAAGTCCAAAATGGCACATCCCTGATGGACAATTTTTCAACCCGGTTAACAGGATTTTGGATTAACCTTTTGGATTCAAACTGTACCATCAAAATTCTGTGAATTCTAAAAACTTTGAAAATCAATTCCTTTGAAGCTTCAAGGTAAAGCCAAATGAATCAAAAGATAAGAGGACATAGGAAATAATAAGTATACCTTAATGAACACTTCCTAGTCTAATATTCTTCATAAAAAGTCTTCTTGATGTATAATTCCTTATACTTGATTTTCCAATTGATCTTCCATTCTTGAAATCGGTGATGAAGGAGTCGCCAATAATTCTTATCTGAAGACTTTAGAAGAACAAAAGTCAATCATGTCCTATCATAATAAATTGACACGATAGTCCATATCAACGTTTGTCATAAATCAAAACATAAATGAAGGCCCTTAGGGCTAACACATTTGATTGCTTTGTTAATGAAATCTGTCTTTCTCATTGCCCATAACTATCTTCAACTTGCTTGGCTAGCTCAACGTTGGATTTGGTGGTGTTTTGGTGTTGGTGGTGTTCAGTGGACTATATTGTTGATTGATTTGGAGGATTATAGTAATGCATGTGTTATTATTATTATTGGATAGTTTTGATTGTTGTTGATGGGTGGAAATGAGATTGGTTGAATTGAGTCCAGTAGTCCACTGTGGGTTGTTGAGTTGAATTACTGCATGATGTTTATTTGTTTGATCTTAAAGTGGGTTGAGTTGAGTTGATAATTCTGTTTTGTTTGATTTTGTTTTAGTAAATTTGAATTTGTATGGAGTTTATGGTGGTTTATTGAGCATAATTTTTTATTGGTTGGTGTGATTGGTGAAAAGAGAAGGCATTAACTTGTGTTAAAATTTGACTGAGTCGATTTGTTTGAAGGACTTGATTCATTTGATTGGTTTGTTAATGAAAATGATGAAATCTGTCTTTGTGGTCACTGTTGCTGTCTAAATTTCGGTTTAAACCGAACCGAACCGAAATAATTTCAGTTCGATTCGGTTCGGTTCTTGTAAAAAAAATAAAAAACCGAAAAAAAATCGAAATTTGAAACCGAAAACCGAATCGTACACCGAATGCACACCCCTAGGAGTCATTACACATTCTGAAAAAATCGCATGGAGATCTATATTTGCTCAATTAATTTTGAGCTATTGAACTTAATTGAAAGAGGAGCATATGTTCCTTCTAGAAGTGTTGAAGGTCGAATAGTTCCAAAATAGAGTGATGAATATGATACTGAAGATAATACCAAAATGACATTGAATTTTTAAGTTATGAACATTCTATGTTGTGCCCTTGATGCCACTGAATATAACTGAGTAAGTGGATGTGATTCAGCCTATGACATGTAGAGATTGCTTAAAGTCACCCATAAGGGGACAAATCAAATGAATTCATGATTATGAATTATTCATTATGAAGCCAAATGAGAGTATAACTGATATGTTTATTAGATTCACAAACATTGCAAATGGGCTTAAGGCTTATGGAAAAAGCTATTTCCTTGGTGAATAAAATAGAAAAATTCTGGATGCTTTGCCAAAGAGCTGGCAACTTAAAGCTTTAGTTGTGAAGGAATCAAAAGACCTGAAAACCTTACCGACTGAAAAGCTAATTATCTCTCTCATAACTCATGAAATGAAACTCAAAAGGTATCAAGAGTCTGATGACCATAACAAAAGCAAAAGAGGAATAGCATTGAAAGCCACTCATGAGGATGTTGAAAGTAGCCAATCTGATAATGATGATGGAATTGACGTGGATATCGAAGAATTGGCCATGATCGCAAAGAAATTCAGAAGAATGTTCAAAAAGAGAAACTTCAAAAGAGGAAAGAAGTTTGTGAAAAGGAAGGGACAGACCTTATCCTTTAAACCTCAATATTATGAATACAAGAGTACGGAATACTTTATTGCTGATTGCCCAATAGCCAAAGAGAAAGAAGGCAAAATGCTCAAGAAGAAAAGAAGGATCTGAAAACAAAGAATGGAAAATGACTAATAGGAACTTGTGATCAAAATGAGTCCAAATCTGAGAAAAATGGAGACTCTAAAAATGAAATTGCTAACATATGTTTCATGGCAGTGGAGGATAAGGTAAACTCCTCTTCATCTAACCTTATAGCTTAATTGCATAATTCTACTTGTGATAATATTAATGATCCAAATTCTCTTCTTATTGAGATGTTCTGTGAACTAAAAAAATTGCCAAAAAAGAACAACGAAATGAAGGTGAAAATTGATTCACTATCAATTGAAAATGATAATCTGATAAATGAGAACAAAACTCTTCTTGATTCCATGTGCTGCCTGAATATTGAAAAAGAAATCATTTCTACTTTCTTGAACTGTTTTACTCCTGAGAATAAATGTTTGTATGATCGAGTCTCATTTCTTGAAGTCATGATCTGTGAATTTGATAATATGAAAATAAAAGTTGATGATCTCACTACTTGTATTGAAAAATTCACAGATAGCCGAAATAACCTAAATAAACTTTTTTGAGCTCAACGGATGACTGGAAATAGAAATGGCCTTAGCTATAGTAATCTGCACAAATCAGGAAAACACAATTCTTATTTTGTAAAAGCAAGCTCCTCCAATATAAATTATACATATTGCACTTATTATGATAAAAACATACACATTGCATCTAGGTGTCACATTAGGAAAAGCATTGGGTTAGAAATGAAAATTGATTGGAGAATTAAAAGAATCACTACTAACTCCTATGGACCCTAGAGGATTTGGGTACTAAAAACCACTATCTCATCTCGTGTATAAGTACGTTCATTGGAGAAAATAAGCTCCACAAAGTGGTTCTTGGATAGTGGATGATCAAGACACATGACCAGAAATGCAGCCTTATTAGAAGATGTTCAAGCTACAAATGATGGGTTCATTTCCTTTGGAGACAAAAAGAGAGAAAAAAAATACTTGGCATAGGTAACATTGGTAAAGGATCTTCAACCATTATCAAACAAGTATTATTAATTGATGAGCTGAAATATAACTTACTTAGTATTAGTCAATTGTGTGACAATGGTTGCAAAGATATTTTTAAGAAAGATTCTTACTCTATTATGGACAGCTCAAGTAATGAAACAATTTTTGTAGCCAACCGTGTTGGAGATATATATGTATTCTAGCTTGATAATCCTATAACTCATGATATTAGATGTCTTTCCATGCATGATAATAATGGCTATCTATAGCATAGAAGACTAGGCCATGTATCATTTTATTTTCTAAACAAATTATTTTCAAAAGAACTTGTTAGGGTATTGCCCAAAATAAGGTTTGATAAAAACAGAATATGTGATATATGCCAATTTGGAAAATAGATCAAAACTTCCTTTAAGCCTAAGAAAATGATTTCCACATTAAAACCTTTTGAATTAATACATATGGATTTGTTTGGACCTATGAGGACTACTATACTAGTCTTGGTGGTAAGAGGTATGCTTATGTTTTAGTAGATGATTTCTCAAGATTTACTTGGACTTTGTTTCTTGAACAAAAAGATGAGGCATTTTCTGAATTCTTTAGATTATTCAAGCACGTCCAAAACTCTATTGGATTTAAATTGATTTCTATTAGGAGGGACAATGGTAGAGAATTTTACAACAATGAGTTTACACATTTTTGTGATGAAAATGGAGTTTTTCACAAATTTTTAGCTGCTAAAACCCCTCAACAAAATGGTGTTGTTGAAAGAAAAAATAGAACTTTGAAAGAAATGGTTAGATCCGTGATTTGTGAAAACTCTCTTCCAAAATACTTTTGGGCTGAAGCTGTCAGTACAATATGCTATATTGTTAACCAAGTCATGATGAAGCATTTTCAAAAGAAAACTCCCTTTGAGCTTATGTTTGACAAAATTTCATTAAATTTCTATTTTAAAATATTTGACTGTAAATGTTTTATTCTTAATACTCGAGACAATCTTGAAAATTTTGATAGCAAATTTGAAGAGACTATATTCCTTAGATACTCTTTCAATAAAAAAACATATAGAGTATACAATAAGAAAACTCTATATGTGGAAGAATCCGTACATGTTGTCTTTGATGAATCTAATATTTATATATTAAGAAAAGATGACGATGATGTAGGGAGTTCAAAAGAAAAAGGCAAAGAACAACACAAAATACCATCGCAGGACATTCATGCCAAAGAAGAGGAATCAGAAGAGCAACATGCTGAACAAAGTAAGCAAGAAACTGAAGAGTTAACTAATCAAGGGCTATCAAAGGATTGGAAGTACAAAACTGGCCATCCAAAAGAGCAAATTATTGGTGATCCTAGCTGTGGAGTCAAAACTAGACGGTATTTTGTAGATAATTTTACTTTACTTTCTAGTATTGAACCAAATTGTATTAATGCAGCCTTGCACGATGTTTTTTGGATACTAGCTATGCAAGAAGAGCTGAACCAATTTGAGTGAAATCAAGTTTGGAAACTCGTCCCCAGACCACTTGATCATTCGGTTATTGGTACCAAGTAGGTTTTTAGAAACAAACTTGATGAATATGGAATGATGATTAGAAATAAAGTTAGACTTGTTGCCCAAGGATTCAATCAAGAAGAGGGCATTGACTATGATGAGACATTTGTTCTCGTTGCTAGATTAGAGTCCATAAGAATGCTACTTACCTTTGCATATTTAAAAAATTTTATGTTTTATCAAATGGACGTTAAAAATGCATTTTTGAATGGTTTTATTGAAGAGGAGGTATATGTAGAACAACATTCGAATTTTATTCATAAGCACTTTTCAAATCACGTTTTCAAACTCTTAAATGCTCTTTATAGTTTAAAACAAGCTCCACGAACTTGGTATGAAAGACTCAATGGATTCTTACTCTCAAAAGGTTTTTCAAGAGGCCTGATTAATACTACAAAATTCTGATGACCTTCTCATTGTCTAAATTTATGTTGATGATATCATTTTTTGTACTACTAATGAATTCTTGTGTAAGATATTTGCCAAGACTATGTAGTAAGAATTCTAGATGAGTATGATAGGAGAACTCAATTTTTTTCTCGGGCTGCAAATTAAACAAACCAAGGATGAAATTTTCCTAAATCAAGCTATGTACGTTAAGAAACTGCTCAAAAGGTTCAGTATGAATAATGCCAAAGAAATCAGTACACCTATGAGCACTTTTCTAAAGTTTGACAAGATGAAAATGGTAAGAAAGTGAACGAATCAAAATATAGAGGTATTATGTTTTCAGTTTGTGTTTGTGCCAAATTTCAATCGTGCCTAAAAGAATCTCACCTATGTGCCGTGAAACGCATTCTTAGATATTTGATTGGAACATATGATTATGGTTTATGGTATCTTCGTACTAACACCTTTAATCTTATAGGCTACACTGATGCAGACTATAAAGTTGAACAAAAAAGCACTAGCAGGCACTATTAATTTCTCAGACATTCTTTAGTGTCATGGTATAGCAAAAAATAGGCTTGTGTATCCTTATCCACAATTGAGGCTGAATATATTGCAGCAGGGAGCTGTTGTGCGCAAATTTTGTGGATGAAAAATACATTGCTTGATTTTGGTCTCAATTTTGATTATGTAACTATATTATGTGATAATATAAGTGCAATTAATTTAACAAAAAATCCTATTCAACATTCTAGGACCAAGTATATTGAGATTAAGTATCATTTTATTAGAGATCATGTACTCAAATGTGATGTTTGTTTAGAATATATCCTAACAAATGAACAACTTAAAGATATATTCACAAAATCCCTGGCTGAAGATAGATTCTTCTTTCTGAGAAGAGGATTGGGTGTTACAAAAATTGCATGACTAAAATTTTGCTGGGAAAGATTTAACCGTCTGTTTTTGCAGGTTTCTAAAGAAACATAATTTCAGAGGGAGATTTTGGATGTAGCATTTGGAAGAGTAAATCCAAAACTCATATTCTAAAACTCTCACTTTAAGAAATTCCTTTTTGGATGAAACCTTAATCCAAAATGAAAATAACCTGATGCTTCATATGTCCTTAAAAAATAACTGCTTCCAGATTATTCTTTTGAAATTCATAATAATAGCGCTTTTTTTAAGATAGCTTTTGAAATCTCTGATGAAAAGCCTCTTTCCAATGTACTGGATTGTACTTATCTTCACAATCTCCTAGGAAAATAAAAAAAAGCTTTTCTCTCTCTTCTCTTTCAGATTCTAAAATCAACTGAGAACTTCATCTTTCTTCTTTCAAAACTTTTCTAGTTTCTCTCTAAACAATTGAAAGCCCAAGTCTTTACCCTCTGATCGCAATGGTAAAATCACCTAAATCGACCAAACCCAAGCTAAAGAAAGGCTGAAAAATCACTTTATCAATGAAGCAGAAATCGGCTGCTGAGACCAAATTGACTGCAAAGGAAAAAGGAAAGGAAGTCGTTCCCGAACTCCCAGCTTTTTAGATTGATTCTTCAAAATTAACTTAGGAACAGGAAAGTTTTGAGACCCAGGTACCTCATTTTCTAGACTCTAAAAGTGAATATAATTTTAATGAATGGGTTTTAAGAAACCAAGCTGTGATTGTTGGTTATCATGCAAATCTAGAGTCTTTTCTAAATTTTACAAATATGTTGAATACATTTGAGTCTCTTGGGTGGGGAGTCCTGTTATCTGTTGATGAAAGGTTGTTTACTACTCTCGTATGAGAATTTTATGCTAATTTGAGAAAAGGCCAATTAGAGGAGATTGAAGTGGGTTTTATGGTCCGATGGTACATTTTAAGGGTTAGGGGTAAGAACCTCGAGTTTGATCATTGCCTATTGAACAGAATATGAGGAGTTAGAGATGGCGGGACTCAATTTTTTAAACTAAATAAGTTTTCGAAAGGAACTGATTTGTTTGATTTGGAAAAATTTCAAAGAACATTTACTGGTGGGAAGAGTTTTAAGAACTCAAGTGATAGGAATACTAAGTGGTTGAATGGACCGGGTAGGATTCTGCACCATATGATTTCAACCATGGTGGTTCCAAGTTTTGGTCACAAAACCTCTATAAATATTATGCAAATTGTGATAATGTTGGTGCTATTTGAAAATAGCCCAATAAGTTTTGGGTATCTTGTTGTGAAATTAATTATGCAAACGAGGAATACCTCTAGCAAAGCCCTATCTTATGGAAACTTATTAACTAAAGTGTTCAGACACTTTAATATTGATCTAAGTTCTGTCACCCTTATTTCTTTAAAGATGAATGTGTACAGCTTTGAGTTGTTTAAGAGGATGGGATATGTGGGAATGAAAAATTAGTGAAAGCTGCTAAGAGATGCAGCTGATGATGAAAATGAAAAGTTGTTAAAAGTTAAGGCCGAAGGCAAGACTGCCCAACCCACAAGAGCAAAACGAAAAGCTAAGTTAGAAACTCAAGAAGAATCTTCTAGTAAGGGAAAACAGACAAATCAAGACTTAGGCATCAGTCAGAGCATTCTGGAAGCAATCAATCTGTTGGCTGTTAAGGTAAACAACCTCAGCTTAGAAATCCAAACGTTTGGGTACAGACTAACTGTTGTTGAAAAGAAAGATCATAAGGTAGAACATGGTAAAGAAACCACCTTTCCACATGCTGCAGAAGGAGCTGGTCAACAGACTGAACAAACAAAACAGCCAAGCTCGGGAAAAAAATCTGGGCAAACTGTAACTAGTCCAAAGGATAAGGAACCAAATGTTGATGCTTCTATCTTAGTTGACCCAATTGAAGTCCCTGTCTCACCTGAAAAAAGGTAGAAGCATGTGGTGGTCACGAGAAAGTCTAGCTGTATTGCTAGACAACATTCCAAAAAGGGTGCCGGGTGCAAGCTAGATACCATTTATATTTCCTAAGTGATCACTTTTGCGAACTGCTTACCAAGGTTCCTCTGTCGAAACATTTTTTTCACTACTTTTTCATTGACATTTACTTTTATCATTTCTACACTTATCTTTAAACAGTTTACATTATGCACTTCTCCTGCTCTATCTGTTAAATATATATCTCCTCTATATGCATTTTGCACAATTTATTTGATATCCTTATTCGTCTTCCTCTCTAATTTTGCTTTTTGATTGATGACAAAGGGGGAGAATGTTAGGGATATGCCCTAGAACAATTTGTACTTAAACTATTGTCATCATATAATAATACGAGGCATTTCTTTCCATGAATAGTGCAATTAGTTTTGTAGTCATCAAATACGTGATTTGATAGTAAAATCCTATAATAAATACAATGACTATTCTTAAATCGTCCTTGATCGATTATTATTAGTGGAACAATAATAAATTAAGATTAGTATATTTGTGATTTGATGGCTATGTTTTACTGATCATGGATATATATGAGATCAAGTCAAAACATAAATAAATGTTAGAAAATATTGTATTGGATATGACCCATTGTGAGAGTACTTCATAGAACATGTTATAAGTACTTTTTAGCCATAATGATATTAGAAGTCCTTCGACTTGAATTCATCATAGTTTCTTGCCTAGTAAATTCTATATTTTGACGTTGTTTAAAGTTGTCTTTAAACCAAATAATAAATTAGACCACAGTTAGATATAGAATAAACCAGGGAGAGAAATACGATTGATAGTGAAGGAATTTGTTCCTCTCAATTTTGGGAGAGATGTCTATGGGCCATTCGATTAGTTAGACTGTTAAAATGCATGGCCGTACTCAAATATATCAATTTGAGATATTGATATCATTTGTTTGAATAGTTTATTATAAGATCAAGAAATAATTGATTAAACTTAATAAGGATGACATGCTTCGTGCCTTATACTTAATTTGAATATCGTGTGACAAAAAGATTAAATATAAAATTATGGTTTGGTTCAAAGAGATCACTGATCTTCATTTAACCTAGATAATTATGATGTTTTGCTAGAAGCTGCGTATAACTTGTGGACTTTTTAATTTGATTTGGGCACACTGCCGGTGTTAAATGAACCTATAGGATCACATATTAAGCGAACACGTTAGGTTATTTTTCTGGTAATCAGGTTCGATGTATCTAAAAATATGTTTAGGTTAATCGAACCTAGAAAAATGATCAGATACAATAAATCTAGAAATATGTCCACATTCAATGTATCTGGAGGATGTTCAGATTATAAGAATCTGACTCGATAAATTAATTAGTTAAATTATCGAGATGATGGCAGAATCTTATTATATCGATTTTAATTTGAATTTAAAATAAAATATGATAAGATATTATGAGAGTTGGACTCCAAGAAGTTTAGGTGGTTAAAAAAAAAAAAAAAACCCTAGCCGTCTTCTAAAGTTAGCTTTTTGTTAAAACATTCGTGCCTCCAATTCACCAGAAAAATTAAGCATCTCAAACTCTAGGCACTAGTATTCCCGGGTAACAAGTTGGTTTGCCGTGTATATCCAATAGAGGACATTCGCAGCGTCTGGTGATCGTTCGAGTTGCACATATATTTGAAAATTAGAAGCCAGAGGTCTTGATTACGTCAAACAGATGTAATTCTGTAAACCTTAGATCAATTTTAATCGTTTGACTTGGGTCCTCAGAAGAAATTCGTGGGTGTTTTCCGTGTTTAGAAGTCCACGAATTCTAATAGAGAAAACTATAGATTGTGAGATTGTTGTGGATATATAATTTGTTGTTTGTTGCTGATGATTGATTGATGGTTTGTTGCTGATGATTGTTGATGACTACTGCTGATGGTTGTTAATATATAGATTATTCATGATGATTGTGGAATTGTGAGCGATTGTGTGATAATATGAATTCTGAATATATACTGGTTGTATATAATGAAAATTAGTTATGGATTATGTCTATGTCCGTTTATGATCATAGTTAGAAAATACGGACTGTAAAGATATGGGCATTTTAATGGAGTCTATATTGAGATATCATTGCTGTTGAAGATAAAGAAGATTGAAATATGTGTATGAGTCTATTGCGCATTCTATCAATCTAATTTTTGGCTAACTGAATAATCTGTTTTGAAAATGATTATGATATGCACTATGTTAAAAATCTTGGGTGATGAGGATATTTATACCTATATCTTTGATTGCTCAGAAAATTTCCATGAAATCTAAAATATCTTGAGAAAACTAGGTTGGATCAAAATCTCTAAAAATTTATTTTTACCTGCACATACACATGGGGAGTTTTGGACTCACATTTCTTCAATCCAAAAGTCCAGTCTAAATATAAGTTCTATAAAGGCTAGTTTCTATCTAATTTTACTCTATTTTGGACACATATTTTGGACATCCAAAACCTTAAGTCCAAAAGTTTCTTAGTCTCACTTCTTCTAGTTTGGATGTGCTTTTCGGAAGTCTAAAATTTTAAATCCAATCTTTCTCTCAAATCGCACTTTATGACTTCATATCCTATGTTCATATATGCACATATTAAGGGGGAGTATTTCATCTTATGATTTATATTCTATACCTCATTGTGTACATATTTATACATTTTTTTTTAATTGAGACTATTCTTTTAAGGAATAGTCGTGAGATGGAAGGAAGGAAGATATGAAGGTTGGTTAGGCCATAGGCTCATTGAGCCATGTTTGTGAGTATATGTTTAAATTATCTATCTTAATCTCATAAGTACTCTGTGAGTCCTATAATGAAAGATTGCATTTTCAATCAGGGAAAAATAGGGTACCACTAAATAATAGTATCAACTTGACTATACAACAAAAATAGGGTACTTTGTCCTTTTAGTTTTTTCAAAAATCACTAGGTCTTATCGTAGGGTTTTCTTTTATGATCTCTAGCATAAAAAACATCCTAAACATGTCTAGATCAAAATATCAAAAGGCCTTACAACAATAATTTGTTTTTCTATTTTATTTTGGAATAAAACCTACAACTGACACATAATTGTAGAATTTCCAGATTTCAAGAATAAATGGCAAAAGGGTTTTCTTTTCATAAAATCTTTTAAAAGGTGATTTCTTTTTCAATATCCAAGCATGTTTAGATGATAATTATAAATATTCAATCAAGGAACATGTGTTACAATTTTTTTTAAAGCCTAAAACCCTAATTTTTTCCAAAAGCATCGGCATTAGGGTTTAAAAGGCTTTTGGTATTACCTAATGCTATGATAGCCTTGATCACTCTTAGGGAAGAAAGAAGATATTTTACAACCTCTGAATCCACCTAAATCTTCAAGCTTTCAATCCAAGAATGTTGTTCCAATGGTGTGGCTATGTGCAAAATTTTCTATAAGTAATGAAACAATTAATTCTTGAGAGTAATGGGAGGAAGAATCTCGTGTGCTATGCAGGAAGAGAGTGCATGACAGCTATAGGAGAGTTTAGGGCTTCAAAAATCTAATTTAGTAGGCTTTTATAGATGCATTATGTTAGGTTTAGGACATTAGAAGAAAAGAGAACAAAATTAAGGGTAAATCCTATTTACTCTAGGTTTTATTTAATAAAAGGCTTCTAGAAGGCTAGATTTCTTCTTTAAAATAATTAATTAGATAGAATAAATATTTAAAATATAAAAATTCAAAAATTCCTCTTGAAAAATAAGAGAGAAGTCTTGCTAGACTAAAATTTAAATACTTCCTAAATTAATGCATGCACCAATAAATAAAATACACATATAACGAATATTTAGTAAATATATTGCAAATATACAAATATGTAATAAATATATAAATATGTAAAAAGATGTATATATATATATATAGCAAATAATAAATAGTTACTTATATTATTATTATTTTTAATTAATAGCTACTCAATAATTAAATACACAAATTTATGTTAGCTATACATATTCATATATCTATTTCTTTCCTGAATTAATAGTATTATGCAAAAATATTCTATCCATCATTAATTCAGGTAGTGATTTCTCAATCATCACCAAAGCAGAACAATCCTTCTACAATCATACTTAAACAAATTCATTCATGCCGCCAAATATGTCTATATGCAAAAATGCTCATGCTATATGGGTCATATATTTTCCCATTTCTAGGGGCATTTAGGGTAGGGTGTCACAATATTAGACACGGATTCATTGTCGAAGTAAGGAGCATGAGTTTATTATAGAGACAGGGAAACACATTTTTGTGGATCGGTTGAATGTGATTAATTGTACAGAAGGTGAGGTAAGGGAAACGTGGTGCATAATACCAAGAACGAAGGATTGTAAGCTAACGTTGAGGGAATGCTAAGAATAACTAACTTCAATAGTTGATGTATACATGAATTATGAGTGTGTGATGATACTTGAGTGGTTAGAGGTTTCTTTCATATGTTTATATTAAAGTTGACTACACTACATCTATTTTGGAAAGAATTTGTGGTGAAGATAGTGTTAGACATGAAATGGTCGAAGTTGATTTTTGCAAAGTTGAGAAGGCATAAGATCTTAACTAGTTTGGTAAGTGTGAATTGTGGATGAACACGATTTTATTTTCGGGGCATGTACTAGCTAAGGATAAGAATAAGGAAAATCTAACTGGGTGTAGGGTGTTGCCGCTTGAAGCAACTCGAGAGCATCACGGGAAGTAGGAATTTATTGGCATTAGCGGGATATTACCGTAAGAGGATTTATAACCCTAGTGTTGCTTTTGGCTCAACTATTATAGAAGGATACACCATATTTGTGGGATGAGAAATGTGAAAGGAGCCTCCAAGATTTCAAGAGAAGACTTGTATTTACATTTATGATTATCCTACTAGAAGAAGAACTTTAAGCATCATTTACAGATGTATCAAAGGAAGAAGTTGTATAGGTAATCTCTTTAGATAATGGCACACTCTCCTTGACTTTGCCTCTTTCCTCTTTCTTTTGAGCTTCTTCTGGCCAAATCTCTCCCTCCACCTTTTGTTGTCGCTATGAGTTTTCTCCCAAGACTTAGTTATTTAAGGAAACCTAGAAACTTCATTTTATTATTCATAGTTGCTCATGATCAAACTCATCAACATTATACCTAAACTTATTTAAGGAAACCTAGGAACTTCAATTTATTATTCATAGTTGCACATCATCAAACTCATCAACATTATACCTAAACTTTTCCTATGTCACCTCTATGTTGGCTTTCTATTTTTTGTTACATTGAGACCTTATCCATCTACTTCATGATGTTCTTCATTCTTCTAATTTAGCGCATCTTGGCATGTGCCTTCTCTTTATAGTTCTTCCTCTTTCTCAAAATCACTACAAGAAAACAGAGAATTAGCGAGGGATAATTCCCTCGCTAATCTGTCACGAAACAAAATTAGAGACGGATTAGCGAGGGAAAAATCTCTCGCTAAATTCTTCATTGCTAAGGTAAATATTTGCGACGGATTAAAAATTCCGTTACAAGTAGCGACGAATTTGCGAGGGAATTTTTTAGCAGTAAATGACCTTTAGCAAAGATTTTTGAAATGGATCTGCGAGGGATTTTTAAAATTCACTGCAAATCCCTTGCTAAATAGAAAGGGATTAGTGACGGATTTATTTTAATATTTAATAAATATAAAATATTCATAACTAGAAATTTTTTCCGTCTCTAATCCCTCGCAAATTAGCGAGGGATTAGCTACGGAATTTTCTTTTTAATTAATGATTTTAAATTGTCCGTCACTAATTCTTCGCAAATTAGCGTGGGATTAGCTATGGATCTATCCCTCTATTTTTCTATCCGTTTCTAATCACTCGCTGTTAGCGAGGAATTAGTGACAAAATATTAAGCAGACAGAACGTCCACCTCAAATCTCCCGCTAATCCCTCGCTTTTAGCAAGGGTTTAGCAATGGATTTTTATTTTTTGTCTCTAATCCCCTTCTAATCCCTCACTAATGAATTATAATTTTAAAATATTTTTAAAAAATGTCCTGTATTGGGAAAAAATTCATCTGCCAAAGTAATGCCAATAATCAATTAAATAAAAAAAATCATCGAATAGTATAATTAATAAATATGATAATGACACATATGAATAATACATAAAAATATAGTTCAAATGTCCTAACTAAGAAGCAACAATCGGTGCGAATGCTAGAGCCGATAGAGGGGGCGGGGGTGGATCAGAAGAGCCTGACTGATGATCAGGATGTGAATCCGGAGGACTGATGATGAAGTTCTCCTCATCCTTAGCATCATCTTCTTGAACAGCTGGCATCGGCGATGGTGGAGATAGATTTCAATTCTGAGATATAAGCATCAGGTACTCAGTCAAGCTCTAGCTATGAGTCCGATACATTTGTACCTAATGCTCAACCCTCTCCCACCTCTTTCTCTTCGTGTGTAACTCTCTCTATAACTGGCTCACATCAAACGAGGTAGAAGAAGTCAATGACTCAGATGTATATGGCTGCTGTAACCTCCGTCTCACCCTCGAAGATTCGGAGCCCAATCCATATACTCGCCCTTTCTTGCACGCTCTATCATCTACCTCGACGAGCACCCTACTTGGTGCAACTATACTTGTAGAATCTATTTGAGAACTCGACTGCATATGACGCTCAATAATAGTAGTGACAGATTCTGTCGAATTGGGGGTAAGAAAATACACACAAAATATTTAAAATTAGCAATCAAAATATAAATAATATTAAACTTAAAAACGTATAAGATTGTGTATTCTTACTAGCGTATGTCGTGATCAATCACTGACATATTGGCCCTTTCTCGGCTCGTCCTGAAACACGTGGGTATGTCTGAAGAGATCGATGTAGCTGAAGTCAGGACCTAACTGTCTCTGCTATCATTGTAAAAAAAAAAAAAAAAACGACTAGATGTTTAAATTTTATGATAGACTAAGTGTAAAATAGCGGGTATATCGAACAGTAAAAAATTTTATACTTATCATCTGCTCCTCATGCTTAGTAAATGAAATGGATCCTCCTGTGTGTGACGTCTCACTAGTGGATCTGTTCTGCTTAGCAGCGGAAGAGATACGCTGCCACCTATCGGACCCCCAATGCTCCGATAAAGCAGCTAATGGTATGGGAAAATCCACTTGGGGCAGCTACCCCCATACTTCTTCCGAGCCTTCAACAAAATGTCTGAAAGTCTAGTCTTACATTTTTTCTTCCAATTAGCTTGGATTTGTGCTGCATGCCCGGGGTGCCAACAGAAGAAAGACTACAAAATCAAAGTAGCCGTTACAAGTAATTACAAGTAAGAAAACATATTAAAATAATACAAATTATGTATTGTTATAATAACAAGTTAAATTATAAGTAACATATCGAGCTCACACTCTACAGATCGAACCACATGTTCTGAACATCAATCGGAACCTGTGAGAAGGTAGCATAGGCTCCAATGTAGTGTCGCCTAAATATCTCAACTATTTCTCTCACACATCGAACCAAATGTGTGAACCTGTTCCGAGAAAATAGATATGTAATACAAGACAAAGTTATAATTTTGCGAGGTAAGATACGCATATAATAAACAATTATGTAGTTGACTTACGAGTCACCAACTGGCTCAAGCATGAGTTGCGTATCCTTGTATGGGGAGCACCAACTATGGATCTCGAAGAACTTGGGATCAGGCTAGGGACCTACTCTGATCAGTCCTCGTCTAGGGGTAACGGTTGTGAAGCAAATATACGTAGAGCTATGCTAGGGGACGTTGTCTCATCCGCCCTCGACGACTCACGAGTCGCTGACTGATCACTAAGTGAGGTTTCGGAAGCCATATGTGACTGGAATTATTTTAAAATATAAAAATAGTTAGACATAGAAAGAAAAAATAATAATAAATTTAAAAGTATAAAGCAAAATAAAATGCTTGTAATGTAACGACAACAGAACTAATAATTTTTTCTATACATTAGTTAAACTTGGTCCTAATCTATGGACTTCCATCATCATCGGATGAATAGCCTTCCACATCATCGTCTGTAGAGGATCCTGTCTCCCATTCTTCTTTCTCGTCATTGTTTTTATTATTCGGTTGTTCTTCCTCCATCTTTAAGCCTGAATCCATAACATCAACTGTCTCTCCAATACCGGACTTATCTACTAATCTTCCAAAGTTGCCATCCTCAACATACAGATTGATTGTCATTGTGTGATCTACTTCCTTCTAATATGGTGCCTCGACAATGGGTGCATCAATAATATGTCGAGCTTTCGATTTACAAACAGATATCCAATTAGATTTTGGTCTTTTGCTCCCCGGGTAGGATACGAAATATACTTGAGTTGCTTGTTGAGCTAACACAAATGAATCATATTTTGGGTAATTCCTCTTGCAGTTGATGTCAACAAGTTTGTAGTGAGAATGAATTTTAACCCCCCGATTTAGCGTTAGATCAAACTAATCATACTTAAATAGTACAACTTTTAAACAAGGAGTCTCAGGGAACTGAAATTCAACAATCTCCTTCAACACTCCATAATAATCATTGCCACTATCTCCGTCACCTTTAACACAAACTCCACTGTTAATTATTTTTTTTCCAAATGACTGATAATGTATATGGAACCTAAAACCATTTATGAAATAGCCATGGAAGTATTTCACTTGTCTCGAAAGTCCCCAGGCCAAGCTTTTTAAATGTTAATCAGTCACTTGATTTTGTGGATCATGAACCTAGAAAAAATAAAGTGTTAATACACCTTTATTATCAATGTAATTTATTTATAAGTCCTATTTTGGATTTGTTCAACTTACACAAGTCCTAAACCATTCAGCAAATTTTGACTCTATTCTCCTATTAACTTTAGGGTTTGTTATACTCAGTGCATGTAACTGTAAGTCATTTTTGAATTTTCTAAAATGACCAAAACGAACACATAAGGGTACTTATTCTAAGTATTGACGTAAAAAATTGAGAAATGTGCAATAAGTATACTTACGTAATGTATGGTTGAACCTCTTCACAGTTTAGGTATATGTAATTTGTGGCAGCCTTAAATTCATCTGGAGTAAGATATCTATTTTGAATATTTTCCAAAACCCTTCCTAGAATGGTGCATATAGATAACAAACAGTCACTTGAGTTTGTATCGAGCACACCTACATCATTTCGAGCTATAGTTGCATGTCGAGTCTGCAAATACGGCCCAAAATAATAGGAGAAGAATGTAAATGCCTTTTCAACTAAATAAGCATTGCAAATTGATTCCTCCACTCTCGCCTTATTTTTAACTTTGGTCTTCAAACGATATAAGAACCTAATGCATTTTTTAAGGTCAGAACGGATTCACAGAATGCATGTATATATAGATATCATAATACACAATATTTTACCTCTCGAACAGATATATCCATCTATATTGAATAGGGCCACCAACCTTGGCCTCGTATGGTAAGTGGACCATGAGGTGCTCCATCACGTCAAAGAAGCCAGGTAGGAAGATCTTTTCCAATTTATAGATGAGTAATGCAATATCATCTTCCAATTGCTTCATATGGGTTGTAGAAAGTTTAGGAGAACATAAGTCACGATAAAAGAGACTGACTTCAGTTAAAATGTTCCAAATTGACACCAGGAGTAATTCTTTAAATACAGTTGGAAGCAACATTTCCATAAACACATGGCAGTCATAACTTTTCATACCCAACATTTTGAACTCATTCAAATCAACACACCTGCTTAAATTTGAAGCATATCCATCCGAAAGTCCCAAATCTCTAACCCACTCAAGTAGAAGTTTCTTTTGTTCGGGTGTAATAGAGTATTAGCTTTTGGCATTAATGCCCTCCCGTCACCAATCCAGTCACATATAATTCAGGTCTATCACAATGTACCTCTAGATCACGTCTCGCCTTTACACTGTCCTTTGTTTTTCCTTTTACATTCAGTACTATGTCAAAGACATTATCGAACACATTTTTTTCATTGTGCATCATATCTATGTTATGACGAATTAAATATGTTCTCCAATATGACAAATCCCAAAAGATACTCCTTTTGGTCCAATTATGGTAGATACTTCTGCTATCATCCCTAGGCAGGACAGGCGGCGCCGGCTGTGCACTAGTATAGAGGCGGTGCCTCAATTTTCATGCGTGTTTTTAGCAAATTTTAGAGTTTTAGTATTTTTCTACTTTTATTCAGCCAGAAACCCTAGAAGGACGAATTTAGGCACTTTTAAAGTCTATAAATAATGGAAAAACACAAGTCAAATGTATGAATTCAAGGAGCAAAACATAAAATCACTCAAATTCAAAGAGGAATTTATCAAATTAAGGAGGATTGTACAAGAGAGTCTATGAAAGAAGAAGAAGGAAGCTTATCTATGAGTGCTTTCTTTTAACTTTGTTTTCTTTTCTTGAACAATGATGTATTAATTATTTTATTGTAATTTGACATTGTTTTTGGTATTCATGATTTTTAGAGTTGCTTTGATCTTTTAATTAATTGATTGCTATTCTTGGTATTTAATTACTTATGCTGATTAAGAGATTAATTTATTATTTCTTTCTATTAACTTGCTTGGAAAAGAGGTTGATGGTGATCTCAATTCATTAATTTCATATTTGTTGGCTATTAACTTACCTGAAAAAGGAGTTAATTGCTAAGAATTAGGTAATTAAATGTTAATTGATGTCTGTCAGGATATAGATTCATTGGTTAATTTCATATTTTAAATTTGCCAGGATATGGGGATTTAATCAAGGATTGTGTTTAATACATCTTTTGGGTGAATTAGTTGAGACAAGATATGTGATGCTAATTTGTCTAGAAGATAGTGATTTCATGGATTAAAAAAAAAAGTGAATCTATCTTAATCCTTCATGATGCTAAGAGAATGATTAGGTACTTTAAGGTCATGTTTGTTAAAATAATGGTTTGAGTTACATAATTCTCCATCATTGACATGTATATATTCTTTTATTTTATTTTTATTTTTATTCTTTTTCACTTTATTGAGTCAGTTAAATAATGAAAGAAAAGTGATTACTGCGTACTTGTTCCTTGAGGATCGATACTCGTTTTAAACCCTATGCTATGCTTAATGATGAGTACATTTGCTCATATGTGTAATTTGGGATTAACGTTTTAGTTTAAACTTGATTGGGAATGTACTTATTTTTTTATAATTTTTTATACCCAAATTCATACACATCAATAACCATGTAGCTTATTATAAGTACTTGTATAATTTGAATGAAGAACCTTGGTGATTGTGGAGGTTGAGGACCCTAATATACTCGTTATGAATTATGAAAGAAAGATTGAATAATGATACCGTAGAAATACTATCAACTATCAAGTACCTATATTGAGTTTTCCATTGAAGTCCTAACTATAAAAAAGGTTTAAAGTTGTGTATTCTAAATTTAAAAAAAAAAATGACAAAGTTTCCCTTGTAAATTGAATGTTTTTCATGAACAAAGCTACCTCAATTCACCAAACATTTGTTGTAAAAAATACATAAAACATAAATAATCTCATAACAATTAATCAACAACACTAACTATGGGAGAAAAATTGAATTATGAAAGTACCATCGGGAAGGTAAGTGTTTGTGGGATGGGAATTGAATGTATACAGAATTGAATTATGAAAGTAACATCATTTAATGCACCATTTGACTATATGGTGAAATTTACCTTTTTATTCTACTTCTTTGTGTTCTTGCATTGTTGAGTCTTCCTTTTTTGAAAATCCTTACTTGGAATTTGCTTATATTTAGGTGCCCAATAAATGTTTATTAAAATTCCTCTATGACCCCTAATTTGAGGATCCTTAGGATTTGGAACAACTAACTAGTTGGACTACACCCTTAGCTATTGGGGAGGATTTGGGATTGAATCAAGAGAAATTTAGGTGTGAAAAAATGGCAAGAGGGTGAGATTATAATCGAAAGAGTCAAATAGAGAGTAAACAAGAGAGTAGAGTTGATCTATTTTTTGCAGGTTTAAGTCATTTAATATTGCACTAGCATGGCACATGAATAAGAAATTTCTTGGCTAAATCTAAGTGGACGTAGTAAACCTCAAGGGGATCCAGTTGATGCTAGGGTTTTGCACGACGACATACAAGCTATGATGATAACTATGCAATGTGAAATTGCAGATATGACAATGTGAGGTTCATGCGGCTCTAATGATTGAGAGGCAACTAAAGCAGAGAACATTTGCTAAGACTATATGGCGGTAATTTTGTGGATTGCTTTGCTATGAATTTTTGTGTTGTATGATGGTGTTTTGAAGGAATTATGGACGGTTGATTATGGCTGTAATCATAGAAGAAAAGAATATAAAAGAAAAATGAAGAAGAGAAGTAGTATTTGTGAAGAAAAATGAAAGAGTATTATGTTCATTCACGTTTGCCGTTTTTGTTGTTTTGTAAAGATGGAATTTCTGATTTCTTCATGACTGAAATCAAGAAAATTTTGAGATATTAAGATGAAGGATGATGTGGATTAAGTGTTGGTCATGCGCTAAAACAAGAATATAACATATGAAAATACACATGGTAAGAAATAATAAGAATTTCTTGGCATTAAGCCACCTCAATTTAAAAAAAAAAAAATGACAGAGTTTCCTTTATAAATTGAACATTTTTCAAGCACAAAGCCACCTCAATTCACCCAACATTCATTGTAAAAACACACAAAACACAAATAATCTCATAACAATTAATGAACAACACTAACTATGAGGTTAATCACCGATTACCCATAGGGAATGATCACCCATCACTCACGAAGAATGATTACCCATCACTCACGATATTCTAAAGATGAAATTGGAGGGTTTTCTTACCTTAGAGGTGCTCGTCTATCCAGTCAAATAAAATGAAGAACTGTATGTCTAACCTCTGTGTAATAATAACATAAGATTATAGAACAAATTATAAGTGTAACATAAAACAGATTTCACAAATAGATTACTATAATCATATGACATAATCATACTACTGAGAACATGTTATTAGTATGGTTGATAAGGTGGTAATATAATTAGTTAAAAATATTTTTTGTTAACGATTACATTCTATATTTTCATCAAAAATCTTACATATGAAGAATTATTTCATGAGTACAAAAATTTGTATGTATATGTGTAAAGGACATCCAATATGAAAATAGCTTTTGTATGCCCTCAGGCAAAATAGCTTTTCAAAAAGAATTTTATTAAGAAAGCATCAAGAATATGAACATGGTAGAGATCATATCCTTTCCTTTCACAATGAAAAATAACTTAATAATTATTCAATCAAGAAGACTTTAGAAAAACTCACCTATTAGTTCAAATATAGTTAAGGCCATTATAGTTAGCTTACATAAGTTCATGTTTATTCAATGTGTTCACCTCTTTTCTTTGATCTAAATATATAAATAATACAAATCATTGTATTAGCTAAGACTATCAAACTAATTCAAATTCATTATTTGTCTAAACTAATACAATTTGGGTATCAAATTAGAATTTGTTCACTCATTCCAGTTGGGTGCATTTGATGCTCCGTCTCAACTACACTTTTTCCCACTCATCATTCTTTTAAGAAAAAATTAAGAATGCAAACATAGTTTTTTTTTCCTTTCTCACATCTTTTCATTCATTTCTTTCTTTTTCATCACAATTTTTTTCTTTCTCGGTGGTGCATTTTATACTCCATCCTACCTTATCCTATTTACTTAAACTTAAAATCAGGACTAATTTAGACAATCCTTAACCAAATTTAGCAAACATTCCATACTTTTACATCATTACATTACTAATATAAATTTCTCAAGGTCAAAAGCATCACACATCTATTAAAACATAAACAAAGTTAAACTAAATTCTTAAAACTTAATCTATATTCAACCTTATATCCAAGTTTATACCATCTTAACCAAATACATATCAAATCATCTTTTAGAGTAAAAAGAAAGGGCATAGCTCTACTAATTTTCATCACAAAGCTTAAAAATTTTGTTAACATTTTGCCCAAAAATCACACAAAGACTTGGAAAGGAAAAAGTATATTGATTTGTTTTATCCCCGTACTTAAACTTTATATTGTCCTCAATGGATGAAAATAAGACATTAAGTTCAACAAAAAAGACCATGAAAATAAACGAGAAAGAAAAGTAATACTTCCCAAATCATAAGTATGATTCCATGATTGCCAAATCTCCAAATAAATTTTCAGAAGTTGAGGATTACACTTAAAGCTAAAAGATTAGAAGAACCTAATATATACTCTCAAGCTAAAAGGTCAAATGGCACACTTAAATTATCAGCATATAAGCTAGGAACAACCAAAATCTCTTGAGTTCACATTGATTTCAAAATCACCGATGCTATATAATATACTATACATATGTTAAAAGCCAAAGTCAAATATACACACAAAACATGCCAAAAGAAAAGAAGCACCAGTAGAAAATCACCAAGTTCTATCGAAACATTTCATATGTTGGGATATATCAGGAAAGAAACTTAAATGCTTTACATAAAGTTGGGATAGACTGATACACGATGACGAATGGGGAGAGCCCCCAAATCTTCAGAAAATGGTTCCTCACTTTAGAAAATTTTGAATTTTTTAAAGAAAAGTCTATACATTTACCTTTAGCCCTCCAATCATAACATTTTCTCTACCATTTTCTTTCCTATAGCTTTGGCCCAAGTTCAAATGAGAAAACTAACTGTTAACCAGTAACTTAAAAAATCAACTATTTCCTTTCCCCAAACAGAAAATACAAAAGTCACAGCACAATATTCCATCAACCTAAGATTTCTTCCTTTTCTTCCTCCCTCAAGCTCACAGAATTACTTTCTCTCTCACTTCTCTATTTTCTCTTATTTTTCCATCCTTTTTCTTTCTCTTCCTTTTCTCTCTTGTAGGCTGTTGGTTTTTGGCTATTTTATAAAGGTATAGTAGCAATCATAATATAATAGCCTCATCAATTAAATATCAAGGTACAGTAGCAATAGTCATAAAATAATCAAAATTCATTTACAGTAGCAATCCTGAACACCACACCATTACCAATTAATCAATTCATTTAGACCGAGAAAAAAAAATCTTGTCAAAATAGAGTGGTAGTTGTTCAACATACCTTGAACAATTGTGGTTCGGTGTGGTGCCCAAGCTCCAGTGACAGCGGTTGAGGTCAAGACATTGTGGCAGCAGTCCTAATTGCGTTGATGAAGGTCGCCGGTGGTGGGAGGGAATTGCAGCTCTACTCAGATGGTGGTTCGGTGGTAGTTCAGGCAAGAAGGAGGGAAGGTCGCCGGTGGGATGGGATAAGATTTGACAGATGAGCTAGAGAAAAGGGGAAAGAACACAACGAAAGGGAAGAGAGGAACAGGGATGTTA
This sequence comes from Voacanga thouarsii, assembly GCA_026120185.1. Classification (NCBI taxonomy): domain Eukaryota; kingdom Viridiplantae; phylum Streptophyta; class Magnoliopsida; order Gentianales; family Apocynaceae; genus Voacanga; species Voacanga thouarsii. The sequence continues at coordinate 455,974 of JANUWF010000978.1, forward strand.
TAGTCGTTGGGATTTGCTAGAGAAAATATCCGTCGCTAATCCCTTGCTATTAACGAGGGATTTGTGATGATAACTAAAAAGTAAAATAAATATAATCTGTAATAACCCGCCTTATATAAAGGATTTATGTAGGGTAGACTTGTTTAAACTAAGAATAAATATGAAAGGAATTAATGATATATTTATTTTTCTAAATTATTAATAGTGTTATTAAGGCCACAAATTAATACTATTCATAATATTATTTTTTGCTATTATTAATGTATTTTATTTTATTTTATTTTATTTCATTAACATTATTATTCTATAACCCTTGAGGTTATTTTATATTTATTATTTACTACTAAAATCCATTGGCCATATTAAATTATAGCATAATTAAATTCAATAATTATGTTGCATTGTTATATTATTTACCATTAGTATATATATATCTCAACTACACTATAAATATCCTAGCTATATTATATTATATATAAGATATTTTAAGGGGCCAACTAGCATGATATTTTTGACCAAGTTTGACTATTTTTAGACTTCCTCTAATTAAGCTTAATTAAACTAAGTGAGATTAGGGTAAGTTAATCATGATTAAGCAACTAGTAATCCCAAGAGGTTTTAAGAATTTCTTCAAACTCCTAGAGGATCCTAGAACTTTCTAGGGTAATCCACAACTCTCTTGAAAATCCTAGAGGAGTCTCAAGACTTCTAGAATGGCCAACTCACCCTAGACCTTTTATTAAGACCAAGATAAGACCAAGGAAGCTAGCTATATAAATAGGAGCAATGGAGGAGAATTTTGGCCAAGGGAAAGGGCAGCAAGAAGAAGAAAAAAAAAACAGAGAAGTGAAAAGAGGAAGAGAAAACAAAGGAAAGATTAAAAGAGGGAGAGGGATTTCGGTAGCAAGGAAAAGAAGAGAAGGACCGGCAGCAAGGAAGGGGAAAGGAAAAGGAAGAAAAAGAGGGAGAGTTATAGCTTGTTTTCATCTTTGAAAGGTAAGAGATCACCCTTCAAAGCTAATAAAATGGTACTAGAGGTTGGAGGCTAGCTGCATATAAAGTTAAGTGATGAAAATATGTTGATTTTGGTGAAGGTTGATTAACCGGTTGGATGAGTGATGAAGTAGACATGATTTTCAGTTTATTTACTGCAATTTTGGAGTGATGATTTGCTGGAATTTGAACATAAATAATCCTAAGCATGTCCTAGACTAGTTAGGAAGGATTTGGATCATGTGATGTGAGCTTAGATGGCTATGAAATCAGAAAATAGCAAGAATAATGTAATCTGCCAGAATTTACTGGTTTGGTGAACTTGGTATAACTTATTTGTTTGAACAAAAGAAAAGTGCTGAGCATGAAAACCTGTCAAAATACTGATGTTGGGAGGATAAATGATGTATTGAAGGGTTTAAATATGGTAGGGTATGTTGAAGAAACCATAGAAATAAATTAAAGCAAGTTGAGCTTCTAAACTGTAGTTTGAACCTTCAACTCGGAACAGTAAGTTTAGCTAAAAAAAAACTGAATGAAATGGAGAGAGGGTTGAATACTGTATGACCTGAAGTTGATATAGAGATGTCCTAGGAGTATTTTAGAAGTAGTTTCACCTCATTTGGACTTGTATTGAAGGAGATATGCACAAAACGCTGGAAGATGACAAATCTGGATCCTAAAACTCGGAGCAGTGAACTTAACTGGAAAACTGTACAAAATGAGATGGAATTTTCAGGACTTATGACCTGGAATTGATAGAGGGATATCTTAGGGATATTATGGAAGTAGTCTCACCCTATTTGGACCTATATTGAATAAATTGTGTGAAAAATGGTGAAGGGTGGTAAAGCTGTAAAACCAGAAAAAAAACCATCCAAAGCACTGACCCATTTATTTCTTTAAGAAATTATTGAAACCTTATTTAAACCGTTAGGTATTTGAATCTATTAAGTAATAATAAGGAAATGTACTAATGATGTAGGTGAATCAAGTCGAGGGAACCCCTTCTAGGGCTATACTCGAGTGCAACTTCGGCCTAATATACAAGGTGAGTCCCTATGATTTCTAAAAACTTTTAAAGGCTAGTGTGCTTTAATTTTTCATGAAATGACATGTTTGATACCGTTTTGGAAATGCTTAAATGTGTTTACAGAATACATGAGCAAGACTTATGTTTATGCTATTTCGACTTGAATGAATTTCATAATTGGTTCGAAAACCTTATTGGATGATTAAAACCCGAATTATGTGAATTTAGTCATTTTGGATTAAATATTTGAGATTTCTGGAAAATGATAAACTTTAAAATCGGGTATTTGGAGAATGATCCAGATATCCTTATGGGAATGTTTTATGAAATTTTTGGAACTCGGGTATTCGGTAAATGACCGAATTTTCCTTATTGGAACTTTTGTGAATATTTTTCAAATCGGGTAAGGGTAAAATGAACCGGATACCCTCAAAAAGTCTTTTGGAATCTGGCATGGGTGAAATGACCCGAATACCCTTGGAAAATGATTTTTGTGATCAAGTACGGCCCCAGATAATAAGAAATGTTTTGATTTGAAAATCCTACGGGATCAGATGACCCTTTGGCCTGATCAGTCAGATGGGGTTGGTGTTGTTGCGTTGAGTACTCAGCAAGGGCTTTGACCTTTGTACTAGCCCTTGTTAGAGATAGATGAACCCAAATAACCCAGTCCAGTTATTGAGCTTATCTTACTCCGAACGGAGCGGCAGGACAATGGAATTAGCCGTCCCTAGCTAGCCGTTGTGAGCCCAGCTATTGCCTAGTGATTGTGATGGTGGGTTGTTCACATGATACCGAGTGGGGACACTCGGTGTGTTCAATCCCTTGCCACCTCGATGGTGATTGACGTCAGGATTGGGACCCCTGGCTTATGGTGGCAAGTAAAAGATCCCTAAGTGCACGGTGAGGTACATATGTACACTGCTCACCCTTCCGGCATATCACGGGTGATGTGCTGTAAGGCGCAGTCCCTGGCACAAGAGACCGTGTGGCCGAAGGCGAAGTTCTTCGAACTTTGCACGCGGGTCGCACTTCCAAGTGGGGAAGAATCAACATTTATTGAATTGGGAGCCATGTGTTTAGAAATAATTGTTTTTCAAAAGTATATGATAAATTGATCTTAAAATTGTCAATTACTGCTATTTCCCTGTCATGGAACTTATTTTAATAAAGAAATTAAATAAATGCCTTTCTCTTCTGCACAAAACACTAGCACACACGGGACTCACTGAGTATACCACTCACACATATGTTTGTCTTATATTTTTTGTAGGGATTGAAGCTGAAGACTAGCGACGGTACTACTCGGACTTTGCCATTTAGGGCTAGTTAGTAAATCTTTTAGCATGATCATTGTACATGGATGTTGGAGCTATTTTATCTTGTGTATTTTGGGAACCCTGATGATGTATCTATCAGAACTCGCATATTTGTAATGAAAGAGTATGTTGTATGTATTTATTTAAGCTTCGACTTGTACTTACTTGCTTTAAGTTTATATCATTATAAAAACCCCTAGTCTGAGAGATCAGACGGGGCGACATCCCACCCGAGCTGGTCCACTGCGGCATGAAAAGAAATGTGGGGTGTTACATAATCCCTCGCTATTCCCTGTCAAAATAGCGTGTGATTAGTGAGGGAATAATTCAGCGACGGAATAGCGAGGGTCAATCTCAATGAAGATTTTAATGCCTTTCTGATCCCTCGCTAATTGCATTATATTATAAAGGGATTAGCGAGGGATTTTTTGAATTTTAGATTCCGCTCAAAATGTTTGCGTGGTTTTAAGTTAAAAATTTTGAATCTCTTTCTAATCCCTCGCTGTATTTTATCCGTCGCTATGCAGAGACGAATTAGCAACAGATTGTCATATTTAAAAATAAAAAAAGAAAAAGTCTAATTGGTTAACCGTAGCAAAACCCTCACAAATTTGCGAGGGTTTTGCAACGGATAGCTCAATAACTGTTGCAAAACCCTCAAAAATTGTGAAGATTTTGTGACGGTTGGTTGTTGTTAATGAAAAAAATATTTAAATGAAATTTTTTTTAGTATTCATCACAAAACCCTCACAAATTTGTGACGAAATTTTAAATAACCTGAGTAGCCCTTTGCTCAATCTTACCAAATCTCATTATTACGATCTCTTTCTTATTATAGGTCCTACGTATACGTTCAGTTTTGACAAAACTGAACAAACCAATCTCTCTCATCTTTTATCACTCTTCCCGATAGCATTTTTTTCCCTTCCTCCTTGTCTCTTTCTTTCCTCAGTCCTCACTCCCCTCATTTTCTTCGACAGTACACGAACTCCAAAAATACAGTAATCTAAGATGGATATATACATAAACCAATATACATTCACGCATGAATTGGCCAGTTTAATTTATGCGATGGTGCACGAACTCCAATACACCAATCATTTAATGCATTCACATTAAACTATCTCTATTCATGATGTCTCTTCTTCCTCGCATAGATATATATATTTCTCTAGTTTTTCTTCCTCTTTATTTGAACCCTTCATGCAAAATTTGCTCTCTCAATCATCAGTCATTAGTGGACTTAAAAAAACTACAAGGGGACCGGCATTTCTTCTTCGGTTCTCTTTCTTAGAGGAGAGTCGTAATTCGTTTGAGAGGTGGTCACATTTTGAATTTATTTCCAAAGAAGAAGATTTTGATATGTTTTTCTTTCCAAGCTAACCATTTCCTCTTGATTTCAAATGAGATACTTTTAAGGGCTTTTTTTTTTTTTTGGCTTTTCACCTATTTTCTTTATCTGGAAATGTTCTTGATAATGAAGCTGAACCTCTTTTGGTTTGTTGCGATGTGAATCAATGGAAGTTCTGAATATGCTGCTTTAGATTTCTAATTTGATCGTCTCACTCAAAAGACTGCTTTTGATGATGTTCCTTTGATGAAGGATATGCTTGTGCATGATCCTTTCTACTCCCTAATGGGTTTTGAACAAAGTCATAACATAGTTCAAGGTTATCATACATTAGAACATGGATTTTGAATAGCATTACCTTTACTAAGATTATTTTTCTTTTTCCAAGAGAAATATGGAGTGGTCTTGGCAATGAATTCGGAGTGGGGAATCATGAAATGCATTTTGAATTTAATATTGAGGCGAACCAACTACTGTTATTGTGTGATAGCTGTCAAGGTATCACTTTAGATGAAATTCCTGTGGAGAAAAAGATGATCAGGAGGTAGAGAAAGGAAAAGGGCAGTAGCTCCAAGACATTATCAAGAGCAACCATTTCGAAGTACTTTTACATGTCAATCACTCGGGTGGCCAAAGAACTAAATGTTAGCCTAACTCTTCTCAAGAAAAGATGTAGAGAGTCGGGAATTCATCGATGGCCTCACAGGAATTTGAGAAGCTTGGAGACCCTAATCAAGAATGTTCAGGTTCTCTCTCACATACTTGTGCATAAATGAAAAACTTACATCACAGATCTGCAAGTATGAAAGATTCATAAGTAAATAATGACTGGAATGAATGTATCTCCACCGATAAAATGTAAAAATCACTCCGATTTGTAGGAGATGTGAAATGAAGAAAAAGGAGGACATATGGCTAAGAAGAAATTGAGAGAAGTCATTGAGATATTGGAACGTGAGAAGAAGTTGATGGAAGAAATTCATGATACACAGTTGGAGGACCAAACAAAGAGATTGAGACAAGCATACTTCAAGGCCAACTATAAGAAGAGAAAACTCCTGGGGATGATGAAATCTCAATACTCAACAGAGAGAGATGAAGAAGGTGCTGATGAAATCTCAATACTCAACAGAGAAAGATGAAGAAGGAAAAGAGAAAATCATACCTATCTGCATATCTCAGTGTATGAACCTTAGAAGGAAAAGGAATATGGATTTGGTCATTGTCAAGGGCACGAATACACTCTTTAAGAGCCAAAAGACTCTTGTTAAGAAAAAGTAACCAATAACACAATCCATGTTTTTGATTCATTTTCATCATGAAAGAAATCTTCCCCACAACCTTTCCACATTTTAACTCATTTACATCATTATTTTGCCTATAATCTTTTATCTTATTATGCTTTTTGACAGCAAGTTGGAATATTCTTGCATGTGATTGAGATGATTCTGCATTGAATGTGATCGAGAAAAATAAAACTGTCAAATTTATTTACATTAAGTTTATTTTTTAGAAAAAACCTAAAACAATTTTTTTGTGAATAAACTGTTATTACCATCGCATGTGACGTGAAACCAAGTACAGGGATCCGCCAAAAGGGCCATTGCAATTCGTAGCAAAACCATTGCCATTTGCGAGGGTTTTGTGATGGCTAGAATGCCCTTGCAAATTAGTGAGGGTTTGCGATGGTTAATTTTTTTTAGGAATAAAATAGTTAAACAAAAAAGAAAATTGTTATAACTGTCGCAAAATCTTCGCAATTAGCGACGATTTTGCAACAGACTTTTTATATTTTAAAAAATAAAAAATAAAAAGTCAAATTGGTGGACCATTGCAAAACCCTCGCAAATTCGTAGCTATCAATTACAAAATCCTTACAAATTGCGAGGATTATATGAGGGAATTTTTCACCTAAAGCCGTGGCCCTCGCAAAATTCTTGCAATTTGCGAAGGTTTTGCAACAGAGGGCAAGTTTTGGGAACAAAAGATCAGTCGCAAAACCCTTGCAAATCACGAGGGTTTTGCGAGGGCCAAGTTTTGAGAATAAAATATCTCTCGCAAAATCTTTGCAATTTGAGATGATTTTGCGAGGCCAAGTTTTGTAAACAAAACATCCCTCATAATACCCTCACAAATTGCGATGGTTTTGCGAGGGCCAAGTTTGGAAACAAAAAAAAATCCCTCCCAAATTGTGAGGATTTTGCGAGGGCCACGGCTTTGGGTGAAAAATTCCCTCGCAAAACAAGTTTTGGAAACAAAAAATTCCTTGCAAAACCCTTTCAAAATGTGACGGTTTTGCGAGGGCCAAATTTAGGGGAAAAAAAATTCCTCGCAAAACACTCGCAATTTGCGACGGAAATATGCATTTCGTCGCAAAATGGTAGAAAATTTTCTATTTCGTCGAACTTTGACCAAAAATACTCGTCGCAAATTGCAATTTTTTTTTTTTTGCCCTTGCAAAAACCATCGCAATTGTCTTGGCCGTCGCAAATAGCTACGCAATTTTTTGCAACGATCAAAACCGTTTGCAACAACCGTCTTAAAATGCCAAATTTCCTGTAGTGATTATTTATAATATTGTTATTGATAATATCTAATATTTACAGTATTATTTATTTATTTATTTAATAATATTATTATTATTCAAATTAATATTCATTATTTATTAATATTATTACTAAAATTATTATTTATGATCTATTATTATAACTTTTATAATTATTTATTACTATGATAATTATTAGTTCTTATTATTAAAAATTATTATTCACAACTATTATTATCTATTACCATCATTAGCGATTATTTATTAGTAGCAATTGCTATTACTTATTATTGCTATCATTTGCTACCATTTAAAAATAGTTTTTTTAATAATAATAATAATAATACTACTACTACTACTACTACTTCCTTTCTGCTTGGTATTACACAAGTTGTGTGAACTTTATCTAGATAGACTTAGTTTTAAGTGTCTAGGTAGAGTAGGAAGTCTGAACATGAGGCTAATTGGAGTGGTTGTTGACTAAGTATTTTAATTTTTTGTAATAGAAAAGGAGGATTTTCAAGGTCAAAGGACCAAACAATAATCTTGGAATAAATCTAATAAGATGAGAAAGTAAGTCCTTGCATAAATTCTTTGTTAAACATGCTCTATGTGCAAGTCAATTTTTATTTATATAGTGACAAAGAAATTATATTCTTGAAATGCAAATATGGACAATTGTTCTCTTTTACTTTAGCATTTTGTTCAAGTAAGGTTGTCAAACAGAATAATGATTTTATAAAAGTTTCAAACAAATGTACACTAAAACCATGATTGCAAATTTAAGAAATCAAATACCGTTTGAAAAGTCATTCCTAAGTCCTCAATAAGGGTAGAATACTAGTGCTAATTTTTTAGGGTCAGGGAAAGTATTCCGGTAAGTGGCCATTTCCGGGAGGTGAACTCTTTCTGGATAAGACGTTTGTACTAGTAAATCAGGTCGGTTCAAGTTAGCAACTCAATTCAAGTGGACTAGTACTCGAAGATGGACAACCATTAAATTTATGGTGGTAGACGGAGAAGTATCTCACCCAATAGGTTATGATGTAGGTTTCATGACACTGGGTTATAATGCAGGTTTCATAGCCCGTTGATAGGGGCAAAATTCATCTATATTTTTCTAGTTATTTGAGAATATTTTGTGATTCATTTATTGTAATAACTAGGCATATTCCTTCATATTTGATATTTTACCCTTGGAAAGATGTTTTAAATTTTTATTGCAGAAAATGACGAAAAAACATCAAAATCGTCGCTGTCAGAGCACAGCCAACGCCGGCTGTGACCTACGAAACCAGAGTTGACCCCGATTTGGAGAATAGGGGAATTTTTCAGTCAAAAAATAGAGCACGATCGGGCTGACCAGACGGAGCCGACACTAGCTTTGCTCTGTCCCATGTCGGTAAGGTTTTCAATTATGCGCATATTTGGTAATTTTCAAAGAGTTTTAGTATTTTTCAATTTCTACTCGGCCCAAAACTCTTAGGGAACGATTTTTGGCATCTTAGAAGCCCATTTAAACAATAAAAACACAAGACAAATGTGTCAATCTAACGATCAAAGTTGCCAATCACTCATAAAATGAGGAGATTCATCATTCAATGTGCATTATTTAAGAAGGTTTCCAAAGAGAAGAAGAAAGGCTTGTATATGAGTTTTTTAATTTATCTTTATTTTTTTTAGAATAATTATGTAATTAATGTTTTCATTGTAATTTGACATTGTTTTTGGGATTCATGATTTCTTGAATTAAGTTAGTCTGTTTGATCAATTGATTATTTATCTTGGGATTTGATTACTTGTTTTTCTTACGAAGTTGATTTGTTGATTTTTGTTATTAACCTGCTTGAAAAATGGGTTGATAATGACTTCAATTAATTAATTTCATATTTATTATCTCTTAACTTTCTTGAATGGGGGATTAATTGTCAAGAACTTAGGTAATCAGAGGTTAGTTGATGATTGCTAGGATATGGATTCATTGACTAATTTCATATTTTAAATTACCTAAAATATAGGAATTTATACGAAGATTGATTTTAATGCATCTTTTGAGTAAGACTGATGAGATAGAATATATCCATTAAGTTACTTAAAAGATAGGAAATCATGTATTGCAAACGAAGTGGTTTTAATTTAATCCTTCATGAGACCAAAATGATAATTGATTGCGATATTTGCAAAATGATTTATTGTTATGTTTTCAAAAGTATTTGTCTAAGTTACATATTTTTACATCCTTGAGTTGTTTGTATATATATATATATATATATTATCTTATCACTTTATTAGGTCGGTTAAACAATGAATGAAAAGTGATTAGTATATACTTGTTCTTTTAAGGATCGATATTCATTAATTTTCTATACTATGCTTGCAATAAGTATACTTACTCATATGTGTATTTTATTATTAATGTTTTAATTAAAACTTGGCTAAGGGATGGATTTAAATTTAATGATTTTTATATGCCCAAAATATACGCATCAAATTTTTGACATTGTTGCTGGGGAACAATATCATGAAAATTTAGATTTTTATTGATTTAACCAAATTTATATGTTTATATGTCTATATATAAATATATGAATATTTATATATGTTCATTGTATAAATATGTGCCATATTTTGTTGTTTGTATACTTGTAATTTAATTTCCAAATTTCCCTACATGTTGTAATTTTTCTAACTTAATTTGTGAATGTGTAGTAACTATTTAACTTGTAAATTTAATAATCTCACTATCTTTTATTTTCTGTAGATCTTGCCCTTAGTGTATAACCTGACGATCTAAAGCAGACATAGTAGATTTTGATCCTGAGATCGAGAAAACCCTCAAAAAAATCTAAAAGGTTGTTAGCAAAAGGGTAAGAAAAGACATGGAAGTTAACCAACCAAACAATGGTGGTAATAATAGGAGGACTATAGATGATTTTGTGAAACTTGCAATCTCGGGTACAAGCTCGAGTATTACGAGACCTGAAATAGATGCTAATAACTTTGAGATAAAGCCCAAAATTATCCAAATGATCCAAAATATGGTATAATATGATGGGCTACCTGAGGAAGATTCTAATGTCCACCTTATGAGTTTTTTAGAAATCTATGACACGTTTAAGATGAATGGGATTTCTGAAGATGCTATCAAACTAAGACTTTTTCCCTTTTCTTTAAGAGATCACTACGAAAGAAATGGGCTTTAGTGACAATAAACATTAGTGACAACAAAATTATTGTCACTAAATAGTAGAATTGGTGACAATACTTTAAATTGTCAGTAAAGGTCAAACTTTTAGTGACAACAAAAAAGGTTGTCACAAAATGATAATTTTTAGTGACAAGAGAAAATGTTGTCACTGTTTTTTGTCACTAAAGGCTTTCCCGCCAATCTCATTTGAAAGGGGGAAATCTTTTTAGTGAGGAACTCCAAATTGTTGTCACTAAAAAGAAACTTTGTCACTAAATAGTCCATATATAGTGACAACAATTTTCTTATCACTAAATAGTGTACTTATAGTGACAACATTTTTCTTGTCACTTTTTATGTGAATTTAGTGACGAAAAATGTTGTCACTATTGTTTATGTGTGCATGTTTTTTATTATTAGAAATACTATTATGTGTATTTTAATTCATATAATTTTACTTATTTATAAATAAATGTAGACACATATATATATAGGGGAGAGAGTGTAAGAGAGAGTGAGAGAGAGAAAAAGAAAAAGAGAGATATATGGAGAGAAGGAGTACTAAAACAAAAAGGAAGAGAGATAAAAGGAGGAAAGGAAAAAGAAGGAGAGGGAGAATGAGAAAAAAGGAGAAAGAGAGATCGAGAGGGTGAGAAAGGGAGGAGAAAATGGGTGAGAGAATGGGAGAGGGGAGGAGAAGGGTAGAAGAGAGTGAGAGAGAGAGAGAAAATGAGAGAGAGTGTGTGTGTATGTGTGTGTAAGAGATGGAGAGAGAGAAAAAGAAAAGGAGAGGTATATGGAGAGAAAGAGAACTAAAACAAAGGAGAAGAGAGATATAATGAGGAAAAGGAAAGGAGGAAGAGGAAGAATGAGAAAAATGGAGAAAGAGAGATCGAGAAGGTGAGAAAGGGAGGAGAAAATGGGTGAGAGAATGGGAGAGAAGAAGAGAAGGGTAGAGAGAGAGAGAGAGAGAGAGAGAGAGAGAGAGAGAGAGAGAGAGATGAGAGAGATAAAATGGGAAGGGGGATAAAGATAGAATGTGTAAGAGATGGAGAGAGAGAAAAAGAAAAAGAGAGATACATGGAGAGAAAGAATACTAAAACAATGGGAAGAGAGATAAAATGAGGAAAAGAAAAGGATGAAGAGGAAGAATAAGAAAAAGGGAGAAAGAGAGATCGAGAGGTTGAGAAAAGGAGGAGAAAATGGGTGAGAGAATGAGAGAGAGGGCAAAAAGGGTAGAAGAGAAAAAGAGACAGATATATAAAGAGAGAGAGAGAGAGAGAGAGAGAGAGAGAGAGAGAGAAAGAAAGAGAGTTGTACATGAATAAATAAATATATATTTATATGTATATGGTATATATATATATGCATATATGTATATCTACATATATGTATTTGTTGTGTGTGTATATATATACATATATAATACGTATTAATACTTGTGTGTGTATATATATATAAATATGTATATGTATAGATACATATCTATACATATATATACGTGTATATATATGTATCTATACATATACAGATACTTGTACACGCATGTAGCATATATATACATGCGTGTATGTATATATATGTGTGTGTGTGATATTTAAATATAAGTACATATATATACCTATATATTTGTGTATATATATGTATGTATATAAGTATGTATGCATATATATATATATATATATGTATCATGTCTTCCTTCCTCCGCCCTTTTCCAGATCCACTCCGTCCTCTTCTTTCTCCAATGCTTCTTCTCAAAATTTTTCAAAATTGAAGGAAGAGTTTAATTACTCTGACCTTCAACAATCTATTGATAACTGGAAAATTTCCAAGTTTTCCCCCAATTGGATTTATAAATCTCCCAAATGGTCACTTACTAGTGACTATGTCATCAGGACTGTTGAAGAAATAGTTCAAATTGATTATAACTGCAAAGAAATTAGACTTCTTTCTGCCAGTGCAATCTAACGAATGGAGATAAAAATATAATTATCTCCATTTTGAACTTGTCCAAATTGCAGCCAAACCCCTCTCCAGAGAAGAACTTAATACTTCTCTCCTCCTATGTCTCCAGGATACTAGATTCATAGATTTTAATGATTCACTCTTAGGCATGGTAGAAACTAGCCTTTGCAGTAGACCAGTTCATTTTGATTGTTTTCCAAACTTTACTGTATCTCTTCGAGATCTAAATATATTGGATAGTCTGACACTCAATGTTAAAACTGTCTATTACAATATAAAAACAGGTTCTCTTCCTGTTGCTATCATTTATAGAATTCAGAATAAGGCAATGACTTCTACTTTTAATACTAGTGCTATGAAGACATCTAATAAAGGAGAAACTGTTCTTTTTCAAATTGATTTGCAAATATCTCATCTTTCAACTCCTAAGCCTATCTCCTAGATTCGAGTAAGTCTTCCTTCCAATTGGCTTTTAACTGATGTAGCTCCTTCTAATAAACCAGAAAATTCTACTGTATCAGAAATCAGACAATTCTCCTGTGGATCTATAGAAATTACTTTCCAAAGATCTCTCAGCCAAAGGATTTCATATCCCCAATCTATTGCCTCTTCATCAGGAATCCAACCACCTCGACCTTCAGTATCCTCTGTAGCTACTCATCTACAAGGTATCAATCTCGACTCTAGGATTCCTTAAGCTAGGTATGTTGCCCGCCCTGAAGCTAATGATACTGAGATAGATTTACCTACCTCACCTACTCATTCTGGTAAGGTAGGAGAACTTAATGTTCTTCAGACTGATGATAAATAAGTACAAAATGTTTTTGTTATTGACAAAACCAAATTAAGAGAAAAATTTTATTCTCTTCAAAATCTTTCTAAAAGAACATGGTTCTTCGAAAACTTTCAAGGATCTGACCAACAGAAAGTTCAGGATTCTTGTTATGAATTTTTAAATTCAATTCAAAAGCAAATTAATTTCTTTTTATGGTTTGAAGCGTACGTTGAAGTCCATAATATTGATTATCCTTTTGCCAAAATACAGGAGCCTCTTTCCTTAACAAACATACCAAAAGCCAGTTGGACTGATATTGTATATATATATATGTGTGTGTGTGTGTGTGTGTGTGTGTGTGTGTGTGTGTGTGTGTGTACGTATGTGTGTACCTATATATTTATATATATGTATACACATATGTATCTATATACATATATATAAATATATAGATATATAGATATATAGTTATATAATATGTATATACATAGTATATGGTATGTATGTATATATGTATATCCACATATATGTATTTGGTATATATGTGGTGTATATATATGCATGTGTCATATGTTGTGTCACACATATATGTATGATATATAGGTATGTATATAAATATGTATATATATAGATAGATATATATACGAACATATATATGTGTGTATATATAGGCATATATTTATGTAGTATATATATCTATAATATGTGGAATGTATGTGTGTGTGTATATATACATACTTATATGTATGTATGTATGTATGTATGTATGTATGTATGTATGTATGTATGTATGTATGTATGTATGTATGTATGTATGTATGTATGTATGTATGTATGTATGTATGTATGTATGCATGCATGCATGCATGCATGCATGTATGTATGTATGTATAAGTTTTTTTAATAAATCTATATGTTTAAAATTATTTAATAAAAATAATACTTTAATTAACAGTATATAAAATTTTGAATTTATATAATGTAAAAATATTTTATTATATTAAATTACGTTGTTTCATAAAAAATTTAATATAATTATTGTATTTTTATATTATATTATTGTTTTAAAATTTTGAAAGTTATTACGAATAGTTTAAATTTTTTAAAAAAGGATTATAGCATACAAAATGTCTTGACCCAGCGGCTGAGACACAAGGTCTCTATGCGTGAGGTCGCGGGATTGTATCTTTGTTACCTCACTTAACTATCAATTTTAAGTTAATTTGGAGTTGCAATCCAGTGCGGCGGGTTCACGTGGACCATGCTAAATTATAAATTTTAAAAAATTCAGTAAAGGAGCTTCGATCCGGTACGATGGGTTCACGTGGTGTTGGGTATCTCACATATATCATATATGGCGCAGCGAAAAAATAAGAATGAGATACTAACCCAGAATCCATATATGTGTGAAAAATAAGACATAAAGAGAACAAAGGTAGCAGTTTTACCTTTGAGCGTTTGAAAAATAAAATTTTTCCTTCTTCAAGTCGAGGTGTGATCTAGCAATCCTCTTGATCAAACAACACGAGAGTTGAACGTCCAAGTATAATCACAATGTGTGATTATCTCTAACAGAAATTCACACGGAGGATGACACTCAAGCACCAAGATTTTTTGTTCTATTATTTTTCTTGCAGGTTTTGAAAGGAGGTTGGGTTTAATTGATATTGTGGATCGAGGTTGTTGTGGATTAATTAGAAATTGTGGATTGTGGGGATTGTGTGTAGAGTTGTGTTGTGGTGATGTGATCCCATTGAGTGTTGTTGTTACATTATGGTGGTACTTCGGTCATATTCTTTATCCATCATTTTCCTATCTCTTTAGCATGCCTAGAGAGAGAGGCCAATTTTCTAAATGGGCTAGCGTTTCATCTTCCTCTACCCCTACCTCCATAGACCCGTTGTTCCTACACCCTGCTGATTTTATTGATCTGTCTTGCTAAGAGTGATACACTAAGAGGGCTACCAATAAGATTATAATAGAACAAACATTTATACCCTCCTTAGACCGTACCCTCAAATTAGGTCTCATGTTGACGCTTAGGGTGGGGACTAATAATAATGACCCTATTGCCCTGTTCTGATTAAAGAATTCTATGCTAACATGGTCTAAAAATGCAATAACCATCTTGAGACCATTGAGATTAGGGTAAATGGCACCCTTATCTTTCTAGATAGAGAGAGACTAGTTGCCATCCTTCGTGTGAATAATGAAGATCCTTGGTTAGTTGTAGATCACAATAACCAAAAGATACTGTCTGATCCTGAGTGGAAATTAAGTGATACTAGAGCTATAGGATAAGTAGGTTTTTACTGTAATAATGATCATGAAGCCAACCTACATGCCCCAGTCTATATCTTTGCTTATAATGTTATTCCAAAAGCTAGTGGGTTTAATGAGTCTTGTATGATTAACTTGTATATTCTTCATAGGATAATGCACACTCAGCCCATCCTGTTTACTCCTTTAATTATTCAATCCATGTAGGATATGGTCTATTCTCTCCTTTCCACCAAAACCTTTGTCTTCCCCCTCGTGATAATAAAAATTCTTGAAACTTTTAGCATTAGCTTGGAGGGGGAGCTTACGGAAACCACAAAAGAGTGTGATATGGTTACTGAGCAAATACTTACTAGTTGTGGTTATTAGTATAGTATATAGGTGAGGCGTTGGTTACGGCCTTTTGATGTGCAGCACCCGGGACAAGTTGAGCTTCCACCTGAGGAAAAAGAGTATCCTACACTACCACTTCGAGCTCGTGCTAGTAGTTCACAAACACAATCTAGGGGTGATTTTGAGGTTGAGGTGAAAGATCAATTAGAGCAATTGAGAGTTGGCATGGAGACCCAAACGGAGATATTGCTACAGCTGTGTGAGTCCATGACTGCCCTCACTAGGAAGCAAGATGCTTAGGAACAACAATGGGTGCAATGGATACAACAATTTCCTGGAACTCAAGAAGGCATGGTAGCCATAGGGCCAATGATGATGATGAGGATGATCATGATGATGAGGATTGAGTTTTTTTTTTTTCACTACTCTGTATTTTTTTTCTTCAGTTTCTTTTTCTATTTAAATTTTCATGAATTATCTTAGACTTTCTTTTTAGTTATCTTTTCTTTTATTTTGATTTTCTTTTCCTTTTCTAGAGTTATGTTTTCTATTTTTGTTTCTTTTATTTTTATTTAGGTACAATTTCTCCAAGAACTCCTTATGGTGGATTCACATGTATTGGAACTAATCTGCAAAAGAAGTATTTTCTTTTCTCTATTCTTTCTCTTTATTTATTGTTTGGTCCCTTAGCTTGGCTTTCATTGTTATATTTTTTGCTATTGAGGATACTGTTCAGTTTATGTGTAGGGGGAGAATTTAGCATTGAAGATATTATCCATATATACACACTTTATGCTGAAATTTTTCAATTTTTTTTTGGTGGTGATTTTCATTGTATTAACAAGGTTGTAATTATCTTTCTTACTTGAATATGAGTTTTGTCATTCACATAGTGGATTTTTATTGACAATAAAATAGTTTATTGGATAAGATATGTTAAGACTTGAGATTTTAGATTAATCTTGTTTATACATTAGTGTTTGAGTATTATTTGATTAATCTAGTTTAAATATGGATAATGTGATGAATGTGGGAAAAGTTATTGGCTAACTTTTGTATTATGGGTTTAAATTTTGCTTAACTTTGAGTTGTGATAAGGAATATGAGAAAAAAATATCTTTAAGTGGAAAGATTGTGAGTTAAATATTGAGAAAAATTAGGTGATTGTTATTTCATCTTTGAGAACATACTTTTCCTTGTTTATGGGGGCCAATATGGATAGTGAAGAGAAATTTACTTTCTTGAGGTTATTAATTCCGGAAAGCAAAAGAAAGAAAGAAAGATTGTTGAGAAAATGATGAGTGATGACTATAAGGAAGCCAATACGATGTGTGAAGAGAAATTCATACACTTGAGGCTATTAATTCCCTAAATTATTGAAAATTTTGAGAGAATAAATTTTCAAGTGTTTTTCTTAAATCATGACTTGAGTTGTGCAATTTTTGGATTTATAATACTTGAGTTGGTAGATAGCTTAACTTGTATGATTCATGTTATCTATATTTTTGCTTGAATGGTGAAATAATGTTCTTGGACTAGCGTATAAACTTGTTTAATTCGACTTCAAGGGCCTTGATATGTCTTGTTCAATACTTTATTTTGTGATTGTTTTCAAAGGGTAGAAAGAATGGCAAAAACATATCCAGAGTTTGAAAGGTAATTGTTACTTTGTTGTAAGTGAACTTTGTGAAAGATTGTTTTGTTTTTCTTTGTTTTAAAGGGCTTTACTTAAGGATAATCAAAGGTTTAAGTGTGGCGGAATGTGATAGGGAAAAAATTCATCAATATTTTTCTAGTTATTTGAGGGTGTTTTGTGATACATTTATTGTAATAACTATACATATTCCTTCATATTTGATATTTTATCCTTGGAAAGGTGTTTTGAATTTTTATTGTAGAAAATGACGAAAAAAGTCAAAACTGTCGCCGTCAGAGCATAGCCGGTGCTGGCCATGACCTACGGAACTAACGCCAACCCCGATTTGGAAACAAGGGAATTTTTCAGTAAAAAATTAGAGCACGGTTGACACCGACTCTACTTTGTCCCATGTCGGCAAGTTTTCCAATTATGCATGGATTTGCTAATTTCCCAAGAGTTATGATATTTTTCAATCTCTACTCGGCCCAAAATTCTTAGAGAATGAATTTTAGCCTCTTAAAAACCTATTTAAACAAGAAAAACACAAAATAAAGATGTGAATCTAACAATCAAAGTTGTCAATCACTCACAAAATGAGAAGATTCATCATTCAAGGGACATTACTCAAGAAGGTTTCCAAAAAAAAAAAATGAGGGCTTGTCTGTGAGTTCTTTATTTTATATTTGTTTTCTTTTTCTAAAATAATGATGTAATTAATGTTTTCATTATAATTTGACATTGTTTTTGGGATTCATGATTTTTTGAAATAATTTAGTCTTTTTGATCAATTGATTATTTATCTTAGAATTTGATTACTTGTTTTTCTTACGAAGTTGATTAGTTGATTTTTGTTATTAACTTGGGTGAAAAGGGGGTTGATAATGATTTTAATTAATTAATTTCATATTTGTTATCTCTTAACTTACTTGAAAAGGGGGTTAATTGTCAAGAACATGGGTAACCAAAAGTTAGTTGATGATTGCTAGAACATAGATTCTTTAACAAATTTTATGTTTTCAATCACCTAGAATACAAGGATTTATATGAGGATTGATTTTAATGCATCTTTTGAGTAAGACTGGTGAGATAGAATATATTCATTAAGTTACTTAGAAGATAGGGAATCATGGATTGCAAACGAAGTGGTTCTAGTTTAATCCTTCATAAGACCAAGATATAATTGATTGTGATATTTACTAAATAATTTATTGTCATATTTTCAAAGGTATTTGTCTAAATTGCATATTTTTACATTCTTGAGTTGTATATATATATATATATATATATATATATATATATATATATATATATATATCATTTTCTTTTTATTTTCGTATCACTTTATTAGGTCGGTTGAATAATGAATAAAAAGTTATTAGTGTGTACTTATTCCTTTGAGGATCGATACTTGTTAATTCCCTATATTATGCTTGCGATGGGTATACTTACTCGTATTTGTATTTTGAAATTAATATTTTAATTAAAACTTGGCTAAGGGATAGATTTAAATTTAATGATTTTTGTACACCCAAAATTTACGCATAATCCGTCTTTTATAGGTGGTTTATTTTCTAAATGTGTTTATTATTTTTGGAACAAAAGTATGCAAACAACCACTTAATGTTTTCCAAGTGTGTTGAGACGACTTGCAAATATTTTTTACTAAATATTTAAATTTGCATTATACAAAAGAACTTTGAAATGTTCAAGTGCTTACACAGGACTTACTAGAAAGTAATTCCCACTTTATTTATACTATGATTTTTAGGAAGATCCTACATTGATAAGGTTGAGCTTGCCTAAGAATTGAAGACTTTGTTTATGATTACATATTTTTATTTTGGAATTGCTATGTTATTGTTTTTGTCTTGGACCATGTATAAGTATTGAGATTTCTTTGTAATAAGTTTTGATTGTTGATTAGGTTTTACCTTAGCTAGTTATAAAGACCCTTAGTCCTTAGGATGGGGCAACATCCCTACTCTTTTTTAGGGGTACTGGGGTGTTACAAGTGAATGTGGCATCTCGATCTCGCATAAAATTTTGATGATAAGTTTGAATGATATATAAGGATGGGTCTATGTATCCATTGTTAATTTGGTATTTTCATTTTAGCCTAATGAGAATGACGACCAAATAGTTGTCCGTGGGTACTGCTAGGCCCATAGTTGTGTCTCTAGACCTACGGGCACGAAATATGACATTTAGTATCAGAGCTAGTAACTAGTCTTCGGTGTAGGAACTAAGTCGCACTGCTTGGTTGGTCTTGGATTTGATTCATAAATTTGTCCTAACGAGGACACTTGGGCTTAAAAGGGGATGAATGTGACACCCCAATCCCACATAAAATTCTGATGGCCTAAATACCTTTTATCAACTTGAGATTTTCATTTTGACCCAATAAGAATGGTGTCCAAATCTTTGATCGTGGGTGCTGTTAAGCCCATAGTTGCATCTCTGGACCCGCGGGCACAGCGAGTGACAATAACCATAATGACTTAACACCTATTGGAATTTAACCAGGTGAGGGTTCAAAACTGATAACCCATAAAAAGTTTATACGATGTTTAAAAAAGGGATAGAAATAAAGGTGTGGAAGTAAACACCAAATGAAAGAATTCTTTACATCCTAGATAGATGCAACCATAAGCAAACACAAATGCTTCAGAGGGTCATACTACAAAAGACCAAGGAAGAAAAGATTAATGCAAATTAATTCCAATGAGAGATTCCTGGCTAAGGATACAAATCCATATTGGATTTAATTGCACTATAATTTATATTGTTGGCTAAGCTGGCTGCAGAACTTAGTGGAATGGTAGGTTGATAGCGTCATTAGGGTGGAGAGAGATAAACCACATCCACCTATCCTTTTCATCCTTCAAATTGTTTAGAATAATTCAATACTATAGCATTTGACAAAAAATGTTCTGAGCCAAAAGAGCGTAGATTAATTAGTTGCTTTGGGATAGGTGGGTGCTATCTAATACCTGGTGCCATCATCTTCCTGGTTGTACTATACATTCTAACCATCATACACACATAAACAACTTAAATTAGTAAAAAAATTGCACTACTAAAAAAAAAATAAATCCAACTAATTGCGAATATTGCTTAACTTAGACTCTGATACCATTTGTAACACCCCGGTACCCCCCAAAAAGGGATGGAGATATTGTCTTATCTTAAGAACCAAAAGTCTTTATAACTAGGTAAGGTAAAACCTAATCAATAATCAAAACTTATTACAAAGAAATCTCAATTCTTATACATGGCCCAAGACTAAAACAATAACAAAGCACTTCCAAAATGAAAATATGTAATCATAAACAAAGTCTTCAATCTTTTAGACAAGCTCAACCTTGTCAAATTAGGATCTTCTTGAAAATCATGACATAAATAGAATGAGAAATACTTTTCAGTAAGTCCTGTGTGCACTTGAACATTTCAAAGTTCTTTTGTGTAATGAAAATTTAAATAATTGATAAAAAAAAAATTGCAAGTCATCTCAGCCCACTTGGAAAACATTGAGTGGTCGTTTGCACGCCTTTGCTCAAATGATAATAAACACATTTAGAAAATAAACCACGCATAAAAGACGAATTATGAAACCTTACATTATAGCCTAGTGTGATGAAACTCTATATCATGATAAGGCACTGTGCAACCCTGTATCATAGTGCAATGGGTGATCGGCCCAACATGAGAGATACTCCTCCATCTCTCACTCCAAACTTATCGATTGTCCATCTCTAGATAACAATTCACTTAGACTGAGTTGCTAGTTTGAACCGGCCTGATTAATTAGTATTAGCGTTTTATCTAGAAAGAGTTCACCTCCCAAAGGTGGCAATCATGGTTTTAGTGTAGCTTTGTTTGAAACTTTTATAAAATTATTATTTTGTTTGAGGAAAATTGTCCATGCTTACATTTCAAGGATATAGTTTCTTCGTCACAATATAAATAAAAATTAACTTGCAAATAGAGCATGTTTAGTGATGCATAAATTTTGGGTATATAAAAATGATCAAATTTAAATCCATCAATTAGTCAAGTTTTAATTAAAACATTAATCTAAAAATACACATACGAGCAAGTATACTCATCGCAAGCATAATATAGGGAATTAACGAGTATCGATCCTTAAAGAAACAAGTACACACTAATCACTTTTCATTCATTATTTAACCGAACCAAATAAAGTGAGAAAATAATAAAAAGAACAATAAAGAAATATATACAACTCAATGATATAGGAATATGCAATTTAGACAATTATCCTAGAACATATGATAATGAATCATCTAGCAATTATCTTAAATAATTATCATCTTGGCATCATGAAAGAATATAAAGTAAAATTCAATCATTTCCCAAGTCATGAATCTACTTAGATAGACTTCACTTCTTTCTCAATCCATGGAATCATTATCTTTTGATTAAATTAGCAGATTTCTCAATCAAACCAACATAACCAAAACATGCATTAAACTTAATTCCTCATAAACATGAAATTAGCAAATGACCATTTGCTTGAGGTGAAATCAACTAATCTTTGATCACTTTAGTCCTTTGATTTTAACTTTATTTCCCAAGTCCATTAAGATTTGACAAATATAAAATCAATGCAATGAACTCCTAACATCGTTTCCCAAGTCAATTAGAAGAACTCGCATCAATAACCAATGATAACAAATAATCAAATACCAAATATGATAGAAAATTGATCGAATAACTAAATTAACACAAAACCATGAATCTCAAAATAATGTTAAATTATAAATAAAATATTGAATACATCATTGTTTAAGAACAAGAAAATAAAGGTAAAAGAAAGCACTCATAGACAAGCATCTTTCTTCTCATTTGAAGACTCTTGAACAACCCTCCTTGAATGGTGAATCTCCTCCTTGAGTGATTTAAAACCTTGATTCTTGGATTCACTCTTTTAATTCCTTGTGTTTTCTCTTGATTTTTTGATGCCAAATTCGTTGCTTGAGGAGTTTTGGCCAAGTAGGAATTGAAAAATACCGAAATCTTTGAAAAATTACTAAATTTGTGCACAGGATTTCACCTCTCTAGAGCAGACCTGGCGTCGAGTCCTTTCAACCCACCTGGCATCAGGTGTGTTCTGTTTTTCTCTAAGTTTTTGCTTTGTTTTTCTCTACTTGGACCAGAATAGACCTAGCGCCGAATGTACTAGCTCGACCTGGCGCCAAGTGCATGATGGAAATTTTCACTTTTTGCTCGAAATCCACTTAATTCTGCATAGATATGTCAAAAACACTTTCTATAAGCAAAATGCCAAATAAGAAAGAATATGCCTAGTTATTACAACAAAAATATCTCAAATTAACCTCAAATAACTAGGAAAATAGTAATAATTTTAGCTCCTATCATTTAGCAAAGAGTTTATGTAAGGACTTACCTTCTCAACTTATATGATTTATTACAAGGTTATTGTGTTGTCCATTGACCTTGGAAATCCTCCTCTTCTATCACAGAAAATTAAAATACTTAATCAACCACTGCTCTAATTAGCCTCCTGTTCAAACTTCCTACTTTACCTAGGCACTTAAAGCTAAGTCTATCAAAATAAAGTTCACACAACCTGCATACTAACAAATAAAAAGGAGGAAGTAGTAGTAGTAGTAGTAATAATAATAATAATAATAATAATAATAATAATAATAATAATAATAATAATAATAATAATAATAATAATAATAATAATAATAATAATAATAATAATAATAATAATAATAACAACAACAATAATAATAATAATAATAATAATAATAATAATAATAATAATAATAATAATAATAAAATGGTAACAAATGATATCAATAATATATAAGTTATAGCAATCGCTACTAATAAATAATTATAATAAATAATAAACAATGATGGTAATCGATGATAATAAGTTATGGACAATAATTAGCATAGTAATAAATAATTATAACAGTTATAATAATAGATAATAAATAATAATTTTAGTAATAATATTAATAAATAACATTAATGAATAATGAATATTAGTTTGAATAATAATAGTATTATTAAATAAATAAAAATTACTATAAATATTAGATATTATCAATAACAATATTATAAATAATATTATATACTAAATTATATTATAAAAATTATAATAATGACTTGAATATAACAACATATACTAAAATATTATATTAAAGGAAGAAAAATTTGGGAATCTTATTTCATCAATTAGATATTTAGTAATAAACTAATTCACTAATGTTAAAACTAATGAGTATAAGAACAAATATACCAAGAAATAATATTAACTACCAATAAAGTATGGCTATGCTACCGTTTAATAAAATATATCAACCATCATACATGCTATATCAAATCATTTTATAATACACCTAATTTTCCCTTTAAATAATTCATACTTCAATGACCATCCTGAGAATTCAACACACAAGTACAGCTCTTCACTGGCCAAAAGACTTAGTACACCCGTAAAGCGTAAATTCAAACAGAAAAGCTTCTACATACATGCTTGAATAATCAATACTTCACCATCATGCTCCAACAACCGTAATTACAAACCCCACTAACCGAAAGTCCTTCAAGCGTCTACTTAATAAATGTAGAAATCAAAAGAAGAAATGAAGAGAACATAGTTTTACTTGTAGCGAAGGAACTCGTCAAATCCCACAATAACGAAGACTGCGAAGTGAGATCGTTTAATGTCTTGATTTGCCAAGGGAGGAAAACACTCTTGCCTTGGAAGATGAAATGTGTCGTGTATGGTTGTAGGGTTGATTTCATGAACTTGAAAAGAAGAGCACAAGGAGGTGAGCTTTGATCTTGCGTAGAGAAAAAGAAAGGATTGATAAAAGAAAGAGTTTATTTACCCTGGTTTTGACGTGTAAACAGTAGAAGCCGAGAATTCTAGGAGTGAGGATGGTTTTCCTAAGAAAGGCCAAATGAGAGGAGAGAGCTATACTGAGAGTTTATGAATGCTCAAATGTTTGTTCTGAATTTGTGATGAAATTAGGAAAGTATATTAGGGATAAATGCTTTGGTGCCTTCCCTTCCCCCCACCCCGACAATTGCTCCTTGGATAAAATGTATTATTCAACTGAGTGCTTATAGGAGTGGCTTCATGGGTTTAAAAATTCAAAGAAGGCCTTAAGTGATGTTTCTTCCAAACTTCCTATTACCAAGACTAGCGCCCAAAAGTAGGGCGCAGGTGGGTGTGTCGATTTGCATTGAGTACAGAAGAGGGAAAAGAAGAATGCTACGCAAGAGCTTTGGTTTCCCTGGTGTGCGCAGAAAGGAATTAGGAATGGTTAGTATTTTGTTTTCGAAAAAAAGGTACTTGATGCATATTTATTTGAGTATAAAAATCATATAAAAACTTAGCACATTCCCAATCAAGTTTACATTAAAACGTTATCCTTAAATTACACATATGAGCAAGTATATTCATCATTAACATAGCATATCGTTCAAACGAGTGTCGATCCTCAAGGAACAAGTATGCATTAATCCCTCTTCTTTCATTGTTTAACCGACTTTATAAAGAGAAAAGCAAAATAAAATAAAAAAAATAAAAATATATACATGTCAAGGATGGAGAAGTATGCAACTCACACCATTATTTTGACAATCATGATCTTAAAGTACCCAATCATTATCATAACTAATTATTCTCTTAGTATCATGAAGGATGAAGGATTAAGATAGATTCACTTCTTTTTCAATCTATGAAATCACTAATTTCTAGATAAATTAGAATCACTTGGTCTCGTCTCAACTAATTCACCCAAAAGATGCATTAAACACAATCCTTGATTAAATTCCCTTAGTCTCGGCAAATTTAAAATATGAAATTAACCAATAAATCCTTAGTCTCGGCAAACATCAATTAACCTTTAATTACCTAGTCTTCATCAATTAACCCCCTTGGTCTCAGTGAGTTAACAAACAACAAATATGAAATTAATAAATTGAAACCACCATCAACCCATTTGGTCTCAGCGAGTTAATAGAAAGAATCAATCAATTAATCTCGTAATAAGTTCAAGTAACTAAATACCAAGAAGAACAACCAATTACAATAAAACAATTAACATATCATTGTTCAAGAAAAAGAAAACAAAGTAAAAGAAAGCACTCATAGACAAGCCTGCTTCTTGCACAACCCTCCTTGTATTAAAGAATTCCTCCTTTGATTGAGTGATTTTCTGTGATGATCAATAAATTCTCCCTTTTCCTTTGTGTTTTTCATCTATTTATAGGCTTGGAAAGTGCCTAAACTCGTTGGTGTAATGTTCTGGATCGAGTAGAAGTAGGAAAGTACTAAAACTCCACAGATTACCAAAAAGCGTGTAGAAAAATCAAAGTTCCACCATTCCCTTAGAGCACAACTGGCGCCGCCTTGGCTCTCGGAGTCGGCGTCGGTTGTGTTCTGATTCTCTACTCGTTCGCTGATTTTTTTCTGAATTCCGCATAATGTATTCCAAAATACAGTTGGCGCCGCCTTGGCTACTGGAGCCGACGCCGGTTCCACTCTGTTTCACTCTGTTTTACCAATTTTTTGTCGCCTCGAAGTTCATGTCAACAATGTATGGCCGGTGCCGCCTCTATTCTATTTTGTGACGTTTTTGCTTCATTTTACCCCAAAAATCTGTAATAATGAACAAAATACCTTTCCAATGATAAATTTTCAAATATGAAGGAATATGACTAGTTATTGAACAAAATGTATCATAAAAGAACCTCAAATAACTAGAAAAAATATGACTAATTTAGCCTCTATCATATTCCCCCACACTTAGCTATTTGCTTGTCCTCAAGCAAAGTATCAAAGATAAGTAAGAAAATACAAGGTTTCATCAAATCACTCAATCAATTTCAAAACAATATGTCTAATTCTTTCTTCATTTAAGAATATAAAACACATGATACTACATCTTTTACAACACATGCAAGACTAGCGTAAGTGAATCATGACTTAGTAGACCCATCATAATATTTAATAATATTCTCAAACCATTGGAAAGAATTTAGTTAAAAAAGAATATGCATTCCATAAGCTTACTTTTTATACACTCTCTCCACTAATCCGAGGCATATAATGATTCTACTTAGGTCAAGTAGGACTTTTCAGCTTATCATGTAAGGCTAAAGGTTTGTAATATAACTTGTCAAACGAAGGATATAAGAGAATCAAATATCAAAGAACTGAGAGTTCACAAGAAAAGGATAAACAAAATGAATCAATAATTTTCAAACTCTTCTTGCTCTCCTATTCCAGAAATCAATCAAACCATAACCTTATTCAGTAATTACAACTCAACTTAAGCAAATCCTGTATTTTTTTTTCTCTTCTTTTTCTCATCTTTTCACTTTCTTCAACAACTCTTCTCTATTTTTCACAAGATCACTCGACTTTTTAGTAATGGTGTCAAAGATTTAATATGAACTCAACTTTTATAGCTCAATCACCATTCCTCTTGCAATCTTTCTTCTCTCTTTTTCTTTCAATTTTCTTTTCTTTTCACTGCTACTATTCTTTTCTTTTTCACTTTTTCTTCCATTCTTTCTATCAACTTTTGGTCTTCTTTTCTTGTTTTCAATTCATCTTTTCTCTCTCTTTTCTTTTTCTTGCTCAACACAACTATTGACACATGATTGAAAGTAACGAGTCAAGATCTTTCTCTAAGTATTCTTCCTCAACATTCTCCTACATATACTTTCATCCATCAAGAGTATGAAGATTTGGAAAATTATTCAAACTATCAGAAACAAGCAATGGACAAAGTACGATAATGGGTTTTAAAGAAAGAAATCAACAATTTAGACTCAAAATAGGCACCAGGGATAATATAAAAATAGGTAGGCTTGAAAAACTCAAACTATCCAAAGAAGACCTATTATCGTCATCCCTAAGTTAAATCATGACTGTTTTTCTTATTTCGCCTCGAGAGGTATTCAAGTAAGTTCTAGAATGCTTCATGAATTTTAGTAGAAAAATAGATTTAAGAAAAATATAAAGTATTTGATCAAGAACTATTCCGTCCAAGTGCGTGCAAAAAGTCATGCATAAGCCATAAATGATCTAGAACACATGCTCTATAATTCATCCTAAAGACATGTATTAAAAATACAGCTTGAAATGTCAAAGAAAATCAGAAAAATTTTTGAAAATTTTGCTCACACAAGAAGAATAAAGTATATGCATAGAAAAATTGTCAATCAAATCACTCCCCCACACTTTAACTAGACATTGTCCTCAATGGCCAATAAAATAGAACAAAGAATAAACAATGCTATGGGACCAAAAATAACGGGGGAAAGATAAGAAAGAAAATACTTCCATGACGGAGTAGCTCCAATTTTCCAAACTTTGTGCTCAAAATAAAATTGATAAAAACTTGGACAAAGTATTTCACCAAACCACTCCCCCATACTTAAATTGATCAATGTCCTCATCGACGAAAATTAAACACAAGAAAGCATCTCCAAAGGACTAAAAATAATAAGGGGTTATAAAGTTTAAGTAATACTGCCTAAGTGCAATAATGCTCCAATAGATAGCCAAGCTTAAGGTAAAGAGAAGGGTTTGTCCAAGAGGACTTTATGCCTATAAAACAAAACACAAATAAAAGCACACGAAAAATAATAATAAAATAAAAACATACCTAAATAAAAGAAAACAAACTAAAGAAAAAGACTAAAATGATAAAAATAAAACAAAAACTGTCTACACCCATCATGCTTCCTCATCAAACCTTGTGAAAAAAAAATTAAAGCTCAAAATAAAAGATAGGCATGATGAATGTAGAATGAAGAATGGAGGATTTTGAAAAATGGAAGGTTCATGAAAATAAATTTTTTTTTCACTAAAGCAAAACACATAAACCTCTTTCTCTAACATTTCTTTAGATACATAAATATTGTTGTCAACATATAAGTGCACATGGTTTTTAAAGAATGCATCAAGCTTGAAATCACCGATTAATCCTTCAAAAGAATTTTTACAATTTAAAATACCCCTTTAAACTTAGTGTTTGAGTTTTTAAAAATGGGATTGGGAAATCCTTACTTTTCAATGCTTCTACAAATACCAAGTTACCTCCCTGAGATTGGGGTGAAAGGTAGAATTTGTCAACATCTTCAAAAGGTTTCTTAGAATGAATGATAAATTCAACTTTTTGAGGTATGTTGAACTCCATACATCATCATTGGGATCATTGTTCTCCAAGAAGTAAGAAGAGCTTAAGAAATCATGTGACAAAGAAATATTAGAATTATGACCACATAGAGTAGAATCAAATACCTCTCTTCTCACATCATGCAATTGTCCCTTATAGCCTCTTTTTTTTTATTTTTTTTTTCATGGTCAATTATATGGGCTAGCATGAACTCATGAGCCTCCTCAACAATCTTAACTAATTGTTTTCTTTGATCGCCCAATCATTGCGAAACTTCCTTATGCCACTGAACAGGTGAATTTGTATTGGCAACAAAAGAATTCACTAATTCTTCTAATGACGTCTCACTAAAAACATCAATGTTAGCTTGTAATTTTACCAATTTATCATCAATACACGAATGCCCCCCCCCTTTTTTTACTAAAAACTATCCTAATCGAATGCATGACCACGAATTCATCAATTAAATATTAATACAGAAATAAATAATAAAATAAAATAAATTCAGTTCGTCTAAAATATCGTGTTCGCAAAAGTCCAAACCTGAAAATAAGAAGAGTTAGTATTGACTCAAAATTATAGACGTAGAAATCATCCAATTCACAATACAAAGAGTACACATATTCCATATTAACATTAGGTTAGTAAAATTAAATAACTAAATATACAATATATACAAACATACAAAGATAAGTAGTTATTATGAACATGTATCTACCTATTTATATATTTACAACATATAATGAAATTAAAATACAACTATACAAGCAACAAAATAGGCCACTTATTCATACAAGGAACATATATACATATTTACATATTTACATGGTTAAATTAACAAAATCTAAACTTTCATGATATTGTTTCTCGACAACGGCGCCAAAAACTTGGTGTCAACTCAAGTTTTTCAAAAACACCTCTATGATGAAATAGAAAAATATCCTAATCCCCGGCAATGGCGCCAAAAACTTAATGCGTATTTATTTGGGTATAAAAATCATATAAAAACTCAGCACATTCCCAATCAAGTTTACATTAAAACGTTAATCCCAAATTACACATATGAGCAAGCATACTCATCATTAATATAGCATATGGTTCAAACAAGTGTCGATCCTCAAGGAACAAGTATGCATTAATCCCTCTTCTTTCATTGTTTAACCAACTCTATAAAGTGAAAAGCAAAATAAAATAAAAAAAATAAAAATATATACATGTCAAGGATGGAAAAGTATGCAACTCAAAAAATTATTTTGACAACCATGATCTTAAAGTACCCAATCATTATCATAACTAATTATTCTCTTAGCATCATGAAAGATTAAGATAGATTCACTTCTTTTTCAATCCATGAAATCACTAATTTCTAAATAAATTAGAATCACTTGGTCTCGTCTCAACTAATTCACCCAAAAGATGCATTAAACATAATCCTTGATTAAATTCCCTTGGTCTCAGCGAATTTAAAACATGAAATTAACTAATAAATCCTTGGTCTCGGCAAATATCAATTAACCTTTAATTACCTAGTCTTCATCAATTAACCCCCTTGGTCTTAGTGAGTTAACAGACAACAAATATAAAATTAATAAATTGAAATCACCATCAACCCCTTTGGTCTCAGCGAGTTAATGGAAAGAACCAATCAATTAATCTCGTAATAAGCTCAAGTAACTAAATACCAAGAAGAACGACCAATTAGTCAAAAGATCAAATAACTCTAAAGATCATGAATATCTAAAACAATGTCAAATTACAATAAAACAATTAACATATCATTGTTCAAGAAAAAGAAAACAAAGTAAAAGAAAGCACTCATAGACAAGCCTGCTTCTTGCACAACCCTCCTTGTATTGAAGAATTCCTCATTTGATTGAGTGATTTTCTGTGATGATCAATGAATTCTCCATTTTTCTTTGTGTTTTTCATTTATTTATAGGCTTGGAAAGTGCCTAAACTCATTGGTGTAGTGTTCTAGACCAAGTAGAAGTAGGAAAGTACTAAAACTCCATAGATTACTAGAAACCGCGTAAAAAAATCAAAGCTCCGCCATTCCCTCAGAGCACAGCCGGCACCGCCTTGGCTCTCACAGTTGGCGCCGGTTGTGTTCTGGTTCTCTACTCGTTCGTCGATTTTTTTTCGAATTCCACACAATGTATTCCAGAATACAGCCGGTGCCACCTTGGCTACTGGAGCCAGTGCCGGTTCCACTCTGTTTCACCAATTTTTTATCGTCTTGAAGTTCGTGTCAACAATGCATGACCGACACCGGTTCCTGTGTCCTGGCGGACACCACCTCTATTCTATTTTGTGACGTTTTTGCATCGTTTTACTCCAAAAATCTATAATAATGAACAAAATACCTTTCCAAGGGTAAAATTTCAAATATAAAGGAATATAACTAGTTATTGAACAAAATGTATCACAAAAGAGCCTCAAATATCTAGAAAAAAATATAACTAATTTAGCCCTTATCAGTACTTAAACTAATAGAGGATAAATTAAGTGATAGTTGAGAAAAACTAGTTTTATATCCTATATCCCCTCTCAAAAACCGAAATGCTTGATTTTAGAAACTTTAGCACCTCAAATCATATGTCTAACGTGCGAATAGAAGTTGGTCGAATTAAAAGGAGATGGATGAAAGTAAAATCCAAATTTTGAAATAATGTAATGCTTCAATGAGTTATAAAAATCTGGCATTTTGAAGATAAATCATCCTAGATTAGGATGAATTATAGAAGCTCTAAAATTCAAATGATCCCTAAGCTGCTCTACCAAAATTTTAAGTCATGCTTCAAGTATCCATTCCACATTTTAGCTAGACTAGGATTTTATCCTCAAATATTTGTAAACATATTGACACTCATAATTTATTAAAGTGCTAAACAGTTTAATTTCTAACTTGCAAATTCAAACTCTAAAAAAAAGAGTTTTTTCTTAGCTAGGTAAATGCCGGCCAAACTAAAGGAATAAACCATATTTTATTTTGCAAACTCCTTGCTAGATAAAATGCATGGAATCAGGATTCTAGTAGCAGCAATATCGGTTAGCATATGCAGTCAGGAGACCTTCCAAAACTAATTTTAATTTTGCATTCAGAATATTAAGAACCTACTAGTTGTGTGAGTGAAGGAAAACAATAGCTAACCACTTAACAAGAATTTGGAAATTATGTGAGCTGGATTTCGGTCATCATTAGGATAGCAAAACAATCAAACGAGAATTGAAGATGTTGGCCAAATAAAAATTAAGAACGTGATCCGGGTAGACCTTTGTGGCCATTTAGAATATGTATATACTAAGTGTTGCTGCACAAAAGGGGAGCCGATGAAATTGGCGATCGACTTCTCTTCCGATGAATATAAGTAGTCCGATGAAAGAATGAATGCAAGAGTCGGACCTTTTAAAAGATGTGGGTTCTTTGAACTTATTATAAAAAGGGTTCAAGAAAGTAGAAAGATTGTATGTAGAAGTCAAAAGGAACTAGAATTGATGTGTTTCGATTGATTTTTGACAAAAAGAAGTACAGAAATACTGGAATTTAAACCCAAAGTAAAATGAAATAGAAAACTGGTAACTAAGAAATAAAGGAGTACCAAAATATTGGAATTTAAACTCAGAGTATAACGAAACTGAAAACTGGTAACTAAGAAATAAAGGGAAACACCTTAATCTAAACAAAGCTATGAAGAAAGACAAGAAGAAATACAGAATAAAAAGGAAATTGAAACTTTAAACTGGTAATCTTCTAGATGTGTTTTTTCTGTCTTAGGAATCTTTACCCATTTTATACTTGTTGTGGTATTGTAACCGACTATCTATTCGTGGAGAAAATTTCATTTCATGGCTCAACTTTAACAATTGGGTGTAGTAGTGCTTTACCGATTGTGTCGAGGTATCGGGGTGATGTCTGTCAACTCAACAATTCTTGGTTTTGATGTTGACTGAGTACATCGATTGAGAAGTAACTAACGTCTTCATCGGTTTGGAGAAATTCATATTTGTATCAGCTCAATATTACCGTTGTAACGGCTCGACTATAGTTGACGTCAACACATGCCCTCCGAGTCTTGTTGTTTTATGCCGCAATTAGGTGAAGCGATAGGAATCGTACCTCTTTTAATTCGTAGCCATTCTTTTTGTGATAACACAGAAGCATTTTGAACGTTATAGAAGGATTCCGACTCTTTGGCTTTGAAACCCGTGAACGGCTAAGCTTCAAATTTTACTTTAAATAACTGTGGTCCCCATCACTCCTTCTTCATCGATACGAATCCCTTTCCTCTGAGAAACTTTACTTCGATCAGACTTCTAATCCTCTCGTGAAATTTGACAGTATTTCTTGCACTTCCTTTGTCGACGATTTTTGAATCTCCATGGCCACCTTAGTCGATAACACTCTCTAACTTTGGTTCAATTCGACACAAACTTGTATGCGTTAGGACCTCGACTGTTGCTTACAGATGTTGCCATTGATCATCTATGATTTGCCTAGCCAGTGGATTTTGTCCTCCCGTTGAATCGAAATGACTGCTCCACGGCCGG
Organism: Voacanga thouarsii; assembly: GCA_026120185.1. Classification (NCBI taxonomy): domain Eukaryota; kingdom Viridiplantae; phylum Streptophyta; class Magnoliopsida; order Gentianales; family Apocynaceae; genus Voacanga; species Voacanga thouarsii. The sequence continues at coordinate 489,143 of JANUWF010000978.1, forward strand.
TCTCCCATTTTCCTTTCGCCATTGGCCGCGGCCCCTGAAAAAATATAGAGAATGGCGTGATCACTGTCACGCTACCTTTGGAGCATTTTGGGATTAATGGGGTATCAAAGATGCGTCATGATGTTAGATTTTGATATAACCTTCGATCGCAACCTCTTTGCTACAGTTCTGCTGTTCTGGTCTTCAGCAATCAATGGCTTCATATTTTCACACGGGATGTTTTCCCCAACAATCTTGGACATTTGCACCATTCTAGGCTTCCGATGCGATGGAGATGAAATCCCCAAACTCCACGATGACGAAAGCATGCCGACCGTTGAAGCCCGTCTAGATAAAGCCACTTCTTCCTATGGCAATTTCATGGTTGCCCAATGAGGCGTAGATGGCATTCCATCCGAGTAGGAGCAAGCCTCATTTCTATGGTTATAGCTCTATAAGTACATCCTTTGTTCTTACTCAGCCAGGATAAGCAATGAATATCGATACTACATATTGGCTCTGTTGAGGAAAAAGAGGCGTTGCGACCTGGTCTCCTTGGTACTGGCCTTGGTTTATCAAATGATGAATCAAATGATTTTGGCCTTGTCAACTGGAAATGACCCAACCAACCTCGGCAGCCTTCTCTGGATTATGCAATTGTGGCTTTACCAATATCTCTCCCAGTTTGGCGTTAACAACCTCTCCGGGGATTCTGCTGACTCTTCCGCCCAAGCTACTGGCCATCAGATGTTGAAAATCCCTCTGAACAGATCCTCAGCAAGTACCATTATGTCGTATCTTTATCAAAACCGACTGCATAATATACCCCACTTCTTCCCCTATGTTGCTCAGGAAACAGGCCCTCTTTGGTTGAAGAACCTTGCCGATGGGTCGGAGGGCACTCAACAAACCATCTAGTCCAAGATGCTATATCCTCGGGAACTTCTTTTAGGAGCTAAACCAGGCGCACAAAGTGCCAAATCATTCTGCGAACAGTACAACCCTCATTGCTTCTCTCGGTAATTTGGGTTTATTCAGGATATTCCCACTGATCCTAGCCATGTATCATCCTACGCTATCATGCCTACTCTATCGGCTGAAGACGTGAAAACTCTAGCCAATAAGTCCCTGACTATTGTCCGTTCCTTCGAGTATTATCATTTTCAAGTCATCTTGGAAGTTACACCTTACTTTAACCTATGGTGGTGACTGATGAGTGAGACATTTTTCTCTGCCTCTGTGGAAACATGGCTACTCAGGCTAGCTAGGCCAACATCAGTGGTGGTAGAGACGTTAGCATCAAGAAAAGGTAAGCAAAGCAAGATATCTGCCAGTTCTGTTGCCGCACAATCATTCCAAACACCGCTAGTGAAGAAAGCCCTACCCTTCTAGCTGCTGAAGAAGAAACATTTCTTCCTCTGCTTAGGCGATCCAAAAGGTGGTAAACCACCCACATCCCAATGATCGTCAAGGTCTGAATTTCCCGTACTGAGATTTTTTCGATACTCTTCTATTATAATCATAGGAACTAACACCTTTCATTCTCTTCCTTTACAGAAACAAAAGCTCAACCGATTGGTTATTTCTGACTCTTCTTCCGAGTTGATAAAAGCCATACCCCCTCTGTCGCTTGAGAAGACAACACCAGCTAAGGAAGAAACTTCGCCTACCTCTCCTTCACCATCTATACCTCCAACATTGGAGTCACCCGTCCCAGAAGAAATGGTGATTGATAAGTCTGCTCCACCTTTTGCAGAACCGGCCTTTGAACCCTCTAGGCTCTGAAAAAGATTGCTGCACTAGAACTATTGAACAGCCTAACCAAGGCTACCCTGCCGACCAACAAGCCTTCTTAGGACACAATCAGCCAAGCCCTCCTGCTACTCACACAATCGGCTAACACCAATATTCCTGTTGAACTAAAGCGTTTATCGGTTGATTATATGGAGCACATGAGGTTCACTCGGCACTTCTTCTCGGAGACCCAGAATAGGAGGGATGAAGCTTCCCATTAGCTTAAAGCTTTAGAAGGGCTCCGGGAGCAAGAAGTTTTTTTTGCAATCCCATTGCCTAGAAACCTCTGCCCGCTTAAGTGTTCTTCGAGCTGAAATCACAGAAAAAGTTGAAAGAGTTGAAACACTCAAAAAACAATTGCAGGAACTTCAGGCGGAGTTGGATTCCAAGAAGAAGATTCTGGAAGAAAAACTCGAGGCAGAAAGCGTATGTCACCAAACCACCTCCTCCCCAAAAGAATTAGCGGCTAAATTTTGGGATGAGCGGCTAATGCTGGAGGCAAAGAAAGAGCTGCTTCAAATAGAATTGTAGCACTCGGAAAAAGTGTTAGCTGATATGCAATCCTCGTGGGACAACTTTCAATCCTACATATCCACCAATTTTCATCATACCGATAAGGCTGGCCCCTCGGGTACTTATCCTGGAGATGCCGAAGTTCGTCTGCCCCCAACAGAGAAAATGACTATCAACCAAGAAGCAACCCAAGAAGAGGTGGCTAGCCAAATGGAATAGGAAATAGAAATCCCGCAGGAAACGACTTTGCCTAAAAAAGATCCGAATCAGCTTGCTATAGTTCCGTTTGCTCAGCCGATCGAGACGCCTCATACTCCGTCTGAGGAAAATTAATTTTTAGAATAAGTCTAACTCAGTCTTGAATATAGTGGTCATCTGATCGAACTTTTTGTGATCAGCTATATTCATAAATGGAAACATCCTTTCTCTTTTCCTTCTTTTTTGCTATTGTTGTTTTTCTTTTTTTTTCCCTCTTTTTCTACCATGGTTCTCTCCCAAAATGTAGGATAAAATTTTTTCAAATATTTTTCATTTATGGCATTACTTACCTCCTTTCTGTCGGGGGTCATCAGCCGATAAGCCCCTCCGTCGAAAACTTATGTAACAAAAAAAAAAATCCTTCCCAAAAAGCGGATTGCTTGCCATAGCATGGGTCATTTGGTGTAACTAGTAGTATGGTTTTTAAATCATATCTCCTTCTTGAAAGTTCCTTACTTGCACTTTTCGGTTATAGGCCCTTGTTATCTTCTCCTTATGCCTTTTGATGTTTTCTAGTGCTGCCTATCAGTCCTCTTCAACCTAATCCAAACTCATAACCAATGCTAGTTTGTAATCCTCAATTGACAAATAATGTTGGTAAGCTACTCGAGCTGATTGCAATGATAGCTTAGCAGGTAATATCACAAATTGCCCATGTGTCAGCCTAAATGGCGTGAAACCTATAGCAGTTTTGAAGGCATTCCGATAAGTCCACAGAACCTCCTGAAATGTTTCGTGCTACCTTCTAGGATTATCTTCCAAAGACTTTCGAATCATGCTAATCAAGGTCTTATTTATAGCCTCATCTTGACCATTAGCATGTGCATAATACGAGGATGAATGTAATAGTTTGACTTTGAATTGGGTTAGAAAGTTGCATACCTTATTTCCCGTGAACATAGTTCCTTGGTCCACCGATACTGTTTCAGGTATGCTGAAACGAAACAAAATATTCTACTAAAGGAAGATGGCAACCGTAGGCTGGGTTACCCTAGTCAGAGCTTGTGCCTCTACCCACTTAGTAAAATAATTCGTTACCACTAAGATAAAAGTCTGCCCTTTAGTCGATGACGGATGAATCTTGCCAATGACATTTAGGGCCCAACCCCTGAAAAGCCACGGTTTGATGATAGGATGCAATTCCACAAAAGGCACATGTACTAAAGGACTATGCTTTTGACACGCTTTACAATTGCATAGGCTATACAGTCCATAGTCATGGAGGGCCAATAGAACCCACGACGTTGCAGTGTCCATTTTAACTTTGGACCTGCCTGGTGAGCACCGTATAGACCTTCATGCACTTCGGCTAACACTTGCGATGTTTCTTGCTTTGATAAGCACTTTAGTAAAACTCCTGAATGACTCCTTCTGAATAAATCGTTTCTGATCAGCACAAAGTTCAACGCTTTGCACTATACTTCTCGCGATGCATGATCATTAGGTTTCTACAAATAGGAAACGATATCAGAACGCCAGTTTTCTTCATGTTCCTCTCTTGATATCTGTTGGCACATCACTACCTCGACTCTTATCCTAAATCATGAAGCCATTTAAGCCAAGTCGTTTGCACCTCAGTTCTTAGCTCAAGGGATGTAAGTCAACATAAGTTTCAAAAAGTGCTGCAACAATGCCTTTACTTCCTGTAATTTATCTATCAAAATAAGGTTAGTGCATTTATACTCACCTGAAACCTGTCAGATTACAATTTGAAAGTCCTCCATTATATTGACCACTTGTGCATCCAAAGCCTTTAAAATCCGAAGCCCCAAAATGAGGGCATCATACTCTGCCTGATTATTTGAAGTTCCTTTCCTTAATTCAAAAAAAATTCTTCCTTGTTGTCCACAAGGGGCTTCAATGACCAAGTTGACGCCTGCCTTAAATTGAGTGCTAGATCGATCAAATTGCAACCCCCATGGCTTACATGAAATGTATCTTTGGGCCTCTTCTTTTTCAAGATTGGGCACTTCTAAACAAGGGTGTTCTGCCAAAAAATCGGCTATGGACTGACCTTTAATTTCTTTCAAAGGCACGTGAGTTAAAGAAAAAACATATAGCTTAATTGCCCATTTTATTAATTGTCCTTGTAGCAGGGAGCAATTCAACAAATATTTGACCAGATCAATTTTGAACAAAACTTGCACTTTCCTAGGTAACAGATAATGTTCTAGTTTTGTGCATGCATAATATAAAAACAAGTATAGTTTTTCAACGGAAGAATACCTTGTTTCGGTATCCATTAGATTTTGGCTAGAGTAATTGTAATACCCCGCCCAAAACCACCTTTAACTATGGGGAAAAGTCATGCATTGCATAGCATCTTGCATTATATGTGGTAGCTAGAATAATTCTATTTGCATAGATGCATGTGAATTTTTCCGTTACTCTTGCATTTGAATTAATTGACGTGAAATAGTTGTGTTGTTAAAGATTTGGTTAAGGGAGGTTAGGTCGAAGATTTGGAAGGATGAGTATTGGGGTGGTAAGAACTTCTTGTAGAAAAATTAGTATTGGAGTTGTTTTGGAATAGCGGGGAGGTTGGTGATTTCCTTTGGTGACCCGAGTTCGAATCCTACCTTCTGTGAAGTAAATTTCTCTTCTTGAAATTCTTTTCTTTAGACCGTTTCTTATCTTGGCCGAAAAAGAATCTAGCTATCCTAGAGAAATTTTAGTATTTTTACTCCAAGGAAATAAGTCTCCATATTTATTTCCTAAATTCAAGGACTTGGATGTGAATAAAGTTCACCTTTAATTTTCAGCTTGTGTTCCTTAAGATTTTCAAAAAAACCCTAGCTAGTAATTAAAATATTAGCTTGATTTTAGTTAGATAGATGTTTCCATGGATAGGTGGAATTAATGAATCCTTTTCCTAGTAGGAAATCTTGTTGATTTTAATCCTAAAATGTTAGCTAAAAAAATCTGGAAAAAAATTCCAGCAAGTGCCGCCATCTTGGAGCACCTTTAGCTCAATCCAAACTCTTCTAGGACTAGAGGAAATCTTGTCCAAATCCTTGATAAAACCAGATTTTATTCCAATCCAAATTCAACTAGGATTTCTTCCTTTTCCTAGCTGAATTTCGGCAGCTTTGAATCTACATAAGCTGTCCGAAATTCCAGCTCCTTTAGCTACAATCCAACTCTGAAAATCCTAGCTCAAACCACCTAGAATACTCCTTAATAATTCAACTACCCTAGCTGCACAAAACCAGAATTTCTAGCACCAAAAATTACTGATTTTCGGCAGCTTGGAAACCAGAAAAATTCGGCCAGCTTGCACAGAATTTTCGTCCAGCTGTGCACTCCAAAACCCACGAAATTTTGCACTTCAAAACCTACCAAAACTCCTTGTTGATTAAGCCAATATCAGCGCCCAAAACCCTCACCTTTTCCCTGGAAATTTCGGCAGAATGGCAGCTTGAACAATCCAGATTTTATTCTCCTCTTGTTCAGCGATTTTCACAGCACTTGCACAGGATTTTCAGTCATCAAAACTCACTCAAATTCTTCTTTGTTTGGCCCAAAATTCTGAACACATTCAGCCCTTCCTTTGAGCAGTGTTTCGGCCAGCTTAGGGGAGCAAATTGCAGAATTTTTCCCTCCATAAAACTCCCCTAAAATCGGCAGCAAGGAGGCGTGCGCAAGCTGAAATTTCGCTCTTGCTGTCCAAGAAACCTAAAGCCATTAGGAGTCTTTCTAAACATCACCATCTAACCCTAAACCAACCTTCTCCAACTTTAAATCATAACCACCGTTTACCCTCTCCATTCTACACGAAAATTTCAGCAACTCCTCTCTGCAAATTTTCGAAAATACAAGAGTTGTTCCAAGCAAAAATCGCACACACCTTAAGGTAAGCACAAATCCTTTCAACCTCTTGATGCCGTTTTCTCTAATGATTTTTTTCTCTTTCTTCTACCCTTAAATCACGTCCAATAGAGGATGATTTCCTCTTCTTCCTAAATTTTCGATCAAGAGAAGCAAATGAGGTAGCTTCTCTCTTCTTCTCAAGCGAACTCGGGACGATCACCATAGGAGCATCGAGACCTCATTACCCGGTAGTTGCAAGGTAAGGGAATACCCTCCCTTGATGTCGAAAGTAAAGTTTAATGGTGTTTATTAGCGAGATAAACATGTGGTCGTAGTATTTGATCTTTGGGGATTGAATAGTTTACTTAGAATTAAATAGGAGATTGCGAATTGTTATGGAAATAAATGGGATTAGAGCATGTTTGAATTAATTGAGACCCTGATCATGATATTATATGGTTTAGATTAGGAGGATAATTGAGGAAAGCCAGTTCTGATTTTTATCTCGTTATCTGAGGGATATCAAGTAAGTCCTTGCATAAACTCTTTTATTAAACGTTGTGATGGTAAGTCCGTCTATAAACTGTTTTGTTAAAGGTTGTGATGGCAAGTCTATGTTGTGAAGCTTTGTAAAGCTATTGTTAAACAATGTTTGCTTGGGTTGTAAACGTGGATATTTATTCTTTAAACGGTTTTGTCAAACTAACGATTTTTAGCAAGAAAACTATTCTTTTCCTTAAATTTTTAGAAATCTCTTTTAAAGAAAATCATGTTTTACAAAGCCAAGGTTTGAAAATATTTTAAATCAGGAATTGACGGATATGTTCGTTGAGTACTCAATAAGGGTAGGCTAATAATACTAGTCTTGGAGGGCTAGCGTAAGTCTTCTGGCAGGAGGCCACCTCCAGAAGATGAACTCTGCTTGAAAAGGCGACAGTGTTGGTTGGTCAGGCCAGTCCGAACTAGCATTATGCCTGAAAGGTATTATTTATATTCCCGGCATGGACACCCGGATGGTTTTGTTGGGTGTAGAGATGGAGAAGTATCTCACCCGGTGAGCTGTACACTCACCTTGATCAGAACGTCCAACGTGTGGTAATCTGGTCCGGACAAGGTGCACAAAGTGTGGTGCCTTGGCCAACTTATTCTCATGGAGCCCAGCGTGTGGTGACATGACTTTTATCCGAGTGGAGGATTTATTTTGTACAAAGTATGAGAATGAGAAAAACCCACTCCTTGCGAAAAGAGATTGTTTATGACTTGCCAAATTATTTTTACAAATGTTTTACACTTTGCATACACGAACTATTTAAAAACACCATGAGCACACACAGGACTTACTGAGATTTATTCTCACACTGTTTTACATCATGTTTTCAGGGGATAGACTGTGCTGAGTCAGCGGGGCATGTAATAGTTGAAGCTTTTGCTATTTTCTCTATCCGTTCTAGGAGACATTTATTGCTTATACTTCTAAACAATATTTTGTTTCATTCCGTTTTGCTCCAAGTTGAGCCTGATGTAATAAGAATGTTTCTTTATTTATCTAAGTTGATCCTTGTGGAGATTGCCTTTATATTTTATACCTCGTTCTAAAGACCCCTTGTCCTACGGGACGGGGCGACATCCCCACCCTTTTAGGGTACGTAGTCGTGGGGTGTTACAGTAATACACTGCTCTTTCAGTCCCTTGCACATTGTCTTGAGCCAACAAACTTTCGATAGACTCCTAAGCCACCGAAATGTACAATTTTAGGGGCGTCTTATTGTGTGGCCGCATCAAAATAGGTGGTTGTGATAAAGCTACTTTGATCTGATCGAAAGCTGTCTAATGTATAGCCTGCCAAATAAACTCTTGAGCTAACTTCAACTGAAGTAAAGAGAAGAATGCCTTTTACTTTCCTACTGCATTTACTAAACAACATTGGAGAAAATTAATCTTCCTGATGAAACTCTAGAGTTCTTTCTTGGATCGCGGTGGTCTTGCCTGTAGAATATCCCTTTCTTGGTTCCGATCCACTTCAATTCCTCTTTGATGTACTAGAAATCCAAGAAAATTTTTAGCTGAAACTCCAAAGGTGCATTTGGCGAGATTGATTTTGAGCAGATGCTTACGCATTTGGAGAAATGCTTGCTCAAAACACATCAAGTGTTGTGAAAAGGTGGGCGACTTAACCACCAGATCATCAATGTAAATTTCCATTGTTCTACCGATGAGATCATGAAAAATGAGGTTCATGAATCTCTAGAAAGTAGCCCCAACATTCTTCAGGCTGAAAAGCATGACTAACTATTCGAACAAACCGATGGAGCCTGGACATCGAAAAGTTGTATTTTCTGTATCCTCTTTGGCTATGAATATCTGATTATAACTAGAATACCCATCCATAAAGCTTAAAAATTAGTTCCCTGCTGTTGAGTCTACCAACATGTCAATCATTAGCATGGTGTATTCATCTTTTAGTGTAGCCAAATTCAAATTCCTGAAATTAACACAAACTCGCAGTTGGCCATTCTTTTTTATGACGAGAAACAATATTGGACACCCAGTCCACATATCGACAAGTATGGATGAAACCACACTGAAGTAACCTCTCGATTTTTTCTTTGATTCTAGGTAGGAGTATGGGATTAAAATGCTGGGTAGATTGCTTATAAGGCTTGAAACACTCCTTTACTAGTAGGCGATGATCAATGATGCCTCTGTCCAACCTTAGCATCTCATGATAATCCTATGCAAAGCAATCTTTGCACCTACAAATTAAAGTTGTTAGGACATTCTGTTGACAGAGAGTTAGGCATAAACTTATTTTTGTAGTTTTGTTTTCTCCAGGTCCTCCGATATCCACTTCTGCTAGCGAATCTTGAGCGATGAAGTTAAGTGCATATCGATCATCAGGATATTTTGTTCTCAAACCCTTACCTTCCATCCCTTCCGTTGTGATTTGATTGTGGGCCATGGTGAGCTTGGCACCCTAGCTCGGATCAAAGGTAGAACGGTAAAATAAAGCCTCATTCATGTGCACTTCTACTGAGAATAGGTTGGGATCGGCTCGTATCATTTCTACTCGTTCTCGATCCCAGATTAACATCAATTGGTGAAGTGTTGATGGGACACATAATTTGCGTGAATCCATTCTCTACCCAGTAGGATAGAATAAGTTGGCTTTGTAGTGATTACAAAGAAAACAATCTTACTGACCTTAGATCCCACTATCACCTCAAAGGTAATGACTCATTCTGCTTTGGCTACGTCTCCAGTAAAATTGAGCATTTGGACATATGTAGGAGACAAATCGGATTTGTCTTTACCCACGCCTCTTAAAATTATTAACCGCACTATATTCAGTACAGTCCCTTCATCGATGAAGACCCAAGAAAAGGGTTTTCCGTTGATATGCGCCTTGATGTACAACGGCTTGAGGTGATTAGTATGTTCTACCGTTGGGATTGGAAGAACATGCCTTCCGACGGAGGATTGAACTCGATGAGCTCAATGGTAGCCTCTTCCATTACATAATAGTCTTCTTCCACCACTTTTTGCTCAGCATTTGCTCAGGATTGTGATGGAATAATGCTAAGCATATTCTAACTCAAGACTAAATGCATTTTCTCGTCTACTCATTCCTCAGGTATTTGTCTCTACTGAGCTCGTTTCCTTTGTTCCCGCCATTTCTGAGTTTTTGTAAGATAGGAGTGATAACCCATAAAGAATGGCTCTTTATAAAGTATGTACACTATGAACTTCTTATCATTTCCATGAGAATAAGCTGTGAGAGTTGGGATGGTAAGCCGAGTGAAAATCGATGGTCGACCATCCAACCTTTAGAACATTGTTCTTTTCACTTCACAGGCTTTGAACTATTCCTTAATGAAAGAATCTCTTAGTTTATTTTCAACTTCTTCCTTACAGGTCTGTACCATGTGTGTATCGGCTATTGGAAAAGATCTGTATCGACTAAAGTTTCATCTCGTTTGTCAGCAAATCTCAGCCTTCCTTTTTGTAAGGGCTTCTGAATCGTGTTCTTGAAAACAACACAGCTATTAGTATTATGAGAAAATGAATTATGCCACTTACAGTATCTCTTCCCCTTCAACTCCTTTGGGCTTGGGATTTGTGACCAAACTATAAACGGATTTGTTTATCTTTGACCATCTAATCAAAGATTTATTTGGCATTTGATACATCGAATGTGTAGTTGGTTAGTCCTGCAAGAGACAATTCCTCCTTCCCTTTGCCAAGTTTTAAAAAGGGCAAGTATAAAATGAACTTTTCACTAATTCTGCTGCCATTACCTCCATCAGTTATTCCTCTTCGTTTTCTGTAACATCATCAACAACTGATATCATGGTTTGCCCATGAGAGAATTTGACAGACCGCTTCTTCTCCTTTTCCTTGATCATTTCTTCTATTCTGATAGAATGGGAAAATAAGCAGGATAAATCATAGAAATCTTGGAGAATGAGACGCTCCATGAGTTGCATATTCATTCTGTTGATGGTTATTCTAGCACACTCCATTTCTGGCAATAAGTGGTACATTTGGCTTTAGTCTACCGAAAACGCTCATTGAATTCTGCTACACCTTCGAATAGTTTTTGTTTAACCGCTAAAAGATCTGCTATAGAAACCTCAGGTGCCGATTTGAAAAACCGCTGATGAAAAATTCGTTCCATGTCTGGTCAAGAATACACATAATTGGGAGTTAAACTTGCATACTAAGTAAATGCTGCTCCTATTAAAGATAAAGGAAACAATTGCAATTTTTACCAGTTGCTATTCCTAAATTCTCCACATTGTGTTGTGAACCTCCCGATATGTTCCATAGGTGATTTATTACCATCTCCAGAGAACGTGGTGAACTCAGGCAATTTAAACCCTCGAGACAACACTGCCATAGAGTCTACCCATTTGAGATAGGGTTCTTGATAGACTGGTTGATCCCTGATCTACCAACGCAATGCTTCTGTCATTGCGTTAACATCGGCTGATGGTGTTGGTTGTTGACTCTGCAAGGAGGAATTTAGCATAGTTGGCTGAGAACTCGGTCTTGGGAGTGGGGCCATCTCAGGGTATCCTGCTCCCTACATCGAAAAGTTGTCGCCATTGTAGGATACATGAGAGGAACAGTTATAGGATAGCTCTATAGTCCCCCATACAGAGATAAAATACTCCTATTATAAGCTGCCATTGGAACAAATGATACTGGTATTCCCATCGGTGCCTAGACCCTTGTAATCGGGCATGGTGCTATTCTTTCCAGGAAAGGTTCTGTGGGAACAACGCTCTGTGCTACTAAAATTAGACCCCATTGGTGCCCCCCGAGCATCAGATATGACAGCTCCCTGCACAACAATTGTACTGACCCATAAGATAGTGCACTAACGGTCAAAGCAGGAGGGCACACAACTACCTAAGGTATTATCCCATGAGCATTTTACCTTAGTTCAAAATTATGGAGCTCGTTCTGAAGTAGCGGCTGGAACACTATGACAAATTGGGGAATAAGGCTCTGAATAAGTTTACCTGTACATTGCTCCATGGCCTGCTGTATGGCAGTTAAGGACGTGGATGTCAACTGAGACACCTGGGATGGAGACAAGGACTGTGATCCTTGCTTAGGAAGAGCAACTTGAGCATTGCTAGAAGTCGTTGCTGCAGCATCAAAAACCTCCTGTAAAGCATGAACTAGAGGCCGATTGGACGACTCTAATACAGGCCCTGAGGGCTACTGCTGAGGATTCGACATTAGGCGTCCTAAACACAATTGCAGCACAAAAGGGGAGCTGATGAAATTTGCGATTAACTTCTTTTCCGATGAATATAAGCAGTCCGATGGAAGAACGAATGCAAGAGTCGGACATTTTAAGATACGTGGGTTCTTTAAACTTACTATATAAAGGGTTCAAGAAAGTAGAAATATTGCATGCAGAAGTCAAAAGGAACTGGAATTGATGTGTCTCGACTGATTTTTGACCCAAAAAAAGTACAAAAATATTGGAATTTAAACCCAAAGTAAAATGAAATGGAAAACTGGTAACTAAGAAATAAAGGAAAATACCTGAATCTAATCAAAGCTATAAAGAAAGACAAGAAGAAATACGGAATAAAAAGGAAATTGAAACTTTAAACTAGTAATCTTCAGGATGTGTTTTTCTATCCTGGGAATCCTTACCCATTTTATGCTTATTGTGGTATTGTAACCGACTATTTGTTCGTAGAGAAAATTTCGCTTCATGGCTCAACTTTAGCGATTGGATATAATAGTGCTTTACCAATCGTGCCGAGATGTGAGGGTGATGTCTGTCGACTCAACGATTTTTTGTTTCGATGTTAACCGAGTACATCGGCTAAAAAGTAACTGACGTCATCATCAGCTTGGAGAAATTCCTATCAGTATCAGCTCAATATTACCGTTGCAACAACTCGAATATAGTTAACGTCAACACTAAATAATGATTTAAACTACTTAAAACCCAAAGAAACAGCAATTGACTAGAAAAGAACTCAAAAACCAAATTCCCACTTGGATTCCTTTTTGATAAGTAATACCCATAATCTTAGAAGGTTAAAATTTGAAAACAAATGGCAACTAGACATATGCATTCCCCGAGGAAGTTCGTCCAAAGCCAAATGAAGTCTAAACTCAACTTCTCATGTAAAACAAGACACATACATTTTTTCTTTAGGAACTCGAAAATTTAAAAGATGATGTCAATTAGATCAACAGTGGAATAAAAGTAAATGAAGAAGTGATTGTTAAACACTAAATCCAGGGTTCTAACTACTAGACCACAAAAGATCTTATGCGCTTCCATTTCCATCAAATCATTTTACCTCTATCTCATATATAACTCATCACCTCACTAATACCTTCACACGTAAAGTCTATTTACATAGACCAAATAATTTTCCCAAGATAGCCAAGCTACTCGATAAAGCCCAAAACATTCCAAGCAAATCACATATATAAATGTATGAAAAACTCTTATACACATGTTATATGCCATGCAATATATGCTTTCTCCTATATTCAAGGGCAGTTCTAGCCTGGGTATTATAGTTATGATGGTGCAGCTACTAATGTTTGGTCATGTGAAGTTACTCTTTATGTGCTGATGGCCAAGTATCTCCTATTCAACGAAACAGACCTTCCAACCTTGTATCAAAAGGTAAACTTCTGGAACATGTTAATATATTCATGTGTGAATTTATATTGTTAAGGTATGATATCCCAATTAACTATATTACAAGTTCATTGTGCATCTTGTTGATACTTATGTATTTATGTGCTAGTAATCTATGACAGGATGCTTATGTGGCATCATTCAGGCATGTCCGAGATTATACTTATGTATTCATCATTCGTTGGTGGTTAGTTGAAAATTCTTATTTTGTTAGCATGCTTTCTTGTGAATCAAGAAAGCTATTTAATTGGAAAATAGCAACTTTTTCACAATCTAATGTATAGGAATGGACACTAATGTGTATATTGAATTACAATTTATCTACATTTTTCTAGATTAAGTGTATCCATTTACACAAATTCAATTAGCTTGTGAATGTAGTTAGTTTCCTTTACCTATGATAGGCCATTATTTACCCATGACAAATTGTTGGTTTATGACATATTGTATGATTATCCATGCTTGGATATGTGGATTTTAAAATATATTCTATGTCAAATTTGTTGCCAAATAGTTTAGAATAGAATGGAAAATAAAGTTTTAGACTTAGCAATTTAGAATAGAATGAAAAAAAGGATTAGATATTTATTATTTGATTAAAGCACAATTGTTTGCTATTTTATTTGCTGGCATAATTTTTAGGGACGTGCATCATTATTGTTCTCTATTAGTGAATTAGTATTAGTTAAAAAGAAGTCGATATCATCTCTGTAATTTCTCTTGATATTTGAATATGCTACAACTTTTGCATTTATGGTTTTTATTTAATTGTACAACTTATTATTTAGTTATGAATATTGATTGTGGTCCTTTTAGAACTCATAGACTTTAGCATCCTATTTCCTATATTTGCAATAATGTTAATATTTGCCAAAAACTAGTTCTATTATGAATTTTCCTCTGGATTATGTTCTGTTTGATTAAATAAGAATTTATGTTGCTCTTTGTTTATTCTAGTATGAATGTTTAAAAATAAAATACAGTTTAAGTTTTTGTTATGGTTGTTTTGCTAGCATGCATAAGTTTTGGTACTTGTATTAGTTATCTTTTACATTATAGTATTGTCATTGTCACAATCTAGGTACCAAGAGGAATTGCAAAAAGAAAAAAATCTAATTGCCAATCAAACACATGAGGGGGAGAAACCTGAACCAGTTAATAAGGATCATTAGATGGAACTCTAACTCTACTCTGCCTGTATGTTATTCCTTTGTAATTGAGTTACCTTAGCATACCAAATTCTCAGTTGGCAAGAAAAATTACTCTAGGATGAGATGGATGGTGGTTGGTTTTAGACAATGTTTCAATTATGTGAATTATGGATATAGATGTACTTTTGATATGGATATACTTTTAATATTATACAGGATTACTTTATCAAATATGTGATTATGGATTATATAGTGATAATGTAATTTTAGATACCAACAGAAATCTATTGTTACCACTATAAATTTGTAGGTGCTTACCAATAGAAAATCTATTGGTAATTACTAACAATATAGTATTTTTGTACTATGATATTATCAACTTAATTTTAGTTGGTAAGCTATCAATTGGTATGATATTCTTAGATATCTACTAACTAAGTACCAACTAAATTGTCTGTTGGTAATGTGTAATATTTACCAACAAAATAAATATGCCAACTAAGGAACTATTAGAAAATTACCAATAAACTAATTAATTGGAAAAATGCCAACAAAATTACCAACAAAAGAATCAATTAAAAAAATTTTAATCACTTAATCGGTTAGTTGGTAATTTAACAAAATTACCAACATAAAATACTTAACTAAAAAAAACCATTACCAACCAAAATTTAATGTTATCAACTGTGAAATCTGTTGGTAATTATTAACCAACTTGAAAAAATCTTCTTCGTAATAATTTCCAACAGGCGTTTTACCAACAGACCAAATTTTGTTGGGAATCTATTAGTAATCCAGTATTACCAATAGAAATTGAAAAATTACTAACATAATTTATCAGTTGATAATTACCTTTTTTCTAGTAGTATATGTTAGAAATGTCAAAATGACCAAGAGGATCTTTAAATTTCATGGTGGAAATTGAATTACATCTAACTTGTTCTTTGGAGTGGAAGGATATATGTGATACACTTGATATCTTAAAATAATGGGTCAAAAATAGGAATTCCCTATTTTAGCACTAATGGCTAAGGTGATTCATGTTGTTCCTATTTCAACTGTTGCAGTAGAACAAGCTTTTAATGTTAAAGGAAACATTTTGAGTGAAAGTAGCTCATCAATGAAACTAGAAGTTGTTGAAGTTTAATCATGTTAAGATGATTAGATTAGAACCAAAGATCGTGAACAAGAAAATATATTGTGGGACTTCAATGAATTTTTGGACATGAACAGTAAAAGAACTAAAAGTACAGCCAAGAGTGATGACCATTAAGGTTAAGGGAAGAAAATTACGAAAATTTTAATTCTTCTACAATAGTGATAAACCTTAGAGGGGGATGAATAAAGTTTATGGCAAACAAATGCGATTTAAAAAATCTTTGATATTTTTTTTATAAAGGCCAAACAAGGTGATAGTTCAGAAATGCAGACTTATACGATGCGTAGGAACTTTCAAAACTCTTCTAAATGATGGAAAGAAGATCTATAGTTAAGATGAGCAAATAAAGCAACAATAACAGTTTTACCCAACTGCATAGAAGTCTTTAATCAAATCAATGAATACAAGAAAGAGTATAAAGCTCTCAAATCAGATGAACAGTAAAAACGCAGGTATAAAGAACAAGTAAAATGTAGAAGAAAATGCTCAATGATGTATAGTGGTTCGATCCTCAAACGACCTGCATCCACTACCTTAAGCACACACTTAAGAATTTTAACATAATCACTAAAACCTTTTTCCCAAATCAATGGTGGTAGGTAACACCAATCTTATACAAGAGGATTACCACGCTTGGTTTTACACCCAACCTCTACAAACACACAATCAAGGTTCACCCTAACTGGGTTTTACACCACAACCTTAATACATTCACAAAACAAGGCTTATCCCAACGATTTTTACACCACAATCTTGATACAAGATAGAATGAAGGAAAATTTACAGAAATAGCTCACAAGTTTGAGCAGATATGAACAGATGAGCACCAACTTCTTTTTACTTTTGAAGCAATTTGATCTCACTTTGAAGCATAATGAAAAGGAATATTTTTATATTCTAAAGTGCAAGGATGTTTCTTAGAAAGATAGCACAAAAATCTTACAGAAAATTGTGTTTAAATGGCTTATATAGAAGCAGCAAGTAGAGCACCAACGGCTAGTTTTACGCTGTCAGATTTTTTAGAGTTTTGTACTCAAGTATCGGGAGGGTGCATCCAAAAGGTAAATCTAAAATGACACTTTTTTAGGCAGAAACGATTTGACACTGTTCACAGAGTTTTGGACGAAGTTTTTGGGTGCAGAGTAATCCAAACTACTCAATCCAAAATTTTAAAGACTTAATACTTTAAAATCTTTTTGTTTGTGTGCTTCAAGGTAGAAATAATTGAATCATATCGTAAAGAATATGTAGGAATTTACATAGACAATACCTTAATAACGGTTCTTAGTCTAAGGTTCTTCCACAAGGACTTCTTGATATGCGATCTCTTAAACTTGGTCTTCTACTTGATCACCTATTCTTAGATTCTATTGCTCAAGAATTACTTAGCAATCTTATTTGCATGTTTTGAAAGAATTGAGATCAAACATGTCATATCACATGTAAATCACACAAGTTAGTCTTCATCAATATTTATCATAAGTCAAAACACAGGAAAATACCCTTAGGGCTAACAATATTTCCCTTTTTTAGTGATAACAAACTTGATGGAATTATGATATAAAAATAATTATATATACAGTAGGACATGTTAGATCAAGAGAAATAAGAATATTTTTCATTGAAATGCAATATCTCATAATAGGACTCAATGAGTACTTATGAGATTAAGATAAAAATTAAAGCATGTACTCATAAATATGGCTTAATGAGCCATGGCCCAACCTACCTCTATATCCTCCTTCCTTCTATCAAAGGACTATTCCACAAGAGAATAGTCGCAAATAGTAGTTACAAAAAAATATATAGATATGTACACAAGAAGGTATAGAAGATAAATCATAAGATGTAATGCTCCAACTTAGTATGTGCATATATGAACATAAGATATAGACCCTTGAAGTGCGTTTTAAGAATAAGACTAGATCCAAGGTTTTGGACTTCCAAAATGTGCATCCAAAATAGAGTAATATGCGGTAGAAGCTACCCTTTTAAAAAGTTATTTTTGGATTGCTATTTTGGATTGAAGAAATATGGGTCCAAAACTCCCCCTATGTATGTGCAGGGTAAAAAAGATTTTTCACAAAGACAGATCATAGGTTTTCAATCCAACCTAATTTTCTTAAGGTATTTCAACATAAGGAATTTTCTGTGCAACCAAAAAGAAGTTTTCATAAGCATAAATATCCTCATCATCCAAATATTTAAACAAAGTGCATATCACATCCATAGCCAAAAACAAATCATCCAGCTTATTCAAAATCAGTTAGAATGCATAATAAACTCATACACACACTTCAATCTCCTTAGTCTATAACAACAACTCAGCATAGTCTATCAAATCACCTAATTTTTTTACAGTCTGTATTCTCAAACCACAGCCATAAATAGACATAATTCATCTTAAGCCATATGAATTTATAATCCTCATAAGTAGTCACAATCATAATCCATAGATTTCAAATCATAACCCTCATACACTAACATACAACCACAATACATTCACAATTCACAATCCATATTTATAAGGGCAAAAACCAGTGAAAGAGATATCATGAAAGCAAAAATAAATTTGCACAACACAATGTTTGATCAACTCAAATCCCAAAAATGTATTTTACAGAATCACAAGCTTCTAAAGAAATTTCCAGTTTTCACATCACAATCTCCTCTTAGTCCATAGCACAGTCTTCATAATCGCATCAAATCATCAAATTCACAATCCTCCAATAATATAATTTCTCCCCATTTGTCATCAGTCAAAAAAATAACAATAAGCAGTAATATCCGAAGAATGCCCAAAACAAGGATAGTAATAATCCATAAGCAATATTAGTCAATAAGAAGTAGTAAACTAGTACTAATATCAGTCTAAGACTAAGATAAAGGAGTTCATAAAAAAATATAGTTCAGAAAGCAAGAAACTTTGCAAGAATAAAATTGTGCAAAGAATAAAATTGTGTCATCAAGAATAAAAGCTGGAAGAAGAAGTGATCATTCAACGGTCATTATGTGCCATATCTCATGAAATAAGGATAGTCACAGGCATAGCATTGGCACCATTCTTTGAATATTGTCCAATAATTTTGTTGGACTTTGTTTTACCACAACATGCTTCTACTTTCTGCTAGATGGGCTACCAAATGTAGCTAGTTTATCTTGCTTGGGAACATCCCTGTCAATAGTGGGTGCAGTAGTTGTGGGTTCTTTGGTGTGCAGAGATGAGACATTAGCAATATCAGTCTCTTTCTCATTCTCTTTCTCAGTCTCATTCTCTGGCTGAACATTAGTTTTTTCCCGTGTTGAAGGAATGACAGATTTAAGGCTCCGGCATGGGTGGAGGAACATTTTCAGTCGAATTGCTTGCAACTTCATATTTCTTTCCTTCCACATTTGTTAGTCTATTTCTCAATTTTTTGGTTCACATTTAACTTCTGCATTCAGACTATCTAGCTTGATGATAGCAAATTTATAGCAACCAAAATACTCTGAGTTATTCTACTTTCCTAATTTTTCTGCTTCCCTCAACTTGATGTTTCCTTTTAAATTTCAGTCTCAACTTTTCTTTTTGTGTGTTCTGATGTAGCAAATTTTCCTTGCCTTTCACCAAATTTTCTTTCTCTCCTTCAGTAACCTTTCTAAGTAATATCCATTGATTATTAGCTTAAATGGCTTCCATTTTCTCAAATAAATTTTTATTGTAGATGATTACCTTGCAGGGATAACCGTACTCAAATCAACATTGAAGTATTTGAATAGCTTGGTGAGAATGTTTCCAAAGAATAATGCTTTGTTTGATGTGTTCCGAGATTAAGTCAGCAATTTCACAACCAAAAATCCAAAGCTAATTTATTTTCCTTCTCATAGAGCTGGTATCAACACTATTTGCAAAAAACATACAGATATCTTGTGGCCAAGACTCGGTATCACTATGGTTGAGGTGTAGTAATCTCCTCATTCTATTTAACCATTTGTCATTTCGATCACTTGAATTTCTAAAGCTCTTGGCACCAGTAAATTTTATCTCATATCAACTCAGTTCAAACAAAATTTCAGAAATTTTCAAGCAATTCATTTAGAAAAATTGTACTCCGCTGTCTCTGACATATAAACAAAACCTGTTTAACATGTGATGGTCAAACTCGAGGTTTACTTCTCCAATTCTAGACATATACCACTGCACAATAAACCTGTTTACTATATCCTCATGTCATCCCTTTATCAGATTCGCATAGAATTTTCAAACCAGTGGGGCGTACACATTCTCATCAATTTGACAATAAAGCCCCTTATCCAAGATTCTCAACATATTCAGAATGATAGAAAATTTTAGAAATACTTCAACAATGAAAAGACCTTGGAATCAACCCGATAGCCCACAATAATAGTTCTATTTCTAAACTCCCAATCATTGTACTCAAATTCACCTATTTTGAGTTGAGAAATTGAGGTACCTGAGTGTCCATATTTTCCTCTTCTGGAGGTTATTTTGATAATGTACTTTGAGGAGTTAGTTCATCAATGGTAACTCATTTTTCCTTCTTCTTCGTAGATATCAGTCCGGCAACAACTAATTTCTTTTTTCATTGTCTTGCATTTCTTGAGCTCCTTATTAGTTATTGGCTCGGCGTCTTAGTTGGGATTTGGAGTTTTACCCATGGCGAACAGGATTGAAGGGTTTGATTTTTCTGATTTTGGCAAAAGAATGAAGGCCAAAGAAAAGAGAAAAGTTCTAAGGCAAATGACTTTTTTTTTTTTTTTTAATTTTTGAAATGAGAAGAAGATTCAAAAGAATTTGGAGTTGGGATTTGGAGTTTTACCCATGGCAAACAGGATTGAAGGGTTTGATTTTTTCTGATTTTGGCAAAAGAATGAAGGCCAAAGAAAAGAGAAAAGTTCTAAGGCAAACGAATTTTTTTTTTTTTTTTGAATTTTTGAAATGAGAAGAAGATTCAAATAAATTTGAATTCTTTTGGGGGTTTACAAGGTATTAAAGAGTATAAATTCAATTTAGTACATTTGAGAAAGGTTATTTATGAAAATAAGTAATGATATTCTGATAAGAAGAGAAAGAGTGTTGCGGCAAAAAAAACGGGAATGTTTAGAACTTAAAAATTTTGAATATTTGGATACAGATTGTCCATCCAATTTCCCTGTCCAAAAGGTGGAATAAAATAAGTTCTGTTGAGAAGATTTTAGATTCATATTATTTAGATATTGCATCCAAAAACTTTGTCCAAAAGTTGTATCTTCAGTAGTTCTACAAAAATAAACAAATAAATCTTTAGCAAATTGTCAATCATATAATTCTGGTAATTCTCAAACCTCTTTTCAGATGATTGAATCTTTCTTCAGCCAGTGGTTTGTGAATACATCTTTTGAGCAATTCCTTGGCATACTTGGCTTGATTTAGGAAAATATCATCGATAGTTTTCTTAGTTTGTAATCCGAGAAAAAAATTAAGTTCTCCCATAATACTTATCTCAATCCTCACTATATTATCTTGATAAATTTCTTGCATAGAGAATCATTAGTAACTCGAAGGATAGTATCATCAACATAGATTTGAACAGTAAGAAGGTCTTCAATATTTTCAAATTTTAAAGAATAGAGTGGTATCAATCAATCCTCTTGAAAAACTTTTTGAAAGTAGAAATTCACTAAGTCTTACATATTACGCACGAAGAGCTTGTTTTAAACCATAAAGAGTTTTGAAAATTTAAAGACATGGTTTGAAAAATATTCATGAATAAAATCAAAAGGTTGTTCTATATATACACTTCCTCTTCAATAAAATCATTTAAAAAAACTCTTAACATCTATTTGGTAAAGCATAAAGTTTTTGAATGATGCAAGGACAAGTAACATTCTAATGGATTCCAATTGAGCAATCGAGAGCAAAAGTTTCATCGTAATCAATGCCCTCTTCTTGATTGAATTCTTAGGCAACTAATCTGGTTTTACTTCTAATAACAATGACATGCTTATCAAGTTTATTTTTGAAAACCCACTTGGTATCAATTACAAGATGGTCAAGTGGTCTAGGGACAAGCTTCCAAACTTGATTCTTTTCAAATTGGTTCAGCTTTTCTTGTATGGCCATAATAAAAAAAAATTATCATGCAAGGCTGCATCAATTCAATTAGGTTCAGTGCTAGAAAGTAAAGCAAAATTATCAACAAAATACCATCTGATTTTAACTTCGTAGCTAGGATCACTAATGATATGTTCTTTTGGATGGACAGTTTTGGACTTCCAATCTTTTCACAGATTCTGATCAGTATGCTCGACGTCTTCTTGCTCACTTTGTTCAACTTATTATTCTTCTAGTGCTTCTTCTTTGGCATAGTTATCAAGTGATGGAGCTTCATGATATTAAATGCCATTTTTCTTTGAGCTACCTGTATTATTTTTATCAACATTACCTATACGGAGTATTTTTCCTTTTTCTTAGCTCTAAATGTGACACATTCATCATTTGCAGCTTGAATGTTATCCATTAGTGCAGCATTTTCCATCATGTGTCTTAAGCATCCATTATCCAAGAATCATTTTGTGGAGCTCAATTTTTGCAACTGATGTACCAATTCATGAGATGGTGCAATGCCTTTTGATACCCACATTTTCTTGGGTCCACGGGAGTTAGTAATAGTTCCTCTAATTTTTCAAACTGTTTTTGCATCGGATTCTACTTTCTTCTTAACATGACACTTAGATGCTTTGTATTCATATTTTTCACAATATGTGCAACAAATATGTGTCATATATGATGAAGCAGTTTTTACAAAGTAAGATTTGTAATTTCTTGCTTTGATCTTATGCCTATAGCCTAGATCATTTCGGTTTCCAGCCATGTGTTATGCACCAAGTAATTTTTCTAAATTATTTTTGCCATTTGTAAACTTTTCAATGCATGTAGTGAGATCATCAACTCTATTTTTCATGTCATCAAAATTCCTGACCATAATTTCAAGAGAATGAACTTTGTCACACAAGTATTTGTTCTTAAGTGTCATACAATGCAAAAAAGTTAGGATAACATCATTTTCAATATTTGAGCACATAATGGAATCAAGTAATGCTTTGTTCTCATTCAACAGTTTAGCATTGTCATCTAACAAGAAATCAATTTTCAGTTTCATTTCCTTGTTTCTTCTAGATAGATTTTTGAGATCATGAAACATGTTAAAAAGTAGCTTATTGGGATCATCAAGCTTTTCACAATCAGAATCATGTAACTCTGGAATTAGAAGAAGTAGGATTTACCTTATCTTCCATGGCCATGAAACAAATGTTTACTTTTTCATTTTCAGAATCACAGTTTTCTTCTATCTCAGATTCAGCTTAATCCTGATTCAGCTTAATCATGAGCTCCAATCAATCCTTTTCTTATCTTCTTGTTGTGCTTGGCTTCTATTTCTTTTGTTATTGGGCAATCAGAAATAAAATACTCCATACTCTTACATTCATAGCATTGAGGTTTGAAGAACGAAGTTTGTACTTTCTTTTTGATAAATTTTTTACCTTTGCTGAAGTTACCTTTTCTGAACATCTTCTTGAATTTTCGAGCAACCATGGTCATTTCTTCATTGTCCAGATCAGTACCACCATCATAATCACTTTGATCACTATTAGGCTCTTTATTTCTTGCTTTTAAGGTAGTTCTTCTTTTGCCTCCATCATCTTCATCATGCTCTTGAAACTTTTTCAGTTTCATTTTATGAGTTAATAGGGAGCCAATTAGCTCTGCAGTGGGTAGTCCAAAACGATTTGATACTGTTCACAGAGTTTTGGACGAAACTTTTAAATGCGGAGTAATCCAAACTACTCAATCTAAAATTCTAAAGACTTAAGACTTTGAAATCTTTTTATTTGTGTTCTTCAAGGTAGAAATAAACTGAATCATAAGTTAAAAAAGATGTAGAAATTTACACAGACCATACCTTAACAACGGTTCTTAGTCTAAGGTTCTTCCATAAGGACTTCTTGGTATGTAATATCTTAAACTTAGTTTTCTACTTGATCACCCATTCTTGGATTCTATTGCACAAGAGTTGCTTAGCAATCTTATTTGCATGCTTTGAAAGAATTGAGGTCAAACATGTCCTATCACATGCAAATTACACAAGTTAGTCATTATTAATATTTGTTATAAGTCAAAATATAGGAAAATGCCCTCAGAGCTAACAAAGAGGATATGTAAGCAACTTAATTTTAGGAAATTAAAATTGAATTCAAATTCTTTATTTTTATAGTTTTTAATTGTTTTTAAATCACTTTTATACTTTTTACATCCTAAAAACTTCTTAAAAGTTTTCAATAAATTTTTTTAAAAAATCCAAAAATCGATGATTGGTCAGTTTACCAACTTTAACCTTAATCGCCAATTGTCAGTTTGGTTCAACTGCCAAAACCGAGGTTAGGGGTTAAGGCTGAGGTTGGCAAAAATGGCCAATTATCAACAACCGATTGTGTCAATTTCACAACTAAGGACAGGTCTAGTAGGAGTTGCGAGATAGATTGTGCTAAATATTTGCTTATCAATATTCAAGTTGGCTCGTTTGATAAAAATTAAAATTTGAATATTAAAATCTAAATATTTAATATTAAATTCTGAAAATTAAATTTTAAAAACTAAATTGGAGTCTAAAGTCTTAATATGAAATTTCAATTAATTATAATTGATTTTGACACTATTTTAATTATAATTTAGATTAAATATAAAATAATATTAATAATTAGATGAATATGTTATATATTTAGATTTTAAATTTAAATTTATAACATAATTTTAGTACGTCTTAATTAATTAAGTAATAATAAAAATTTATTATTAAATACACTTAATTAATCAAGTACATAATATTATCTATTATTAAATATACTTAATAAAACAAGTACTTAATTAATTAATTATAAGTACTTAATTGAGAGGGCTCGTTTGATAAAATTAAAATACGAAGACTGAAAACTAGATATTTATGTATTGAATTCTAGTATAAATAAATTATAACTAATTCAAACTCCAAATTTTAAAATTTAGTCTTCAAACTTCATACTAGAATTCATTTGAAGACTAAATTTTAAAATTTAGAGTTTGAATTAATTATAATTTATTTATACTATTTTTATTATAATTTAATTTTAATATAAAAGAATGTTAATAATCAGATAAGTATTTAACATATAAAAATTTCAAACTTAAGTACTTTTCATTTCAATTAAAATTTGTAATTTGTTATGAATATATTAGTGAAAACTCTATTAATTATGGATTTATATGAACTATTAGGGAATTAGTGGAAGCTCCACTAATTATGAATGTTTATGAATGTCCACCATTTAGTGGAGACACCACTAATTAAAATTAGTGGAAGA
This sequence comes from Voacanga thouarsii, assembly GCA_026120185.1. Taxonomy (NCBI): domain Eukaryota; kingdom Viridiplantae; phylum Streptophyta; class Magnoliopsida; order Gentianales; family Apocynaceae; genus Voacanga; species Voacanga thouarsii. The sequence continues at coordinate 514,371 of JANUWF010000978.1, forward strand.
TGATGTATTCCACTAATTAAAAGCTCTATAAATAGAGCTATTCTCTAAGCTTAAAATACACCATCATTTTGTGAGAAAATTGTGAGAAAAAGAAAGAGAGAAGTTTGAAGAAATTCTTGTGCAAAAAATAGTTAGAGTTTTCTTAGTGTGTAATGTGTAGATTTTATTCTAACACTACCCAAATTTTATAACATGTTATCAGAACGAATCTCTGCCGTTATCAAAGTCAGAAGACAGGTACACATTTATTGATCCCTATAGCTAACCTTACTTGTAACCCTTGATATTTCTGGAAAAAATTATATGTCATGGGTTCTCAATACAGAAATGCATCTAAATGCTAAAAAAAATGATTTGACCACCTGAAGATGGTTGTACTACCAAGTGCATGGTATAAATGATTGCACCTGAAGTTACAATATCTTAAAACCGTGAATGAATATAGCTCCGCGATGTATAAAATTACATCTCAATTAAAATTATACGAAAAAAATATATTGGAGAAGACATTCTCCACCTTTCATGCCTCGAATATTGTCCTGTAACAACAATATCGAAAAAAAATGGTATACACAGATTTACTTACTGCAATAATGAGTTATTATTGAAGCCAGACTAACTGGCTCAACAGCACTCCCAGAAGTGAATGCTGTTGGCTCCAGCAGAAGCCATCGTTATAGTCGTAGTTGTGGCAGTGGTCGTGGTTATGGTCATGGACACACTCGATATTTCCCTTAACACAAAGAAATACTGGCCACCTGAAGTGGAACAAAAAAGATAATAAGGGAAAATGATATTTCCGTTAATAATAAGTATCACATCTTTGAGATGTTACATTCGGATGTCAATATATACTATATTACTGTTAACAGTCCAGAAAAAAAAAAAATCTATCTCCTCTTGATCATAAGTTTTGTGTTCACTTGCATTTCCTTCATTCATCTCACTAGTATTCACGTGAACTTAATGATGCATACTTGTAATTGCTCTTTTTCAATTAAGCTGACAAATTGAGGTTGAATGTTTGTAGTTGTTCTTTTTCCATGTTTGCATTATAGGAAGATAAACAAGTAGCAATTATGGATTTCAGTTCCTCTTCTTCGGCATCCTCCTCCTCTTCCTTCTCCATTGGGCTAGCATCTAGACTAGCAGCAGAATTAGCCATGAAGTTACTGCGCAATGAGTCTTAGGATTTTCTCATCCCCTTAAGTTTCTTATTATATTTGGCCTTGAAGCATGCTTGTCTCAATTTCTCTGTTTAGTCATTCAACAGCGTATCAGGACTTTCTTCCACCAACTTCTTCTCACGTTCCAGTATCTCAATGGCTTCTCTAACCTTCTTCTCAGCCATATGTTCTCCTTCATTTTTATTTCGCTCTTGTAAATCGAAGTAATATCATCGGTAGAGATACATTCATTTCAGTCATTATTTACTTATAAATCTTTCATAATTTCATATTTGCAAATTACAAGTGTGTGTGTGAGACAGAACCTGAACATTTTTTATTAGGGTCTCCATGTTTATCAACTTTCTGTGAGGCCATCGACGAATTTCCAACTCCCTACATCTGTTCTTGAAAGGGATTAAGCCAATATTCAGTTCTTTGGCCATGCTCTTGATTGGCAAATAAAAGTACTGCGAAATGGTTTCTCTTGATAATGTCTTGGAGCTATTGCCCTTCTCCTATCTCTGCCTCCTAATCCTCTTCTTCTCCATAGGAATTTCGTTTGTAATAATATCTTGAACTTCGATATTATGCATTTCATGGGTCCTTACTCCAAATTTGTTGCCAAGACCACTCATTATGTCTCCTAGAAAAGGAAAAATAAAATCAGTAAAGGTAATACCATGCAAAATCCATATTTGAATGTATGATAACCTGGAACCATATTCTGGCTTTGTTCAAAATCCATTTGGGAGTAGAAAGGATCATGCACAAATATATCCTCATTCAGAGGAATAGCATCAAAAGCAGTCTCTTGAATGGGTAGATCAACAACATCAAAAGCAATCTCTTGAATAGGTAGATCAAATTGAAAATCCAAAGCAGCATATCTAGAACTACCACTGATTTACATCACAACAAACCAAAAGATAGTTTAATTTTATTATTTCATTATTAAGCACACTAAAAAAAAAGGAAGCCCTCAAAGGTATCTCACCTAAAATTAGACGGAAGTGGTTGGCTTGGAAAATTAAGCGAAAGTGGTTGGCTTGGAAAGGAAAATACATCAAAATCTTCTGCATCAAACCTGACATTAGGCGGAAGCGGTTGGCTTGGAAAGGAAAATAGATCAAAATATTTTGTGTTAGATCTGACATTAGGCAGAAGCGATTGGCTTGGAAAAGAAAACACATCAAAATCTTCTGCATTAGAAACCAAGTCAAAATTTAGCCATGTCTCAAATGAATTACGAGTCTCCATATCTGCTTTGAGGTTTTTTACTTTTTTGATATTTACTAATGACTGATGACTGAGATATATATCGATACATATATATATATGTGTGTGTGTGTGTGTGTGTGTGTGTGTGTGTGTGTGTGTGTGTGTGTGTGTGTGTGTGTGTGTGTGTGTATGTGTATGTATGAGGAAGAAGAAGAGATAGATGATAAGTGGAGGGACGGAGGAGAAGAAAAGACAAGGAGGAATGGGAAAAGATGGTACTGGGAAGAGTGAAAAAAAAAAGAGATTTTTGTAATAGATTTCTTAGCATTTCCTACTTGTCATCATGTTCTTACATTTCTTTTTCTTTTCCCTTATTCTCTTGTGAAATCATTATTCCCTAAATTAGAGGAAGAACAGAAACAGTATAAGAAAGATCTTGATTGGACAATATCATTAAATTATCTTGATCCGCGTACAAGCGCGTGTGAACTTAAAGTTCAAAAGATAATTCATTTGTAAAGCATTGCCAATAAAATGCCAGACGCTTTTGTTGACTCCAGAAAAGTAATAAAATAGCATATTCCAGCTATAAATACTCCTATTCGAATTGAAGTTCCAGCAGAACAAAATATTATACTTATAGCTGCTGAGCCAAAAGCATGCTAGAAGTATGGTCGACCTCTTGGTTCTAAAGATAAAAATCCTCGAAAGAAGAGAGGATGAAAGGATCCAGATGATCATATTAGAAAAGAATAATAAAGACCAAGAGAGAACTAATGAAAAAGAACTAGAAGTTGATGAAAGTAACACTGAAATTTCTATCAATTATACCACTTCCGGTAGAAGCTGGAATCGGATAGAAACGATGATTGATAATATGTTTGCATATAATATATCTCTTGATGTTATATAGGATAATGATGATCTTGAACCAATATTAGTTGATGAATGTCGGCATAGAAAAGATTGACTACAATGGAAAGATGCAATTCAATCGGAGTTAAATGCACTGACACAACATGAAGTCTTCAGACCTGCAGTCCAAACACCGGAAGGTGTAAAACTTGTTGGCTACAAATTGATATTTGTGCGAAAGCGCAATAAAAATAATGAAATCGTACGACATAAAGTACAGTTAGTAGCCCAAGATTTTTCACAAAGACCAGGTATGGATTATGATGAAACTTATTTTCCTGTTGTTGATGCTATTACACTTCGATATCTTATCAGTTTGGCAGTATATGAAAAAATAGATATGCGCCTATTAGATATTGTCACTGCTTACTTGTATAAAAATTTAGAAAATGATGTTTACATGAAAATCCCTGAAGGATTTCGCATGCCCGAAGCATATAAACATTATCCTCGTGAAAATTATTCCATCAAGTTGCAAAAATCATTATATGGCCTGAAGCAATCTGGGCGCATGTGGTTCAATCGTCTCAGTGAATATTTATTCAAAGTGGGATTTAAAAATAACCAGATATGTCCATGTGTTTTTATTAAGAAATCTGGTTCTAAATTTGTTATATATGTTGATGATATTAATCTTATTGAAAGAACTCCAAGAAACAATTGGTTATTCAACATTAAGGATGTTGGTAAAATTACATTTTACCTTGGTTTACAAATTGAACATTTGGCAAGTTTCATCAATCAACATATACAGCAAAAGTTTTAAAAAGGATTTTCATGGACAAAGCACATCCATTGAGTATTCCAATGATCGTCCAGTCATTAGATGTGAATAAAGATCTTTTTCAACCTCAAGAAGAGGATGAAGAGCTTCTTGGTCCTGAAATGCCATATCTCAGTGCAATTGATGAATTGATGTATCTTGCTAGCAATACACGACTTGATATTGCCTTTGCTGTCAATTTATTAGCAAGATTTAGTTCTTCACCAATACGATGACATTGGAATGGAATTAAATAAGTCCTTCGATATCTCCAAGCAGCTACTTCTTCAAATCATGCTGAAAGTATAGCCATTCATGAAGCAAGTAGATAATATGTATGGTTACGATCAATGATTCATGATATCCGAGAAAGTTGTGGATTATCATTTATCAGAGTTATTCCAACTCCTCTTTATGAAGATAATGCAGCTTGCATAGCTCAAATACGAGAGGGATATATTAAAGGAGATTGGACAAAACATATTTCACCAAAATTCTTCTTTACTCATGAACTCCAAAAGAAATGTGAAATTGATATGCTACAAATTCGGTCATGTGACAACCTCGCAGATATGTTCACGAAGACTTTACCGACTGCAATATTTGAGAAGTTGAGATATAAAATTGGTATGTGTCGGTTCAAAGATTTAAATGAATCATCTCATCAAGGGGAGTAATAAACAAACATATGGAATAGTGTACTATTTTTCCTTCACTAGATTTTTTTTCCCACTGAGTTTTTATCTAGTAAGGTTTTAACGAGGCATATTCTTTATGTAATAGATGGATATCCAAGGGGGAGTGTTATGAATATATTAGTGGAAGCTCCACTAATTATGTATTTATGTGAATTATTAGGGAATTAGTGGAAGCTCCACTAATTATGTATTTTTATGGATGTCCACCATTTAGTGGAGACACCACTAATTAAGATTAGTGAAAGATGATGTATTCTACTAATTAAGAGCTCTATAAATAGAGCTATTCTTTAAGTTTGAAATACACCATCATTTTGTGAAAGAATTGTGACAAAATTGTGAGAAAAAGAAAGAGAGAAGTTTGAAGAAATTCTTGTGCAAAAAATAGTTAGAGTTTTCTTAGTGTGTAGATTTTATTCTAACACTACCCAAATTTTATAACATAATTAGATTTCAGTCAATTTTAATAAACTAAGTAATAACAAAAATTTATTATCAAATACACTTAATGAATTAAGTAATTAATATTATTCGTTATCAACCATTTAATGAAATAATTAATTAATTAATTAATTTTAAATATTTAATTGAGTTACCAAGCATACCAATAACTACTCATTTCTTCCAAATATAAATGTTATATTTTAAATTAAATTTGAATAGAAATATAAATATTTAATTTCGAACACAAAAAGTACTTCATTAAAATTTATCGAATTTGATTTTTACTTACTCAAAAAATCCAAATCTAACAAATAATCTATTAATTACATAACCGAATCCTTAACCATTTAGATAATACGGCAGAACAATTTTTTTTTTTTAAAAAAATCATATTATGGGTATCCCTAAAAATGAGAAATATTCTGGTAAATATCGACAGGGGTATTCGAAGAGTTGGCAATAATTTATTTTGGACAGCAGTACGATGTCTGAATAAAGCAGTTCTCCTTGGCCCGATCGCAATACTATAAAACAAAGCCAAAAGTTGAATGTCCACCATTTCCCTTGATGCAAGACAAGGTTATCTACTGAACCAGTCTCTAACCATATTCTAGTCTGTCGGCTAAAGCAAGTGCATGACTATGAAATCGACATGGCTATTATACCTTTGGTCCTTTTTTATTTTTTATTTTTTTTGGTTGTGTTAATTTCATCCTTGAACTTTTAAAAATAATAATAATAATAATAACTCTGTGACGTTCTTGAACGTTTTTTGAAATATTAAATTAATTCTAAAGCCGTTATTAAGACAACATTAATTAATACATTATATATCACTTTTTTTTTCTAATATAAAATACTTCTCGTAAATGATACCTTAAAAATCAGTTCTCGCGTACTTATTTGTTCTAAAAAGTCTCCTAGAAAGGTAGGGTTTTCAGCGAGTGAGGGTTAGACATAATAATATGCCCAAAAAGGTCATTTGCAAGGGTGAATTTTGTTTTTTAAATAAATGGTTAGTGATGATTATTTATCCTAAAAAATGGATCAATAATTGTGATTAGTATTTCTCCAAAAGAGATTTTTCAGAATTAATTTAATACTTGAAGAAAAATTTAAAGATGACAATAGAAAAAAGAAATGTTTGAAAATGAAAACGATACCGGAAAGAAAAATTTGAGGACACTTTGATATAATTACCCCTCGTGCTATTTCAGCAAGTACATAGTTTGATAAGTGGAACAACATTTTGATTCGATAGAATATTATATATAAGTCATGTAGTAACATGGTAAGAAATAATTCATTTATAATTATATTTAAACTTGTAATTCAATTATAAAAATAAAGTTATCGAATAATTAACTCAAGTAATTTAATAATTAAAATTGCACATTTATTGTATTAAATTCTTTAAATTCAATTCACGTATATCCTCATTCTCATATATAAATTAAATTAAATTAAATTAAATTAAATATATTGACTACATTGAATTCGAACATCCAACACAAGAAAGCCCCATTTACAAAAATATACCTATAAATCTCTATTTTGATCATACATGCGAACCCAATTATCGTATAAAACATTGGTCCCAAAATTTCAACGGCTAATGTGATTCCTACGTTTGACAAAATTAGCATAGACAACAAAACGCGCAAGAAAGTGTTTGAAAATACAATATTTTTTTCTATTTCCATCACCAAACAGTGATCAAATGGAGGGTTCATAGGATGGCTCCACCATTAAATAAGAAAATTTTTGTATGCGATTAAAATTTATAAATTATATATATTAAAAAATTATATTATATAATTTTTATTATATAAAATATAATCTTTAATACATATTATTCACATCAATCAAGTATAGTACTAAAATTTCATATCAAACAAAGCCTGGCTAACAGTGACTAACACCAATTCTTCCTGAAGGAAATAGAGCCGAGTCATTAGCCTTCACAACCCGTCCTCCAAACCGAGCCGACTCACTTGGTTTATCACTTTTGCCCCTTGTCAGCAACTTCCTTTCTTCTTTGTGCACCTTCAACTTCTCAATCTTATCTTTCAGCTCATCAAGCAAAACCCACAGCGTCTCCATCGAAGGCTTGTCTACTGTGAAAATCACCGACAGTTTTTCTTTGCAATCCTTTAATCTCTTTAAAGCACATACCAACTCCACCGACTCGCCAAAACTCAGGCAACTCATTCTCTCGTTGAACTCACTGAGTCTTAGCAATATTTCATTGACCGTTGATAAGTAATCGTTGCTTAATAAAGAGATAATCTCGTATAATAATTTGTTACCTTCTAGAAAGTGAGGATCGGGTACTTTGCATAGTTCTTCAATCACTCCAACAAAAGAATCTACGTCTCTGATCAAATCTTGATTCAAGAACGATGAGATTCTTTCTTCTTCTTTCTCTTTTTCCAAGGTCCACGAAGATGAGCAGGGGAAGTAACCCAGAACCCTAGAAGTTGAAAGTAGAGTTTCTATGTAACGCGCGTACCACCTCACCCATGCAGAGAGAACCCAAGTAAAAGCCGTGGCACGGTCACGGAAGGCTGAGAGTTTGAGGTAGTTGTGTCCACCCGTGGCTGGAAATATGGAGAGCTGATCTTGAAGAATAAAGGGACCTCGCTTGATAATGTGGTGAATGGTAAGGAGACACTTTAGGGCTACGGTGGAGTTTCCTGTGCGGTGAAGGCGGTCCATGAGGGCAGAAACAAGAGCGGAGGCGGTGAAGCGGGAGCCGTCGCCGAGGGAGAGTAAGGTGGAGAGGTGATGGTCATCTGGTGGAGAGGAGGTTGCGTGGGTGGTGACTCGGAGGACGGCTAGGTGGAGAGAGATGGTTCGAGGCTTTGAGACTATGGCTGCTTTGGACAATGAAGCCTTGTCTTTGATGGCTCCTATGAGATCTCTAAGAGTGGTGATTCTTCCCATGGATAAGAAAAGAAAAAGAAAGGAGTTGAGAAGAGACAGGGTGGAGGTGGGGGAGAACGGGTTTTTGGAGTTTCGGAGCTAGGCTGGAGCCTGAAGGGGGTAATTATGGGAAGGTAGGTACCGATTGAGATTGAATGAGTCTCTGTTTGTGTCTCTGACTCTTGATTAAAAGTAAAAAACAAGATATTATGTTATAATTAGCAGATAATAAATTCATAAAATCTTACTACTGTTATAAAATTAGGATAGTGTTAGAATAAAATCTACACACTACACACTAAGAAAATTCTAACTATTTTTTGCACGAGGATTTCTCTTCAAACTTCTCTCTTTCTTTCTCTCACAATTCTTTCTCTAATCTTTATTTCACTAATCTTTCTTTCACAAAATAATGGTGTATTACAAGCTTAGAGAATAGCTATATTTATAGAGTTCTAATTAGTGGAATACATCATGTCATACATCATCCTCCACTAATCTCAATTAGTGGTGTCTCCACTAAATGGTGGACATCCATAAAAATCTTCTATAATAATTCACATAAATCCATAATTAGTGAAGCCTCCACTAATTAATGGAGATTTCAATAATTCATAACAACGACTAATTACATCCCGTTTGTATACTTTTTGCTTATGATAGATATTGCTTATATATATATATATATATATATATATATATATATATATTCTTAAATTACAAGAGTTATGTATTTGACAATTCATATTACATTAACGATGAGAAGATTTTTTTTTTTTTTTTCAAAGGATAAATTTAATTTGACACTTTGAAAATAGGTAATTTTATAACTAGGCCCCTTTTGAATTGATTTGAGTGGTCTTGTCCTTTAAAATTTTTGTAATTCTCAATTAAATGCCTCCATTTACTCTTTTTTAATGGATCCATCCATATTTGAATGTTAATTGGAATGATGCACAAAAATAAAAAAAAAAATTATTTAGGACAAATCTGTCATCTCAATCCACCAGAATTCATTTTCGGTTGCAACTAAAAAGAAATTGGTAATAGAAAAGAAGGAAAGAGAGGAGGAGGAGGGGAAAGGATAAGGGGACGGGGGAGCGGGGGCAGAGGGGAGAAATAAGTAAAATTATACATTTACCCCATAAATTTTTTCTTTTTGTACATTAGTCTAGTCAACTTTAAAAGACTAACTTTAAATTAATCTAAAAAACTCGCAAGACAATCAATAAACATATAAATCAAATATGTCGCTTGATAAAAGTTGCTTGGAATAAAATAAGCCTTTACCTTTTCATAATGACGACTGACGAGGACAATGTTACTCCTATGTATTGACAATGAAATATTATTAATAAGTTGAAACACTCAAATCAAATACCTAATTGAGTTATCCATACTTCCTCTATCTAATTCTGGTTCTATAGTTCTCTTCTTGTTATCCTTTTTTTTTTCCCTAAAAATTACTATTATCCATTCCTACCTATACAATAGGATATTAATACAGTTTGTCAGAGTTTACTGTTACTGTAGACCTCTTTCCAATAAGAATTAATATTTCAAATTGTTGACGTTAACTTTAGTCAAGCCGTTGCAATAGTAACATTGAGTCGATACCGATAGGAAGTTCTCTAAGCCGATGATGACGTCAATTATTTTTCAACCGATGTATTCGGTCAACATCAGAACCAAAAACCGTTGAGTCGGTAGACGTCACCCCCACGTCTCGACACGATCGGTAAAGCATTGCTACACCCAATCACTAAAGTTTAGTCATGAAGCAAGATTTTTTTCATGTATAGATAGTCGGTTACAACACCACAGCAAGTATAAAATGGCCCAAGTCACTCTTCCTGAGCAGGGAGTATAGTCCTCGTCTCCTTCCCAAGTGTCTCAATTGACACCCACGTCCTTAACTGCCATACAACAGACCATAGAGCAATGTACAAACGAACTTATTCAGAGCCTTATTCCCTAGTTTACCACAATGTATCCTTATTCAGAGCCTTGTGTATCTGCCTGCCTCGACCGTTGGTGTACCATCTTATGGGTCATTACAACTATTGTACAGGGAGCCATCATTTTCGATACTTGGGAGGCACAAAGGAAATCCGAGATTAGCGGCACAAAATGTAGTTCTCGCAGAGCCTTTTCTAGGAAAAATTGCACCATACCCAATGACGGGGGTTCAGTCACCAATGGGGTACAGGTATCTTTCGACCCAACGCCAACTCCTAACAGAAGCGTTTGTCTCCCGTATGGAGGGCCACAGAGCTCTGTTACAACTATTTCTCCCATGTATCCTGCAATAACGATAGCTTATTCAATGCAGGGAATAGGATACCCTGAGGTGGCCCCATTCCCAAGACAGGGTTCTTGACTAATTATGCTAAATTCTCCCATGTAGAATCAACAACTAGCACCATCAACTAATGTTAATGCAATGACAGAAGCATTGCATCGGCAGACTAGGGATTGACCAGTTTATCAGAAACCGTATCCCGAATAGGTAGATTCTATAGCAGTGTTACCTCGAGGGTTTAAATTGCCTGAATTCTCCACGTTCTCTGGAGAAGACAACAAATCAACCGTGGAACATATTGTGAGGTTCACGACACAATGTGGAGAATTCGAGAATAATGACTGGCATAAATTGTAATTGTTTTCTTTATCTTTAACAAGAGTAGCATTTACTTAGTATACAAATTTGGCTCCCAATTTTGTGTATTCATGGTTAGACATTAGCACCTGAGGTTTCCATAGCAGATCTTTTGGCAGTCAAACAAAAGTCATCCAAAGGTATAGCAGAATTCATTGAGTGTTTTTAGCAGACTACGGCCAAATGTACCACTCAATTACCAGAAATAGAGTGTGCTAGAATAGCCATCAGCAGAATGCATTCGCAACTCAAAAAGCATCTCATTCTCCAATATTTTTCTAATTTGTCCCGCTTACTTTCTCATGCTGTCAAAATAGAAGAAATAATCAAGGAAAATGAGAAAAAGTGATCTGTTGAGTTATCTCATGGGCAAACCATGAAATCAATTGTAGATGATGTTACAGACAATGAGGAGGAATAGCTAATAGAGGTAATGGCGGCAGAATTAATAAAAGGTCCAACTTATACTTGTCCTTTTTTGAAACTTGACAAAGGAAATGAGAAGGTTTCTCCTGCGGGACCATCCAACTATACATTCGATGTATCAAAGGCCAAATAAATTTTTGATCAGATGGTCAAAGATAAATAAATCCGTTTACCTTTCGACCACAAAATCCCAAGTCTGAGGAGTTGAAAGGAACGAAATACTGTAAGTCACATAATTTGTTTTCTCATAATACCAATAGCTGTGTGTTGTTTTCAAGAACACAATTCAAAAAGATTTACAGGAAGGAAAGGTGAGATTTGCTGACAAAAGTGAGGAAACCTTAGTTGATACAGACCCTTTCCCGGCGGTCAATGCAAACATGGTACAAACGTGTAGGGAAGATGTTGAAAATAAACCAGGAGACTCTTTCATCAATTAATAGTCCAAAACCTTTGAAGTGAAACGAATAACGTTCTAAAGGCTAAACAATCGACCATCGGTTTTCACTGGGCTTACTACTCCAACCCTCACAGCTCACTTCCATGGAAAAGATGATAAGTTTATAGTGTATGTACCTCATAAAGAGCCATTCTTTTCGGGTTATCACTCCCGTCTTACAAAAATTCAGAAATAGCGGGAATAGATGAAACGGGCTCAGTAGAGGTAAATGCCTGAGGAATGATTAGATAAGCAAATGTGTGCCACCCCGAGTCAAAATATGCTTAGCATTCTTCCATCACAATTCTGAGCAAGTACTAAACAAGAAGTAGTGGAGGAAGACTATTATGCAACAAAAGAAGCTACCATTGAACTCATCGAATTCAAGGTGCCATCGGAGGGGATATTCTTCCCAATCCCAATGGCAAAGTATACTAATCACCTCAATTCGTTGTACATCAAGGTATATATCAACATAAAACCTTTTTCTCGGGTCTTCATTGATAGAGGGGCTGTACTAAACGTAATGCCATTGGCAACCTTAAGACGCTTGGATAAGGACAAACCCGATTTTTCTTCTACAGATGTCTAAATGCTCAATTTTACCGGGAACACAGCCAAAGCATAAGGAGTCATTACTTTTGAGGTGACAGTTGGATCTAAGGTCAGTAAAACTGTTTTATTTGTAATTACGGTAGAATCGGCTTATTTTATCCTATTGGATAGAGATTGAATTCACGCAAATCATTGTGTTCCATCAATGCTTCACCAAATGATGTTAATCTATGATGGAGAATGAGTAGAAAAGATACTAGCCGATCCCAACCCATTCTCAGTAGAAGTGCACATGAACGAGGCTTTGTTTTATCGTTCTACCTTTGATCCGAGCCAATACGCCAAGCTTACCATAGCCCATAATCAGATTATAGTGGAATAGATGGAAGGTAAGGGTTTGAGAACAAAAGATCCTGATGATCGGCATGCACTTGGTTTTGTCGCTCGGGATCTACTAACGGAGGTGGATATCGGAAGACCTAGGGAAAACAAAACTATAAAGGTAAGCTTGTGTTTAACTCTCTATCAACAGAATGCTCTAACAACTTTGATTCACATATACAATGATTGTTTTTTATGGAATTATCACGAAATACCATATTTGGATAGAGGTATTGTTGAGCATTGCTTACTAATTAAGGAAGGTTTCAAACCTCATAAGCAACCTACCCGGCGTTCTAATTCTGCACTCCTACCTAGAATCAAAGAAGAAATCGAAAGGTTACTTCGGTGTGGTTTTATCTATACTTGTCGATATACGGATTGGGTGTCTAACATTGTTCCCGTCATTAAGAAAAATGGATAGCTGCGAATCTGTATTAATTTCAGGAATTTAAATTTGGTTACACCAAAAGATGAATATACCATGCCGGCAGTTGACATGTTAGTAGACTCAGGAGCAGGAACCCAATTTTTAAGCTTTATGGATGGATTTTCTAGTTATAATCAGATATTTATAGCCGAAGAGGATACACAAAAGACAGCCTTCTAATATCCAGGCTCAATCGGTTTGTTCGAATGGCTAGTCATGCCCTTTGGCTTAAAGAATGTTGGGGCTACTTTCCAATGGGCTGTAGACCTCATTTTCCATTATCTCATCGGCAAGACTATGGAAGTTTACATTGATGATTTGGTGGTCAAGTCGCCCATCTTCTCACAACACCTGATATAGTTGGAGCAAGTGTTTCTTTGAATGTGCAAGCACCAGCTCAAAATTAACCCCACCAAATGCGCTTTCGGAATTCCAGCTGAAAATTTTCTCGAATTTTTAGTACACCAGAGAGGAATAGAAGTCAATTGAAACAAAGCAAGAGATATTCTACAGGCAAGACCACCGCGATCCAAGAAAGAACTCCAGAGTTTTATTAGGAAGATTAATTTTCTGCGACGTTTTCTAGCAAATGCTACAAGAAAGCAAAAAGCGTTCTCCTCTTTGCTTTGGCTGAAGCTGTCTCAAGAGTTCATCTGGCAGTCTGAGCATCGATGGCTTTCGATCAGATCAAAATGGCTTTATCGCAACGACCTATTTTGATGCTGCCACACAGTAAAACGCCCATAAAATTGTATATTTCAGTGACTCGGGAGTCTATCAGAAGTTTGTTAGCTCAAGACGATACACAGGGGATTGAAAAAGCAGTATACTACCTCAATCGAAATCTGACAGATACCAAAACAAGGTATTCTTCCGTTGAAAAGCTATACTTGTCTTTATATTATGCATGCACAAAACTAGAACATTATCTATTACCTAGGGAGGTGCAAGTTTAGTGCAAAATTAATATAGTCAAATATCTATTGAACTGCCCCTTGCAGCAAGAACGATTAGTGAAATGGGCAATTAAGCAACATGCTTTTTCTTTGACTCACGTGCCTTTGAAAACAACAAAAGGTCAAGTCATAGCCGATTTCTTGGCTGAACACCCTTATTTAGAAGTATCCAATCCTGAAAAGGAAGAAGCACAGGGATACATTTCATACAAACCATGAAAGTTGCAGTTTGATGGATCTCACACCCAGTTTAAGGTAAGTGTCGGCTTGGTCATTAAAGCCCCTTGTGGACGATAAGGAAGAATTCTTTTTAAATTAAAGAAAGGAACTTCAAATAATCAGGCAGAGTATGACGCTCTCATTTTAGGACTTCGAGTTTTGAAGGCTTTGGATGCACAAGTGGTTAATATAATAAGGGATTCTCAAATTGTCATTCGATAGGCTTCAAGTGAGTATAAATGCACTAACCCTGTTTTGATATATAAGTTACAGGAAGTAAAGGTACTGCTGCAACACTTTTCAGAAGTTATATTGACTCATATCTCTCGAGTTGTGAACTAGGGAGTAAATGATTTGGCTCAAATAGCTTCAAGATTCAGAAAAAGAGTTAGGGTAGTAATATGCCAACAAATATCGAGAGAAGAACACGAAGAAGATTGGCGTTCCGATATCGTTTCCTATTTACAGAGACCTACTGGTCATGTCGCGAGAATTAAAATATAAGGTGTTGAATTTTGTACTAAACGAAAACGATTTATTTAGAAGAAGCCATTCAAGAGTTTTACTGAAATGTATGTTAAAATAAGAAGCGTCATAGGCGTTAGCCGAGGTGCATGAAAGTCCATGCAGTGCGCACCAGGCAGGCCCAAAACTAAAGTGGACACTGCAACGTCATAGGTTCTATTAGCTCTCCATGACCACGGACTACGTAGCCTATATAGTTGGATGTAAGGTGTGTCAAAGGCATGGTCCTTTGATACATGCGCCTTCTGCGGAATTGCATCCTATCATCAAGTCGTGGCCTTTTAGAGGTTGGGCTCTAGATGTCATCGGCAAGATTCATCCGTCATCAACTAAAAGGCACATCTTTATCTTAGTAGCAATGGATTATTTTACCAAATAGGTAAAGGCACAAGCTTTGACCAGGGTTACCCAACCTGCCATTATCACCTTCCTTCAGCAGAATATTTTGTTCTATTTCAGCATACCCGAAACAATAACGACGAACCAAGGAACTATGTTTACGGGAGATAAGGTATGCAACTTTTTAACCTAATTCACAGTTAAACTATTACATTCCTCCCCTTATTATGCATAGGCCAACAGTCAAGCTGAAGCTACGAATAAAACCTTGATTAGCATGATCCGAAAATCGTTAGAAGATAATCCCAGAAGGTGGCATAAAATACTCTAGGAGGTTCTGTGGGCTTATCGAAATGCCTTCAAAGCTACTACAGGTTTTATGCCCTTTAGGCTGATATATGGGTAGGATGCGATGTTACCTGCTTAGCTATCATTGCAATCAACTTAAGTAACTTACCAACATTGTTTGTCGGTTGAGGATTACAAGTTGGCATTGGCTATGAGTTTGGATCAGGCTGAAGAGGACTGATGGGTAGCACTATAAAATATCAAAAGGCACAAGGAGAACGTAGCCAGAGCCTATAACTAAAAAGTGCAGGGTAGGAACTTTTAGGAAGGAGATATGGTTTAGAAAACTATAGTACCAGTTGCACCAAAAGACTTACATTACGGTAAGTGATCCACTTCCTGGGAAGGACCTTTTCTTGTTACATGGGTTTTTTATGGAGGGACTTATCGGCTGATAACAATTGACGGAAGGGAGGTAAGTAATAACATAAATGACAAATATTTTTTAAAAACTCTATCCTACATTTTGGGAGGGAACCATGGCAGAAAAAGAGTAAAAAAAAAGAAAAAAAGAAAAAAACAACAACTGCAAAAAAGAAGAAAAAGAGGGAAAGTATTTGCATTCATAAAGATAGTTGGTCACAAAAAGGGCCGATCAGATGACCGCCACATTCAAAACTGAGCTAGACCTATTCCAAAAATTAATTTTCCTCAGACGGAGTGTGAGACGTCTCAATCGGCTGAGCAAACGGAACTATGGTGAGCCGATTCGGATCTTCCTCAAGCAAGGTTATTTCCTATGAAATGTCTCTTTCCTTTTCCGTTTAGCTAGTCGCCTCTTCTTGAGCTATTTCTAGCTCGATGGTAGCTTTCTCCATTAGGGGCGGACGAACTTCAGCATCTCCAAGTTGAGTATCCGAGGGACCAACCTTATTGGTATGAGGAAAAATGGTGATCAGATAGGATTGAAAATTATCCGACAAGATTGCATTAGCCGCTTATCCTGGAATTTAGCCGTTGATTCTTCAGCGGAGAAGGCCGTTTGTTCACACACGCTTTCTGCCTCAAGTTTTTCTTCCAGAACCCTCTTCTCGGAATTCATCTCCTCCTGAAGTTCCTACAATTATTTTTCGAGTTCTTCAATTTTCTCAACTCTTTCTGTGATTTCAACTTGAAGAACGCTTAAGCGGGCAGAAGCCTTCTAACGATGAGATTGCAGAAAAGCTTCTTACTCCTGAAGCACTTCTAAAGCTTTTAGCTAATAGGAAGCTTCATCTCTCCTATTCTGGGTATCCGAAAGGAAGCACCAAGTGAAACTCATGTGCCCCAGGTAATAAGTCGATAAACGCTTCAGTTCAATAGGAATACTAGTATCAACTGATTGTGCTAGTAGCAAGAGGGCTCGGCTGATTGTGTCCCAACCAGCCCCAATTAGGCTGTTCAAGAGCTCTGGAGCAGCAGCCTTAAACATTATTGGTTAAGGAGGAGCAGTTTCTTTCGGAGGTTCTACCAAAGAAGGTTTAGAGATTGGCTCCGCAGGAGGTGAAATAGGTTTGTCAATCACTGTTTCTTTTGAAAAGGGCAGCTCAGATGTTAGAGGTGTAGCCGACGAATAAGAAGTAGCTGAAGTTACCTCCTCAGCTGCTGTTGTTTTCTCAGGCGATAAAGGAGATATGGTTTCTATCGACTCATAGCAAGAGTTAGCAATAATTAATCGGCTGAATTTTTATTTCTGCAAAGGAGGAGAATAAAAAGGAGTTAGCCTTGGTGCTTATAATAGAAAAGTATCGGTAAAGTCTCAAAACAGGAAATTCAAACATTAGTGATCGTTAGAGTATAGATGGCTTGCCGCCTTTTGGATCGCCTAAGTAGAGGAAGAACTGTTTCTTCTTTTTCTTCTTCTTCTTCAACAGCTAGAAGAGTAGAGGTTTTCTTCACTAGCGGGGTTTGGAGTGACGGCACGACAACAGGATTAGGAGATATCTTACTTTGTTTACCTTTCCTTGATGTCGATGCCTCCACCACCGCTGATGCCGACTTAGCCAGCCTGAGCAATCATGTTTCAACAAGGGCAGAGAGGAGTATCTCACTCATCAGTCATCACCATAGGTTGAAGTTGGGTGTAGATTCCAGGACGAATTGAAAATGATGATACTCGAAGGAATGGACAATAGTCAGGGACTTATCGACTAGAGTTTCCACGTCTTAGCCGATAGAGTAGGCATAACAGCGTAGGACGATACATGCCTAGGGTCAACAGGAATGTCTTGAATAAGTCCAAATTGCTGAGAGAAGCAATAAGGATTGTACCGTCCGCAGGATGATTTGGCACTCCGTGTGCCTGGTTTGTTTCTTAAAAGGAGTTCTCTATGATATAGTATCGTGGCCTAGATGGTTTGTTGAGTGCCCTCAGATGCATCGGCAAGGTTCTTTAACCAAAGAGGGCTTGTTTCTTGAGCAGAATAGGGGAAGAAGTGAGGCATATTATGTAGGCAATTTTGGTAAAGATATAACATAATGGTACCGGCTGAGGATCTGTTCAGAGGGATTTTCAACAGCCGAAGAGGTTGTTAACACTAAATTGGGGAAAATATTGGTAAAGCCACAACTGCATAACCTAGAGAGGGCCGCTGAGGTTGGTCGGGTCACTCCTAATTGATAAGGCCGTAATCATCTGGTTCATCATCTAATAAACCAAGGCCAGTACCAAGGAGGCTAGGTCGCAACGCCTCTTTTTCCTCAGCAGAGCCGATACGTAGTATCAGTATTCGTTACTTATCCCGACCAGGTGAGAATAGAGGATGTACTTACAGAGCCACATGTTCGGATTCATAAACTCTTAAACGCGAAAAACATCAACGAATCCCTTTCGAGGACTTAAGTCAAACGATTAAAATGATCTAGGGATTACAGAATTACCTCTGTTTGGCGTAATCAAGATATCTAGATTCTAGTTTTCTGTCGTACATGCAACTCGAACGATCACCAAACGCTGCAATGTGCAAACGCCCTCTATCGGATACACACGGCGAACCAACTCGTTACCCCAAGAGTGCTAGCACTTAGGGTTTGAGAGGCTTAAATTTTTCTGGTGAATAGTGGCACGAATATTTTAACAAAGAGTACCCTTGAGAAGACAGCTAAGGTTTTCTTTTAAAATCACACGAACCTCTTGAATCCAACTATGATAATATTTTATCATATTTTATTTTAAATTCAAATTAAATTAAAATGATATGATAAGATTCTATCATTATCTTGGTAATTTAACTAATTAATTAACCGAGTCAAATTCTTACAATCTAGACATCATCTAGATATATCGAATGTGGACATATTCCAGATTCATTATATCTGGTTAATTTTCTAGGTTTAATTAACTTAGACGTATTTTCAAATTCATCGAACCTGGTCACCAGAAAAATAACTTAATGAGTTCGCTTATTGTGTGACCCTATAAGTTCATTTAACACTGGCAGTGTATCCAAATCACATTTAAATAGCCCACAAATTATAAGCGATTTCTAATAAAATATTATAACTATCCAGGTTAAATGAAGATCAGTGATCTCTTTGAACCAAATCATAACTTTATATTTAGTCCTTTTGTCACACAATATCCAGATTAAGCATAAGGCACGGAGCATGTCATCCTTATTAAGCTTAATCAATTATTTCTTGATCTCATAGTAGATTGTTCAAACAAATGATATCAATATTTCAAATTGATACATTTGAGCACGGCCGTGCATTTTAACAGTCTAACTTATCAAAGGACCTATGGATATCTCTCCCATAATTGAGAGGGACAAATTCCTTCACTATCAATTATATTCCTCTCCCTGGTTTATTTTATATCTAACAGTGATCTAATTTATTATCTGGTTAAAGATAACTTTAAACAACATCAAAATATAGAATTTATCAAGTAGGAAATTATAATGAATTCAGGTTGAAGGACTTTTAATATCATTATAGCTAGAAAGTACTTATGACATGTTCCATAAAGTACTCTCATAGTGGGTCATGTCCGATACAATGTTCTCTAATAGTTATTTATATTTTGACTTGATATTACATGTATTCATGACTAGTAAAATATAGACATCAAGTCACAAACATCCTAATTTAAATTTATTATTATTCCACCAATAATAATTGATTAGGGATAGTTTAAAATAGTCATTGTATTGATTGTAGGGTTTTACTTATCAAGTCACGTACTTGATCACCACAAAACTAAATGCACTATTCATGAAAAGAAATGCCTCGATTATTACATAATACATAACGACAATAGAATATGTACAAATTGGGTCTAGGGCATATCCCTAACACCACAACCATAGAAAAGAGGCTTGCTCCTACTCGGATAGAATGCCGTCTACGCCTTGTTGGGCAGCCATGAAATTGTCATAAGAAGAAGTGGCTTTATCCAGATGAGCTTTGACGGTGGCATGCTTTCGTCATCATGGAGTTTGGGGATCTTGTCTCGATCGCATTAGAAGCTCTGGATGGTGCAAATGTCCAAGATTGTCGGGGAAAACATTCTGTGTGGGAATACGAAGCCGTTGATCATTGAAGTCCAGAATGGTAGAACCACAGTAAAGAGATTGCGATCAACGACCATGTCAAAATTCGACATCATGACAATATCTATGACACCCCATTGATCCTAAAGTGCTTCGAAGGTAGCGTGGCAGCGATCACGCAATTCTCTATAATTTTTCAGAAGGCACGACCATTCGCGGGTTTCAAAGCCGAGGAGTCATAAACATTCTACAATGATCGAGACGTTCCAACTTTGTCAAAAAAAGAATGGCTACGAATTAAAAGAGGTACAATTTCCGTCGCTTCACTTGATTGCACCATAAAGCAACGGGACTCAGAAGGGCATGTGTTGACATCAACTTTAGTCGAGCCTTTGCAACGATAACATTAAGCAAATGCTGATAAGAAGTTCTCCAAACTGATGATGACGTCAATTATTTTTCAGCCAATGTACCCGGTCAACATCGGAATCAGGAACTGTTAAGTCAGTAGATGTCACCTACACATCTCAACACGATTGGTAAAACATTGCTACACCTAATCGCTAAAGTTGAGCCATGAAGCGAGATTTTCTCCACGTACAAGTAGTCGGTTACAACACCACAACAAGAATAAAATGGGCAAAGATCCCCAGAACAAGACACACAGACACATCCAGAAGATTACCAGCTTAAAGTTTCAACTTTCTTTTTTTCTGTATTTCTTCTTGTCTTTCATTATAGCTTTGATTAGATTCAGGTGTTTCCTTTTATTTTTAAGTTACCAGCTTTCCATTTCATTTTACTTTGGGTTTAAATTCTAGATTTTCTGTATTTCTTTTATCAAGATCAATCAAGACACATCAATTTCAGTTCTTTTTGGCTTCTGCATGCAATATTTCTACTTTCTTGAACCATTTCTATAGTAAGTTCAAGGAATTCACGTTTCTTAAAATGTCCGACTTTTATATTCATTTTTTTATCGGACTATTTATATTCATCAGAAGAGAAGTCGATCGCCAATTCTATCGACTTCCCTTTTGTGCGGCAACACAAATAAAAATATTTTGGTACAATATTTTATATTATTGTTGATATAAACTTATAATACAATGATTTGTTGGACTTGCCTTTCTCAATCTGATAACTTTTTTCCCCCTATTTATTACTTGTAGACATGCTAAACTTGAAATCAAAAGAAAATTCAAAAAAAAAATATGAGAAAAAAAATAGAACTTTGGAATTGAAATAGAGCAAAGACAGACAAATTTCAAGATTTTATTTACCATTCCTTACCGATTGCGGTAACAGGATTTTCTCAATGGAAGACAAGGGTTAAAAAAAAAATTAAGCTTTGGCGGCTACAGCGTGGATTTTCCTATATTTTAATGATTTGCTATGTGACTTGAGGCATAGCCATGTGTGATGGAGAACATCTCAATCACAACGTAAGTATCTGACCACACAGGCCCCAAAATTTAAATTTCTTAACCACCTCCGCCAGTTTTTAATAATTGAATTTGTTTGTCCGACTCCGAACCTCTGAGTAATTAATTTTCATTGTTTCCATGGATTTGGTTTCCACTTTTAACATTTTTTTTTCTCTAAATAAAAAATTGTCCATTAAAGGAAAAAATAGCTAGGGCTATTGCAATCGAAGTAGCTCTCAAATTCCTATTCCGATGCAAAACAGGAAAGGGAATTTAAGGAATTAAGACAGGTAGATATTCTAAAATTATAAATAGAAAATGTTAAATAAAATAACAGTAAAAAAAAAAAGTAGCAAACCCCATAACTACTAATTGAATATAACATATAACAAAAATAAATAAAAAATACAAATTATTCTTCACTGTTTTTTAACACTGCATTCAAACTATATGGGCAAGACAAATTCAACCTTACCTCATTTAATAAAAAGTGGTGTTTTAAAAGACTATTGACATATATCAATGGCATTAGAAATTGTCTAGAAAGGTGGTGAAATTTTGAGAATAGATCATGTATTTTTTTTTTTTTAATTAAGACCACTAAAGATTGGTGGGATTTGACAGATCCCTACCTATTTATTATCAAAAGGAATAAAATAGAAGGAAAAATGTTAACCTGATTTCTGAATAACAGGAAAAGATGTACACAGTGAAGGCACTTATATCTTGTCAAGTAAGTACAATCTTTTTATGTGTCATGATAGCATGAGTAAACAAATATAAAGAAATTTAATATTTATCTATAAATACCTTAAAGAACTACGCAATTTGTAAGCAAAATCACTCACTCACTCACTCACATACCGCCAATACACACACACACACATATATATATATATATATATATATATATATGAAGTGTTGAATTTTAAAAGATGCAGAGGTTGAATATGTAATGCAATAGAACAACATATATAAATGCACATATATAAATACATATACTTGCTTGTAGTTAAATTACTTTCCGTTATTATTTTCTACCGATAAACTACACTATAATTTGAATAAGTCTCGTATGATTCTTCAGGACCTATTGAGCTAATAAACTACACTATAATTTTAGGATTCTTGCAATTCAATGATATATCGAGGTAGGGAGATAATTCAATGGACTCAAGTCACAACCATACGCCCATCGGTCTTTTTTTTTTTTTTTTTTGAGTTTAAAATCACCAGAGGTTGAACATGGACCCTACCAGTCTAATTTTTATAATAAATTGGGAGACACATTCAGGTTTTAGATCGGTAAGGTTGGTGCGATACGGAGATTGGTCTATTGAATACAGTCTCAACCTTAAAAGGAAAATACAAAAGTTGGTGTGTATATATTGCGACAATATTTTGCATACCATTAGTAACTTGTGACGTATCATAATTGTTTTTTGTATTAGGGATTGGGTCTTTTGCACTATAATTGTGTTAACTGTGTCATTAATGCGTTATATAATGTTTCGATATATATTTTATTTCTATAATTATTAGTACATTATGTTCAATATACGATTTGAATTGAGAAATCAAATCGAATTAATTTTATTTTTATTTTTTTAATTCAGTATTAATAAAATTTAGTTCAATTCGATTTAATTTTTTATTTTTAAAATAAAAATTAAAAAAATATTTTTAATTAAATATATAATTAATATTAAAATATTATTAATTAATTAGGTAATTATTTATTTATATATAAATTATGATTTTTTAATATCTTGGTTCAATTTTAGCTATTGTGATCGATTCGATTCAATTAATTGTTCCGATTTTATTCAATTTTATAAAAATTTCAATTTAATTTGATTTTACTTAAAATTTATAAAATCAACTTGAAAATAGAATATTATATATATATATATATATATATATATATATATATATATATAAGTGTCAAAGAGAAAGCTTATCGTTACGAGACATGAAAGTATCATAAGGTAACACATGTTTAAATTATTTTTTTAAAAAAATAAAGATTATATTTGAATTCATTTAAAATCTTAATTAATTAAATTAATTAATAAAGTATATATATTTAATATTAATATATTAAAATGTGTAATTTTTTGAATATTATTTAAATTTATTTAAAATTTTAATTAATTACATAATTAATTAAATTAATTAATAATATATATATATATATATATATATATAATATTAATACATTAAATCTTGCAATACATTGATATCAACCTAGTATTATAAATCAAAACCGAATGAACAGCCTACATTAAACCTTGCACTAACGTAACCGTAAAAGTGAAATTCGATCTGATAAAAGACAAAAATGCCTAACCTCATGATCAAGGAAAAGAAATTCACGGATAACTTATTAAAAATAATTTGTCTTTTCTTAAATAATTATTTTAAAATTTTTATAAGTATATATTATTTTGTAAAATTAATTATATATTTATTATTTATTACTTTATTAAATTATAATATTAATTAATTTTACTTTTTAAACAAATACTCTTTCCGTCCACAAATAAATGACTTAATTATCAAAATTATGCATATTAAAAAATTGTGAAATTTTGATAATAAAAAGAATCAAAATGTCTACTCTACTCTTCTTTTAATTTTAATAAAATCTCATCTCATTAATTACATCCCACCACATTTACTTTAGACTACCTTTGATTCACAACAAGTATCGTTTTGGTTGAATAATTTTGTTGCATAATAAGTGATTTTTTACCCAAAAAAAAAGTAGTGCTATTTTCCTTATTTACCCTCACACATAATTACTTAGTACAATAAATTTTGTAATTTTTTATACCTTTTACTATTACCCACAAAAAATGAGTCAAACCCTTAAACAAGTATTGAGATATCTAGAAATAAGTTACTTTATACTTAAAATTTATAATTAAGGATATACTAATCATTTCAATTAGTTTCTTAATATATGTGAAAATTTTTAAAACGACACTTATTGTGAACCAGAGATAGTAACTAAGTAAACTTTTGACTTTTTTTTATAAGAAAATGTGTTGTTATTATTGGTTGAAATAAATTCATTATGGGTAGTTTTAATATTAATTAAATGATGATAAATTCATGTATGGGTAAAATTGAAAAAAAAAAATTAAATACGACTTACATTTAGAAAGTGGATAGTTATCTTTAGATAAACTAAAAAAAAAAATAGAAATGTTTTGCAGATCAATGGGGGTATATAAGTCTTTTTACCATTAAAATTTAGATTAATTGACAATATTATTCTCAGTCAAGATTTTTAACGTATTTTGAATTCAAAAGTTGAAATTATCGAATGTGATATTAATGTTGTTAACTATTTATTTAAACATGTGTGTTTCCAATATCTTTGTTTGTTCAAATTAATGTGTTTTTAATCAGTTGTCAATTGTATATCTCAATTATATACTAACAATTAATTACATATTTCATGGTCACTGTCAACTAGATTCTCACTGTTAATTAGAATATTCTTAAAAAGTACATTTTTTTTACAATAGTACTTCTGAAGTTTAATTTAATTTGTATCAATTTATATTTCGTTATTATATTCTTTTTTTAATATCAGTATATTTGTAAGTTCGGTTGTGATTAATTTAGATTTCATTTATTCACTAACCAAAATGTATATTTTTAAATTCGTACATAACGTTGACTTTGTAAAACTAAAAAAGAAATAAAAAATATGTGGATAAAAATTGATAATTGGATATCTAAAGTCGACTAAAACTTCAGGAAGAGTTCAACTCTACAACTTTCTAAATTTTACTAGGTCAATATCAATAAATTATTGAGTATATCTATGTCGACTATATTTTAAAACAATCCATGTATATACGATCTTTAGTTACATCCACAATTGATATGATATTCCATAACTTTCAAAGACATATTCCTTCTAATTTGGAATTTTTGTTAAAAGGCAATTGATTTAAAAAAAAAAGATTTTAAATAATTTATTTACATTTTTGAATGATTACACTTTGAATGACTCAAAATATTTTGTTTTATATATTTTGATCAACTCAAAAGGTTTTAAAAAAAAATCAACCATAATCATTAGCGCCCCTCCCCCCCCCCCCCCTTCAAAAAAAAAAAATCATAATCTTTTGAGTCCTTTTTGTTTCCACTAAGAAGAATAATACCACTTCTCCTTTATTTCCAATACATTTCTGTACATATCGGATGGTTTTTATACTAGTACAAAATATTCTATTTTGGAACACAAATCTATTACAATCTATTTTGATTCTAATTGATTTTCATTGACCTTTGATGAAGGGATGTAGTTCCTTAATTCCCAGGAGCTTCTCACGTCAACACTCCCCCTCAAGTTGGTGCGTAGATATCTATCATGCCCAACTTGCTCAGTGAGTTATGAAAACTTCTGCTACACACAGCTTTAGTTAGGATATCTGCTAGTTGGTCTTCTGACTTCACAAAAGGAAATTGTATGATCTTTCTTTCAAGATTCTGCTTGATGAAATGTCGATCAACCTCCATATGTTTAGTTCGATCATGCTAAACTGGATTATGAGAAATATCAATGGCTGCTTTGTTGTCACAAAACAAATTCATCTCACCCCTAAGAGGGAAACCAATCTCACATAACAGGTTTTTTAGCCAAAGGAGCTCAGCCATTCCTCTAAATTCTGCTTCTGCACTCGATAAGGCCACCACCTTTTTCTTTTTACTTCTCCGTGTAACCAGATTCCCACCAACAAATGTGAAATAGCCTGAGGTTGACTTCCTATCTAAAATGTTTCTAGCCCAATCAGCATCTGTATAACCTTCAATATTTAAATGACCATTCTTAGAGAACAAGATTCCTTTCCCAGGTGAGGACTTTAAGTATTGTAGAATCTGGACTACAGCATTCATATGATCCTCACTGGGACAGTGCATAAACTAGCTAACTACACTGACTGCATAGGTAATGTCAGGCCGTGTATGGGATAAGTAGATCAGCTTACCAACTAGCCTCTTATATCTACCTTTGTCTGTTAGTACTTGGTTCGGGTACTCCCCAAGTCGGTGATTCTGAATTATAGGTGCATCAGCCGATTTGCAATCCAATAACCCGACTTCAGTTAACAAGTCTAGCACATACTTCCGCTGGGATAGAAATATCCCTTGTTTAGATCGAGCAACTTCAATTCCTAAGAAGTACTTGAGTCCTCCCAAATTCTTCATCTCAAATTCTGAGGCCAGTTGTAATTGAAGTCTTGCTATCTCATCTAAATCATCCCTTGTAATAATCATGTCATCAACATAGACTATTAAAGCTGTTATCTTGCCTCCTTGATGTTTCAAGAATAACGTATGGTCTGAGTTGCTTTGTCTAAAGCCATACTTCTTCATTGCTACACTCAATCTTCCAAACCAAGCTCGAGGCGACTGTTTCAACCTATACAAGGTTCTTTGTAATTTGCAGACGACCTTCTTATCCGAGTTTGCCATATATTCAGGTGGGATATCCATGTAAATTTCTTCTTCAAGATCACCATGGAGGAAAGCATTCTTTACATCAAACTGATGTAATGGCCAGTCAAGATTTGCTGCAAGAGACAATATGTAACACCCCACGACTACGTACCCTAAAAGGGCGGAGATGTCGCCCCGTCCCGTAGGACAAGAGGTCTTTAAAACGAGGTATAAAATATAAAGGCAATCTCCAAAAGAATCAACTTTGATAAATGAAGAAATACTCTTATTACATCAGGCTCAAATTGGAGCAATACGAACAAAAGTCTCCTAGAATAGCATAGGAAAAATAGCAAAAGCCTCTACTGTCAAAGCCCCGCTGACTCAGCATAATCTATCTCCTGAAAACATGATGTAAAATCGTGTGAGAATAAATCTCAGTAAGTCTTGTGTGTGCACATGGTGTTTTGAATAGTACGTGTATGCAAAGTGTAAAACATTTGTAGAAATAATTTGGTAAGTCATAAACAATCTCTTTTCGTAAGGAGTGGGTTTTTCTCATTGTCACACTTTGTACAAAATAAATCCTCCACTTGAATAAACAGTCATGTCACCACACGTTGGGCTCCATGAGAACAAAATGGCCAAGGCACTACACTTTGTGCACCTTGTCTGGACCAGATTACCATACGTTGGGCGTTCTGATCAAGGTGAGTGTACAGCTCACCGGGTGAGATATTCCTCCATCTCTACACCCAACAAAACCATCTGGGTGTCCATGCCAGGAATATAAATAATACCATACCAGGTACAAATGCTAGCTCGGACTGGCCTGACCAACCAACACTGTCGCTTTTTCAAGCAGAGTTCATCTTCTGGAGGTGGTCTCCTGTCAGAAGACTTACGCTAGCCCTTCAAGACTAGTATTGTTAGCCTACCCTTATTGAGTACTCAACGAACATATCCGTCAATTCCTGATTCAAAATATCTCCACACCTTGGCTTTGTACAATGTGGTTTTTCTCTAAAAGTGTTTTCTAAAAATTTAGGAAAGAATAGTTTTCTTGATAAAATCATTAGTTTGACCAAAACCGTTTAAAGAATAATCATCCACGTTTACAACCTAAATAATCATAGTTCAACAATAGCTTTACAAAGCTTCACAACATAGACTTGCCATCACAACATTTAACAAAAGAGTTTATACAAGGACTTACCATCACAACATTTAACAAAAGAGTTTATGCAAGGACTTACTTGATATGCCTCAGATAAATGAGATAAAATCACAGCTTGCTTTCCTCAATTATCATCCTGATCTACACCATATAATATCATGATCAGGGTCTCAATTAATTCAAACATGCTCTAATCTCATTTATTTTCACAAAAATTCGCAATCCCCTATTTAAATCCAAGTAAACTATCCAATCCTCAAAGATCATATACCATGACCATATGCTCATCCAACTAATAAACTTCATTAAACCTTACTTTCGGCATCAAAGGTGGGTATTCCCTTACCTTGCAACAACCGGGTAATGAGGTCTCGATGCTCCTATGGTGATCGTCCTGAGTTCGCTTGAAAAGAAGAGAAAAGCTACCTCCTTTGCCCCTCTTGACCGAAAATTAAAGAAGAAGATGAAATCAGCCTCTATGTGGCGTGATTTAAGGGAAGATGAAGGAGAAAAGAATCATTAGAGAAAATGACATCAAGAGGTTGAGAGGATTTTTGCTTACCTTAAAGTGTGTTCGATTTTTGCTTAGA
The DNA here is from genome assembly GCA_026120185.1 of Voacanga thouarsii. Taxonomy (NCBI): domain Eukaryota; kingdom Viridiplantae; phylum Streptophyta; class Magnoliopsida; order Gentianales; family Apocynaceae; genus Voacanga; species Voacanga thouarsii. The sequence goes on from JANUWF010000978.1 coordinate 542,906, forward strand.
ATAGTTCTTGAGTTTTTCGAGAATTTGCAGAGAGAATTTGCTGGAATTTTCGTGTGGTAAGGAGGGAGTGTCGGCTACTGTGATTTAGGTTTAGAGAAGTTTGATTTAGGGTTAGATGGTGGTGCTAAGAAGGACTCTTAATGGCTTTAGGTTTCTTGGACAGCAATGGCGAAAATTTGCAGCTTGCTGTACCTTTGATGCTGGCCGAATTCAAGAGGGATTAAGAGGAGAAAAGTGTTCTGAAATTGCTCCCTAGGCTGGCCGAAATAATGCTCAAGAGAAGGGTTGAGTGTGTTCAGGTTTTTTGGCCAAAATAAGAGAGAGTTTTTGTGAGTTTTGGTGACTGAAAATTCTGTGCAAATGCTGTGCGAAAATTCTGTGCAAGAGTGACGATTTTTGGACTGTTTTGGCTGTTGTTTTTGACGAAATTCCAGAGGAGAAAAGTGTGGAATTTGGCTTAATCAACAAAGAGTTTTGGTAGGTTTTGGAGTGCAAAGCTGTCGAAAATTCTGGACATAAGCTAGACGAAAATTCTGGAATTTTTTGTGAAGAAAAATCTGATTTTGTGTTACTAGAGTAATCTAATTTGGTGGAGGTTGTTCTAGGTAATTTGAGCTAGGGTTTGAAGAGTTTGATTGCAATTAGGAGTGCAAGAATTTCGTGTAGCTTGTGCTTGCACAAAGCCGCCGAAATTCAGCTAGGAAAAGGGATTCTAATCCTAGTTGATTTAGGATTGAATAAAATCTGGTTTTATCAAGGATTTGGATAAGATTTCCTCTAGTCCTAGAAGAGTTTGGATTGAGCTAAAATTCCTCCAAGAAGTGGCGGCATTTGCTGGAAATTTTTTTTAGATTGTTAGCTAACATTTTAGGGGTAAAATCAACAAGGTTTCCTACTAGGAAAATGACTCATTAATTCCAACTATCCATGGCAACATCTATTAAGCTAAAATCAAGCTGAAATTTTAATTATTAGCTAGGGTTTTTTCGAAAATCCTAAAGAATAAAAGCTAAAAATTAAAAGTGAACTTTATTCACATCAAAGTCCTTGAATTTAGGAAATAAATATAGAGACTTATTTCCTTGGAGTAATGGCACTAAAATTTCCTCTAGGTTTGCTATATCTTTTTCGGCCAAGACATGAAAACTCTAAGGAAAAGAATCTTCAAGAAGAGAAACTAGGATTCACAAGAGATAGGATTCGAACTCGGGCCACTACGGAAAAATCACCATCCTCCCCGCTATTCCAAATCAATTCCAATACTAATTCTTCCTACAAGAAGTTCTTACCACCCCAATACTCATCCTTCCAAATCTTCGACCAAACCTCCCTTAACCAAATCTTTAACAACACACTATTTCACCTTAATTAATTCAAATGCAAGAGCAATGGAAAAATTCACATGCATCCATGCAAATAAAATAATTCTAAGCTACCACATAAAATGTAAAATACTATGCAATGCATGGCTTTCCCCATAGTCAAAGGTAGTTTTGGGCGGGGTATTACACAATACCACTCTAATTGTGTTCAATTTAGCCACGGGAGAGAAGGTTTCTTGATAGTGCACTCCATATGTTTGTGTGTATCCTTTAGCCACCACCCTGGCTTTGTATTTTTCGACAGATCCATCTGCTTTGTATTTGACTGAAAACACCCATTTACACCCTACTGTCGTTTTCCCTTCCGGTAGTGTGACAAGAACCCACGTCTTATTTTTTAATAAGGCTTCCATCTCTTCCTTCATGGCTTGAGTCCACATAAGGTCCTGCAATGCCTCTTCCGCATTCATAGGAATGTGATGGGATGAGAGATCATTTACAAAGTGTTTCAATGGTTCAGGTAGCATTCCAGTGGACATATAGTTGGCAATAGGATACTTAGATCGTCGTTCTTCCACCTCAGGAGAGTACCGATTTGGAGGCATCCCGCGGTTGTGCCTGTGAGGTAATTTATAGGCAATAGCAGGAGCAATAGCATCTATGACACTGGAGTGTTGGGGATTAATAGGAGTGATCGGAGGACTTACCTCAGTGACGTTCTCAGGAGATGGATCAGTGGTCATTGGAGAATGAGGGGAAACAACAAGATCATCATGTGAGGAAGCTGTCTCTAGCTCATGTGAGGAAGTTGTCTCTGGCTCTTCATTTCCTATGATGTTAACATCATCCTCTGAGTCTATCAAAGGATATACATTCAGATCATTAGCTCCTGGCCACTCGTATTGAAGGAATTTGAAAAACAGAGAGCATGGCATACGGTGAACAAAAATGGAGACAAAAACAATATTACAGAGCATGGCAGCAACATGGAGGCATGAAAAACATATCTTTTGGAGCCTTAAATCTTGAAGACTGAAGTAGAATGGAATGAAGCTTAAGAATAGCTTCCTTCTTCTCCATGGGTTGAAGCTCCGGTTCCGGCTGCCAACTTCTTCTCTGGCACAAAGCTTGCTTGGCTTTTCAGCTCTCAGAATATGACACAGCCTAATCAATCGTTGGTGAACATAGATTTGGGATGAGAAGAGCCTCAGTTTTTCACTCCCGTGGTTAGCATTCTAGGCTTGGCTTCTTATATAAACAAGAGCAAAACCAAAACCCAGTAAACCAAGAGCCACACACTCTGTTTCATTCTCGGTTGGCTTTTGTTTTTCTTCTAATATGAATCAAAACCAAAAGCCAGAAAATCAAGAGACACGAGAGGGTGAGAAATTTAATTTTTTTATTTTATTTTCTTTTATTTTTTCACACAGAAAACCAAGAGTCATGAAACCAAATATAATTATTTTGATAAAAATAATATTCCCGAGATTTAATATTTCAAACACCAGAATATTATTACCAAATAAATTTTGGTTTCACCTTAAACTCTTCTGAACTGTGTTCGAAAAAATCCTATGGTCCAGGCTATTGGGCCAAAATAATATTTATTATTTTTCTTGGACCCGAAAAGTCCAAAATAATAAACATTAATTATTTTTCTTGGGATTAAATAAATAACCCAATAAATAATTAATGAACCCAAATGAACAAAAAATAATTAAACTTTAATTATTTATTTCTTGGGATTAAATAAATAACCCAATAAATAATTAAGTATTAATTATTTTCCTCTAGTTTAAGTCCTGATTAATTTTCTAATTATTCAAACTGGACATAGGCCCTGAATAATTAATTAACCAATTAAACCAGATAATAAATTTCTCTAAATTTATTTTATTTCAGTCTAATAATAAATTAGACTTCCTGAATAAAATAAAACCTTCTCAACTGAGATCAATTTCTCAACCCAAAAATTAATTAGGACTTACAGGCTATTTTGAGGACCAAAAAGACACATTACCTTGACTACTAAAATGACCAAAATACCCCTACTATATAAATAGATGTATTTTACATTTTAAATATTTCCTAATATCACCATAAGGAAATATTGACCACAAGGACAATGCTACATTAGCAAAGTTTCGACCTACAGGTAAAATGACTAAAATACCCCTCTACACATCGTCGTACATTTAAAGAGGAAGAAGTGTACTAACACCTCTCTAAATGACATCTACCATCCTTAGGCTTCTAGTCCAATGATCCACGACTTCCTGGAGTGTTTCCGCTTTCCAAGGGAGCTACCCTAAAGCAAACATCCAAGTCATGTTTCCCAGGGCCCTGGATATTTAGATCATTCAGACAACCACAAGGGGCGATATAGTGTAGACACTATCTTATACAAGTCTGTCTTAACTAACTAGCCACACATACCCAACATGCAAGTATATTGGCCCTACGATAGAACCTCAACTATAGCATATCAAAGTATATGCTTCCAGCTTCGCCAGACTACCAACTCATACTCAAGTCATAGAGTACTAGTCCACGCTGTAGCGGTAGTAGTCTAGGTTTCTACCATATAGTGCTTTTAGAAATCACTACTACAGATCCTGTTGTACGTATTCGAAATACGCTTATGTCATGAAATGAGTAGACTACTCACTGGCTAAAGGTAAGACATTCCCTATTGGAATTCATAACATAATAACCTAAACATAATGAGATTCCCATTCTCATCAATCAGTTAAGAACAAATATTTATGTGTTTAAATAACCCATGATCCATACCTTACTGTAAAAGACCTCCATTCACATGAATTACTTATTTAAACACAATGGGTCTTTTCCAAACGAAAATGTGCATAAATAAAGAAAATAAATTCACAAACGATTTCCGAAAATAAAATTCATACATTACTGTGAAATATCTCCATTCACATGGATCACTTATTTAAACACAATGGGTCTTTTCCAAATGAAAATTTGTACAAATAAAGAAAATAAATTCACAAACGATTTCTGAAAATAAAATCATTTTGTGATGATGATGGATTTTCCTCTACAATGGTATCTGTCAGACCCATTGCAGTTAAATGCATTTTAGCATCTAGTGTCCAAGATAAATAGTTTTTCCCAATAATATCAAGAGCTACAAACTCAAGTTTGGTGAGATTTGCCTTGTGAATACAAAATCAAATAGGAAAAGTACTTACCTTCCTTTTTTGTTCTAGAAAACTTCAATAGTGTCACCGTGATTATACCTTCAGTAAAACAGCTTCGGTAGAGTCTCGTGCTGATAACGTGTTGTGAATTTGATTCAAAATATAATCAGTAAATATAAAATTGTAAAGTAAAGATACTAGAAGAGGAGAGAAGAGAGAGAATCGCTTAGATACAATTTCATTGACTCATTCATTCATTATTCGTTTGTTTACATATGACCCCTATTTATAGAGGTTTGATACAGAATATGAAAGGTTAAGAAATGAATTTAATAAACTTAAAAAAATGAAGAGTCACAGTATACGAAGAGTCACAATATACGAACAGTCGCAGTATACGAACAGTCACATTATCTTCAAGATAATGAACAATCACATTATCTTCAAGATAAATGTATAGATTGAAGAAAATGAATAGCCACTTAATATTTTCATAACACTCCCCCTCGGATATTCATTTTCAACCACTTCGAAAAATGTATCGTTAAAAACCTTCATAGAAAAACCCTGTGGGATAAAAACCTAGTGAAGGAAAGAGTACACTTTCCATTCTAGAGGAAATACTGCCTCATTAAAAACCTGACTAAGAAAAAATTCAGTAGGAAAAAATCTTAATTAGGGAAAAAGAGTACAGTATACATACTCCCCCTCTTAATAACATCTTCAAGATGACTTTATATCTTTCAACCGACGCATTCTAATTTTATGTACTAATTTTTCAAATGAAGCAGTCAACAATGCCTTAGTGAGTAAATCTGACAGATTATCACATGATCGAATCTGTTGCACATCAATTTCACCTCTCTTTTGGAGTTCGTAACTAAAGAAAAATTTTGGTGAAATATGTTTTGTCCTATCTCCTTTAATATATCCACCTTTTAATTAAGTTATACAAGCTGCATTATCTTCATAAAGAGGTATTGGAATTTTCTTTTTAGAAGGTAATTCACAAATTTCTCGGATATAATGGATCATTGATCTCAACCACACACATTCTCAGCTTACCTCGTGAATAGCTATAATTTCAGCATGATTAGAAGAAGTAGCTGCTATAGATTGTTTTGTAGAGTGCCATGATATAGCAATACCACCACATGTAAATAAATAACCAGTTTGAGAACGTGCTTTATGTGGATTGGATAGATAACTAGCATCAGCATATCCAATCAACATTGGACTGGTTCTATTTGAATAAAATAATCCAAGATCTATTATCCCTTGGAGATATCTTAGGACATGTTTAATCCCATTCCAATGTCGTCGTGTTGGGGAAGAACTGAATCTTACTAATAAATTCATAGAAAATGCTATATCGGTCTAGTATTATTAGCAAGGTACATCAATGCGCCAATTGCACTGGGGTCTTATTCCTGATGGTCAGAGACCAGCTCAAAAGCTTCTCCATACCATCTATCCAGAACCCTAGATACTCTCCCACTATGACGAGACACTATCTGTACAGGTTCTTGAGGCTGTGCCTCTTCTTGTAACTCAATCGGGTCAGAATAAGTTGCTTCCGAAAATAACTTCTCCCCGAGTTCTAACCTAGTTGAACCTTTTGTGTAAGTATTTTAATTAAATATAAAATTGTAAAGTAAAGATACTAGAAGAGGAGAGAAGAGAGAGAATCGCTTAGATACAATTTTATTGATTATTCATTTGTTTACATATGACCCCTATTTATAGAGGTTTCGATACAGAATCTGAAAGGTTACAGAATTTGAAAGGTTAAGAAATAAATTTAATAACCTTAGAAAATGAACAGTCACAATATACGAACAGTCACATTATCTTCAAGAAAATGAACAGCCACTTGACCTTGTACACCAGAAACCTAGTCTAAGAGAGCATACATTCCAACACGTATCTCACCCAGTTCACCTCTTCACCAGAACTCTCCCCCTGAAGATGGGAATGGGAGATCTTCGCATAAAAAAAACATGACAGATTCAAGCAACGTAGCATCCATAGTCACATATGTCCGCTTATGAATGAGGTCATAGCACCGATATCCCTTTTGACGCAAGCCATAGCCTAAAAAGACACACTTGACAGCACGAGGATCAAGTTTTGTACGCTAGTCCTAGTGAAAGTGCACAAATGCAACACACCAAAAAATATGAGGCAGCATCATCGAGATGGAGGGTAAGGGGACAAAGTGAGATAACACCTAAAGAGGAGTTTACATGGCAAGAACTGTGGAAGGTATTCAGTTGATGACATAAATAGCATGCATAACCACATCTGTCCAATAGTAAGGAGGTATATGAGCCCCAATAAGAAGAGCTCTAGTAGTCTCTAGAATATGCCGATTTTTCCATTCAGCAATTCTATTCTGTTGGGGAGTTTGGGAACAGGAGGTCTCATAGATCATTCCATGCTGGCGAAAAAAGTTACTGAACCGAGTGTTCACATATTCACCACCATTATCTGAACGAAGAACTCATGGTGTGGCTGAATATTGTGTGCAGATTAGTTGTTGAAAAGATTGGAAGGTAGCAAAGACTTCAGCCTTATGTTTCAACAAATACAACCATGTCATGCGTGTACAATCATCAACAAAAATCACAAACCATCGATAGCCATGCTCATTAGATTTGGGGGATGGTCCCCACACATCAGTATGAATCAAGGAAAATGGAATAGTACTTTTATTAGAACTTAAAGGATATGTAGCTCGATGACTCTTAGCCAAAATACAAGTTTCACACTTAAACTGAGAAACCTTTATGTTGGAAAAGAGATCAGGTAACACATGCTTCAAGTAGCCAAAAGATGGATGCCCTAACTGATAATGCCATAACCAAATTTACTCCCTGTGGGGCTTATTCTGTTGAGTAGCGTGACATGCTTTACCCATGTGGATGTCCTTCAAGAAGTAAAGTCCCCCACTTCTCAATACCACGCCCAATAATCTCCTTGGTGAGAACATCCTGAAGAAGGAAAACATCAAAATAATGATTACAACACAGTTTAAAGCTTTGGTAAGTTGACTCATAGACACTAGTTTATGAGAAAGAGACGGAACAAGGAGAGTATTAGATAAAGATAGGCCAGATGTCACAATCACAGTACCAGCCCCTATTATCGGGGAACACTTTCCATTAGCATTCACAATACTTGTTCGTCTAGGTGTGGATTGGTACAAGAAATCGCTTTCATCATAGGTTATGTGATCAGAGGCTCCCGAGTCGAGAATCCATTGGCCATGAGTATTCTCAATATCATATTTCGGTAGATTCATACTTGAGGTTGCATTAAGATTTGCAGTTGTGTGGACATTATGTGTCTGAGCGGGAATTAAGGAAAGAGGCATATCCCTGGTTGCAATTGAACCTTGACCTGTAAGCCTTTTGTTCATTCTTACTTGTGTCATTATTCCTTCCAGCATTCTACTTCTTTTGTGCCTGTAATTCATGCCACCACTCAGGGTAACCATGGACCTTGAAACAAGTCTCCCGAGTATGCTTAGATCCTCCACAGTGAGAACAGTGCAGGTCATGCGATGTATTCTTAGACTTGGGAATAGATTTCCTATTAGAAGGAGGGGTTGTTGAAGGATTTCCAATCCTCAAAATTCTGGAGGCTAACACTGAACCTGATGGTTCCTCCAAGATGGTTCTCATCATTACTGCTTGTTGCACAACTTCTCGCCGAACATGGGCATAAGCCTGCTCCACGGTTGGGAATGGATGCATCTGTAGAATATCCATCCGAATATTGTCTAGACTATCATCCAAACCATCCAAATATACATATACTTGATCCTCCTATGATATACTATTATAATGTTGGATATCAGCAGGACATTGCATTAGATTTGGCCTTCAGAAGTCAATTTCCCTCCAGAATCCTTGTAGAGTGTTATAGAATTTTTCCAATGACCCACCTGCTTGTTTGAGACGTGAGACCCTATGTCAAAGGTCATATAGTTGAGAGGCATCACTCCCATCAAAATATGTTGTGGCTATGGCATCCCACACCATCTTTGCCGTAGAAAATCAGATGAAGTTCCCAATCAGTGAAGGATCTATGGAGTTAATGAGCCATCCTTTTAATATTGCATCATCAATACGCCATTTCCGAAAGGTAGGATCTGTTGTTGCAGGTTGAGACAGATCACCATTGATATGTCCTAACTTGTCCTTACCAGAGTTGTACATCTCCACTACCTGCGACCACAGCCCATAATTGGTCCCATCTAATTTAATCCCAATTGGAGTAGCAGCTATGTCCATTGTCGGGGTTGTACTGGAATTCCTGGAAAGGATTTCAGCCATTTTGTAGTGAGATCTAATAAAACAGTGGAAGAAGGGAGTTCCAAAGTCTCAGTTGAGTGTGAGCTTGTGTGAAACCCCAGTCGAAACCAACCTTAGAGTAAGGGGGTCGGGATGCATATCATATTTTATTGCATGTTTAAATATATTTTTATATGATTTTATATGCTTTGGATTTGTGATTTATAGTCTCGAGGGCTTAATTATGTTTATTGGGTAAGAAGGGCAAAATGATAATTTTTTTGCTTGAGGTGAAAATAGAGAGATAACTTGAGGATTAAATAGGAAAAATATTTGGGAGAGGAAATAAGAACAAGAGTTGATGTGGTTTAGTGGTTAAAGCTTTGGAATTAATTTTTGAGGTCTTGAGTTCAAATTCCATCATTGGAGTTTTAGTATGATTAAATCTTATTTTTACGTGAGAAGGTTGTATTTTCGGCCCTGTGTGCCTTAGAGAAGAGTAGAGGTGTTGTCCTAGGGAAGACATGATAGGAGTATCCCAAACCTACTCTTGTGCCCTACAAAAATTTCTAAGGGAATTCATACCCTTCTTGTTCATTAGTTTTGCTTACATCTCAATTTCTTAAGTTGTTCAATTTATTCAAACCAATTTTATTCCAGAAAATTTCAGTAGAGTGCTGTGGCTTTGAAGGTTCAAAATGTCTAAGTGTAAGACATCTTGAGGTTCGAAAATGGGTAGGAGTTGAGGAAGGTTCATAAGAGATTAAACTCCATGGTTGAACTTTCAAAACTCCACTTTAGCTATGTTCATTTTCCTTCATGAAATAATCTGAAATTTTTTCAGCTTCTTGTCCATTCAAGGTGTCAAAATTTTCAGCCATCATTCCCTCCCAAATGCTGCCAGAAAATAGCCCTTTTGACCAGCTTGAAGTCTGAAATTTTATGGCCAAAATCGGACTACACAAATGCTGTGCAAACCAGAAAATTTTCTGGTTAAATTCGCAACTTTGGTGAGCTTAAACCAAGCTGTTTTCTTCCAGTTTTCACCCAGCATCTTAGCCACGCTTTTCCTCCATAAAGAAGGCTAGAAACCAGCCTTGAAAGACCTCTGAATACCCCTTCAAATCCTCTACAAACTGACTGAATAATGGCAGAAAAATCTGCCTAGAATTTTCCTTCAAACTTGCGAAAATCACTGAACAGAAATTCTAGCTTGTTCCTTCTTCATCCTTGTTCAAAATTTTCATCATTTTTCTGTACAAACTTCCCTTGAACAGCCATAAACTGAGCTTCATCATCTTCCCCAACCTTCTGCTCGAAAAACCAGTCCATGGCTGCTCTAAAATATCTCCATCAATTACTCCAATCAAGCCTTTGATTGAAGACCAAAATTTCAGCAAACATGTTTAGTAAACTACCAAAAATCATCCATCAAATAACAAGAAATCTCTTCATCATTGTACTCCATATTTTCGGTCACCATTAAGCTTTTTCCAACAGCTTTCATCCAGCAAAAATTCTGAACAACCAGCCGGCCATTAGAGCTTCCAAAAAGCTCTCCATTGACCAAGATCTTCTCAACATATCTTGTTTCCAAAATTAATTCCCAAAAATATTCTTTTAGGATTTCAAACAACCAGCTTTCCTTTTTACTTTCAAATCAGAAAATTCAACTTCCTAAACCCTCCAAATCAGTTGGCCACTCTCTCCTACACAGAATTTTGGCCAGCCCTCTCCCTATTCTTTCCATTCTCTCCAAACCAAGAACACCTAATAACCCTCCACACGCCTAAAACCACTCCAAACCACTCCAATCTTCTCCAAAAACTCCAGATTGCATCTACTCAACCCCTTGAATCTACTTCTGCAATTTTTAACATCAAACATCAAAATCAAAGTCTCTCTTTTGGACCAGTATTTTTTGTGAAGGCTCAAGAATACCTTCAGGGTAAGCATGATCAATCACCCAATCTTCTCTCATCTTCAACTCCTAATGAATATACATGTATAAAAACATACTAATGGACTATTTTCTCTCTCTCTCTCTCTCTTTCTTGGCCGAATGCTCTCCCTCATTTGGCCGAATGATGACTTCAACCATGGCCATGTTTTCTTCATCTCTCTTGGACGGATCTAGTCTTCTAAGAGTAAGATCCATTCGAAACCACTTCAAGGTACTCATCAATCAAGTAAGCCTCTTCAACCTTCTTTTTAAATTTTAGATTCATGTTTCTAGGGTAATATTGGGGGAAGATGAATTATGATTAGGATTGAGCATGTATTATCGTGATGAGTTGAGATTGAAGCATGAATAAATGTGTATGTATGATGGAGATGGGATTGATGCATGAGTTGATTGTCTTGGTTGATTGTATGGTGTTTTTAGGGTTTAATGCATGTCTCCATGTCGTGAGTGGTATTTGTGTTCAAGCATGTTAGAGATTATGTCACCTTTGATGGATAAGATTTATATTCATGTATGATTGTTAAAGCCATGATTATTTATGATAGTAGAGTGTGGATAATGTCTTGGTAGATTTGGATCTATGTTTTATTCATGATTTGGATGATTTGATGAATTGGTGTGGAGTATATGTTCATGATTGTGGTTAGCAATAGAAATATGATTATGACCTAGTTGTCCCTAAGCTAATTTTATTTCTTCAATAAAACGATTAATGCCATAATTCTTCCTGGTAAATCGAAAACCCTAGGAAGGGTAGATTTGGACTTGATTTTTTTTTTTTTTGGATGATTTAGGAAACTGCTGTGATTAATTTATATGAACTCTTTGCTAGATTTGGAAGATTGTCAAGGGTAAGGACCAACTTACTAGAGTTCATACCCTAAGCTTAAGGATAAAGTAAGTTCCCTTACATTTATGAAATTGATTTTATTTTATTATCTTGGTTTGAAAGAAAGGTTGGTGAGTATCTCTTGCAAACACGAAATATTAGCACGATAGCTAATTTTTGAAAACTTCTATATTTGGAACCTTCTTATTTTGGAAACTTTCTATATTTGGAAGACTTCCAATTTTATAAACTTCTAGAGTTATAAATTTTAAAAATGTGTCAAGCACGACTTAGGAGCCAAGCATCAAACATTTTGATTTGTTTTGAATATGCAAGAAATGAATTCTTGATCATGCATATACTTTTTGAAAATCACAGCATTACTTATTTGAGCGTGTGGCTCCTCCACTATGAATTTGTGGAATAAATTATTAACTTAAAACCATGCCTTCTAAAATTTTTGTACGAGTTGAAAAATGTTGTTTGGAATTGTATTGAGCTAATTTTGTAGGTTCCATGTTGGAGCCTTATGAATTGTGAAGATTGAATAACATTGAGTACTCAATGGGGACTAGACCTTTATACTAGCCTTTGGTTGGTCTGGGGATATCTCTTGGCAGGTGGCCACCTCCGAGAGGTTTACTCTTTTCGATCAGGGCATCAGTATAGAAGGTTGAGCCGTCCTCAACTAGCGACGAGGTTCTAGTAGAAATAACGGCTGAAAGTGGGACAACCGGATTGGATTGAGTGAGAGAGGGAGGAGAATCTCGCTCGGTAGGATGTACACCTACCAGGTGTTGGGAGTCAAGTGCTTCACAGAAGTGAGAGCCACCTCTGTGTCCTTTTGTTGGATTGTATGCCCTCTTAGACTAGGTTTCTGATGTAAAATCGAATATTTTAATAAAAGAATTTATTTTTAGAATTTGTTTGTGAATTTACTTTTTATTTGTGCACGATTTTCGTTTGAAACAGACCCATTGTGTTTAAATAAGTGATCCATGTGAATGGTAGTCTTTCACAGTAAGGTATGGATCACAGGTTATTTAACACATAAACATTTGTTCTTAACCTATTAATGAGTTTGGGAACCTCATCATGTTTAGGTTATTATGTTATGAATTCCAAATGGGGAATGACTTATCTTTAGCCAGTGGGTAGTCCACTCACTTCATGACATAAGCGTATTTCGAATACGTAGAACAGGACATGTAGTAGTGGTTTCTCAAAGTACTATATGGTAGAAACCTAGACTACTACCGCTATAGCGTGGACTAGTACTCTACGACTTGAGTATGAGTTGGTGGTCTGGCGAAGCTGGAAGCGTATATACTTTGATTTGCTGTAGTTGAGATTCTATCGTAGGGCCAATATACTTGCATGTTGGGTATGTGTGACTAATTAGTTAAAACAGACTTATACAAGATAGTTTCTGCACTATATCGCCCCTTGTGGTTGTCTGAATGGTCTAAATTATCCAGGGCCCTAGGAAACATGACTTGGATGTTTGCTTTAGGGTAGCTCCCTTGGAAAGCGGAAACACTTCAAGAAGTCGTGGATTATTGGACTAGAAGCCTAAGGATAGTATATGTCATTTAGAGGGGTGTTAGTACACTTCTTCCTCTCTAAATGTACGGCGATGTGTAGAGGGGTATTTTAGTCATTTCACCTGTAGGTCGGAGACTTTGCGAATGCAGCATTGTCCTTGGGGTCAATATTTCCTTATGGTGATATTAGAAAATATTTAAAATGCAAAATACAGCTATTTATATAGTAGGGGTATTTTGGTCATTTTAGCAGCCAAGGCGATGTGTTTTTTTGGTCCTCGGGATAGCCCGTAAGTCCTAACTACTTTTGGGTTGAGGAATTGGTCTTAGTTGAAGAGGATTTTATTTTATTTTATTTTATTCAGGAAGTCTAATTTATTATTGGATTGGAATAAAATAAATAAATAAATAAAATAGGAGTTGAGAGAAATTAATTATCTAGTTTAATTGGTTAATTTATTATTCAGGGCCTGGGTCCAGTATGAATAATTAAAAAATTAACCTGGGCTTAAACTAGGGGAAATAAATAATGTTTAATTATTTATTGGGTTATTTATATTAGCCCAAAAAATAATTAATTAAAGATTAATTATTATAGTTCATTTGGGCTCATTAATTATTTATTGGGTTACTTATGTAAGCACAGGAAATAAATAATTAATATTTATTATTTTGGGCCTTTTGGGTCCAAGAAAAATAATAAATATTTTTCTGGCCCAATAGCTTGGACCTTATGGTTTTTTCCAGATACGATTAAGAGGAGTTTAGGGTTATGCCAAACTGATTCTCAAGATAACATCCGGGTGTTTTGAAATCCCGGGGATATGTTTATCAGATATTGAGAGACCTAGTTTTAGCGAACTGATAAAACAACTCTTTGAGAAAAGAAAACCCTAATTCCCTTTACACACAAGAGTGCCTCTCTCGTGTATCTCTCTCTGGTAGCTCTCTCACGTCTCCTTCTACCTTGTTTTCTTCTTGGTTTCTTCGCTAATCAATAGTGAGTGAACCAAGGAGTTTTGAGACCGTTCCTCTTTACCATAGTGTTCACCAACTAGAGGTTAGGCTGAGGAATATCCCGAGAGCTGGAGAGCTAAGCGTTAATGCAAACAAGGCGAAGTAGAAGGCTAGCGGGTGTTCAACCGGAAGCTCCTTCAAGTGTGCAAAGCAAGGCGATTCCAGCAGTTCAATCTGTTCCTACGCAACCTAGGAGGGTTAAGGAACGCAAAGGTATGATCTTCACGCTTCCGCATAGCCTTTAAGGCTCGGTTTTATTTTTCTCTCTGAATTTTTTTAACGTACCAGTGATGCTCTCTGTTTTCGTCCCCCTCACCTTTCACCACCTGACGGGGGTCATGTGCTTCACCTGGTGTGAGAGCCACCGTTGTGCCCTGTCACATTAACTTGGTTGCTTTAATTGATGAGTTATTTTCGTTGAACTGTTCTAAAGTGTCATTGAAATTTTATTCAAAGCTTGATATCTTTTAATTATTCATATCATTCCAAACAGAATATTTTAAAAGCATTTTACTTCATGACTTCTCACTACTATCTTTCAAGAAGTGAGAGTTAAATTTGTAAAGAAGGTATGACAAAGCTTTTGATATACTGTTAGTGCATGCATCATGAAAAGTGTTTTGTCTTTTAGCCCAACTCACACACTAGGCTTATTGAGATAACCAATCTCACACTATTTTGAACTCATATTTTTAGGGTGCCTCAAGTCTTGATCAAGTTGGAAGATCAGTAGTTTGAAGCTTTTGTTATGGAATTTCCTTATCCAATTGTTGGATATTTACTTTGAATATTAATTTTATGTGAAAACTTTTGTATAAGTATTGAAGTTTTTTTTAGTCAAAATTTCCCACCCTTTTTACCATGATTTCAGGTCGATCCTACTGTGGGGATGAGTAGCTAGTTGTTGCCTACCTTAGAAGATATTCTGATATTTAATTTGTGCAATGCTTTGGGATTGAGAGTGAACAATTTTTATTTCGGATTTATTCTTGAATTTTTTGGTTGTAATAAGTTTTAAATTTTAAGGTATTGTCTTATTTTTTATTATGTGTCCTAGTTATAAAGACCCATTATCCTTTGGACGGGGTGACATCCTCGACCCATTTTGGGTTACGTAAGTAGTTGGGGTGTTACAAGTGGTATCAGCGACTAGGTTTAGGCATTTTCTTTTGACTATATGGATATAGTACGCTAAGTATTTCAATTTGTTACTAATTCTAGTTTATTTTGTGTGCAAGATGGTTAGAAGACTTACCTCCACTCATAAGTCTATGCTGCCTCGAATTAGGCAGCCACCGCCTTTTACTAAGTATTTCTCTTCTAAGCCATTGGAAGAAGTAGAGGAACTTCTTAGGTTTGTAGACCTAGCTGGAAAAAAAAAATGAGGTGTTTTCCATCCAACCCTGATGATTCTAGTGATGAATAGTTATGTTGAGGAGAGGGTTGGGATGGCGATAATAATATTATTTTAGGAGATGAAATGATTAAGTACTTATGTTTTTATTTTGGAACTTCAAATTTCTTTGCAAACTATGCTTTATGAATGATGATATTTGATGTGGAACCTATTTCTTTTAAGAACTATATGTTTCAGTATGCAACATATGTTATTCTATGGGAGGATTACTTTTGGGAAACCTCTTTCTCTAATATTTTGTACTCATGTGCAAACACTTTGTGTAACAAATGTTCATTATGCCTACGCTCTATTACTTGATTCGCATATGACATTATGTGCATGAACATTTCTTACATGCATTCATAATAAGGGTGTGACCTTTGTGACAAGAAGATGCCTTCGAGACGCCAAGCAGCTACCTGTAGAAGTAGGATTCCCAGAGTGGAACCAGCAAACCCAGAGTATGAGCCTACGCAAAACCCTTCTCAGGATAAGGAAGTAGTAGGCGAAGAAAGTCAAGAAGTGAAGTCAGAAGGACCAACCGATATCTCAATAGGTCAAGCTTTCAATAAGATGACTAAAATCCTCCAAGCGATAGCGGAGAAGAGAGCACCCCATGGTGAAGATGAAGCCTTTGAGCGGTTTTTGAAATTTCAACCACCCACATACTTTGGTGAGGCAAAGCAAGAACAAAAAGCAAAATTGTGGACAGAATATATGGAGGACATATTCCACACCTTGCAATATTCAGAGTAGCGGATGGTGAAATTTGCTGCTTTCAGACTAAGAGGACCAGCAAGAGATTGGTGGCAGCGGATACAGGAAAAATGGAAAAGGACAGGACAGGAATGGAACTGGAATAGTTTTGTTGAATTATTTAGAGCTGAATACATCCTTCAGTGGATAGTCAAGATGCGAGAAGACGAGTTCCAGAGCTTAAAATAGGGGAATATGACAGTAGCTCAATACGCTGCTCAATTCAATCGCTTATCCAAGTACTGTCAATGGCTAATAGATACAGAGCAAAATCGTACCCGACAGTTCATGAAGGGATTGAGACAGGAACTTAGAAGGGCATTGACACTATTCCCACCAACGACTTATGCTGCAGCGGTAGAAGCCGTAACTCGTACTGAGAATGAAGATAAAGGTAGAGTAGATAGCAAAACATCAAACTCATCTGAGCATGTTACTCATAAGAGGGCTGCAGGGCAGCAACAAGTAAATAAAGGAAAACAAGCACGGATTGCACTAACTGGGGCCACTGCAAACGCAATAACCTGCCATCACTGTGGCATGAAGGGACATGAAATGAAGGACTGCTGGTCTAAGAAGGAGAACCAAAAATGCTTTATTTGAGGAGACCCTTCGCATATGAGGAATAACTATCCAAAAATTGGAAGTGCCAATCAAGGAAACCCAGCAATGCTTGCTCGCTCGGCCAGTCGAGCCGACATTGTTGGAGCAGCAGGAAGTAAGGATAGAAATCTCAAGTGAATGTCGGAGACCAAATGCAGAGGTACTAGAAGCATATGCAACAATAAGAAAGGGTAAGCCTACTATTATGCAGATACTTTGATTTATTTTAATCCCACGCATCACTATGTCAAATTGGATTAGCAATATTCATGGGGATGTGATGGGTCGAAATTGCCCATACCCGATGGTCAAGGTTCAGTGGGAGCATCATGGCACGCAGGATGCCACATGGGAATCAGAAAAGTGGGTTAAACGGAATTATCCCGATCTGAAATAGAGATATGCTTGAATTTCGGAACGAAATTCTTTTAAGGGGAGGAGGATGTGAACCCCAGTCGAAACCAACCTTAGAGTAAGGGGTTGGGATGCATATCATATTCTATTGCATGTTTGAATATGTTTTTATATGATTTTATGTGCTTTGGATTTGTGATTTATAGTCTCGAGAGCTTAATTATGTTTATTGGGTAAGAAGGGTAAAATGGTAATTTTTTTGCTTCAGGTGAAAATTAGGAAAATAGCTTGAGGATTAAATAGGAAAAATATTTGGGAGAGGAAATAAGAACAAGAGTTGATGTGGTTTAGTGGTTAGAGTTTTGGAATTAATTCTTGAAGTCTTGAGTTCAAATTCCATCATTGGAGTATTAGCATAATTAAATTTTACTTTTGCTTGGGAAGGTTGTATTTTTGGCCTTGTGTGTCTTAGAGAAAAGTAGAGGTGTTGTCCTAAGGAAGACATGATAGGAGTATCCCAATCCTACTCTTGTGCCCTACAAAAATTTCTAAGGGAATTCATACCCTTCTTGGTCATTAGTTTTGCTTACATCTCAATTTCTTAAGTTGTTCAATTTATTCAAACCAATTTTATTCCAGAAAATTTCAGTAGACTGTTGTGGCTTTGAAGGTTCAAAATGTCTAAGTGTAAGACATCTTGAGGTTCGAAAATGGGTAGGAGTTGAGGAAGGTTCATAAGAGATTAAACTCCATGGTTGAACTTTCAAAACTCCACTTTAGCTATGTTCATTTTCCTTCATGAAATAATCTGAAATTTTTTCAGCTTCTTGTCCATTCAAGGTGTCAAAATTTTCAGCCATCATTCCCTCCCAAATGCTGCCAGAAAATAGCCCTTTTGACCAGCTTGAAGTCTGAAATTTTATGGCCAAAATCGGACTACACAAATGCTGTGCAAACCAGAAAATTTTCTGGTTAAATTCGCAACTTTGGTGAGCTTAAACCAAGCTGTTTTCTTCCAGTTTTCACCCAACATCTTAGCCACGCTTTTCCTCCATAAAGAAGGCTGGAAACCAGCCTTGAAAGACCTCTGAATACCCCTTCAAATCCTCTACACACTGACTGAATAATGGCAGAAAAATCTGCCTAGAATTTTCCTTCAAACATGCGAAAATCACTGAACAGAAATTTCAGCTTGTTCCTTCTTCATCCTTGTCCGAAATCTTCATCATTTTTCTATACAAACTTCCCTTGAACAGCCATGAACGGAGCTTCATCATCTTCCCCAACCTTCTGCTCGAAAAACCAGTCCATGGTTGCTCTAAAATATCTCCATCAATTACTCTAATCAAGCCTTTGATTGAAGACCAAAATTTCAGCAAACATGTTTAGTAAACTACCAAAAATCATCCCTCAAATAACCAGAAATCTCTTCATCATTGCACTCCATATTTTCGGTCACCATTAAGCTTCTTCAAACAGCTTTCATCCAGCAAAAATTCTGAACAACCAGCCGGTCATTAGAGCTTCCAAAAAGCTCTCCATTAACCAAGATCTTCTCAACATATCTTGTTTCCAAAATTAATTCCCAAAAATATTCTTTTAGGATTTCAAACAACCAGCTTTCCTTTTTACTTTCAAATCAGAAAATTCAACTTCCTAAACCCTCCAAATCAGTTGGACACTCCCTCCTACACAGAATTTTGGCCAGCCCTCTCCCTAATCTCCCTATTCTTTCCATTCTCTCCAAACCAAGAACACCTAATAACCCTCCCCACGCCTAAAACCACTCCAAACCACTCCAATCTTCTCCAAAAACTCTAGATTGCATCTACTCAACCCCTTGAATCCACTTCTGCAATTTTTAACATCAAACACCAAAATCGAAGTCTCTCTTTTGGATCGAAAACCCAGTATTTCTGTGAAGGCTCAAGAACACCCTCAAGCTAAGCATGATCAATCACCCAATCTTCTCTCATCTTCAACTCCTAATGAATATATATGTATAAAAACATACTAATGGACTCTCTTTTCTCTCTCTCTCTCTCTCTCTTGGCCGAATGCTCTCTCTCCTTTGGCCGAATGGTGACTTCAACCATGGCCATGTTTTCTTCATCTCTCTTGGACGGATCTAGTCTCTTAAGAGTAAGATTCATTTAAAACTACTTAAAGATACTCATCAATCAAGTAAGCCTCTTCAACCCTCTTTTTAAATTTTAGATTCATGTCTATAGGGTGATATTGGGGGGAGATGAATTATGATTAGGGTTGAGTATGTATTGTTGTGAGGAGTTGAGATTGAAGCATGAATAAATGTGTGTATATGATAGAGATGGGATTGATGCATGACTTGATTGTCTTGGTTGATTGTATGGTGTTTTTTGGGTTTAATGCATGTCTCTATGTCGTGAGTGGTATTTGTGTTCAAGCATGTTAGAGATTATGTCACCCTTGGTGAATAGGATTTATATTCATGTATGATTGTTAAACCATGATTTTTTATGATAGCAGAGTGTGGATAATGTCTTGGTAGATTTGGATCTATGTTTTATTCATGATTTGGATGGTTTGATGAATTGGTGTGGAGTATATGTTCATGATTGTGGTTAGCAATAGAAATATGATTATGACCTAGTTGTCCCTAAGCTAATTTTATTTCTTCAATAAAATGATTAATGCCATAATTCTTTCTAGTAAATCGAAAACCCTAGGAAGGGTAGATTTGGACTTGATTTTTTTGGGGATGATTTAGGAAGTGCTGTGATTAATTTATATGAACTCTTTGCTAGATTTGGAAGATTGTCAAGGGTAAGGATCAACTTACTAGAGTTCATACCCTAAGCTTAAGGATAAAGTAAGTTCCCTTATATTTATGAAATTGATTTTATTTTATTATCTTGGTTTGAAAGAAAGGTTGGTGAGTATCTCTTGCAAACACGAAATATTAGCACAATAGCTAATTTTTGAAAACTTCTATATTTGGAACCTTCTTATTTTGGAAACTTTCTATATTTGGAAAACTTCCAATTTTATAAACTTCTAGAGTTATAAATTTTAAAAATGTGTCAAGCACGACTTAGGAGCCAAGCATCAAACATTTTGATTTGTTTTGAATATGCAAGAGATGAATTCTTGATCATGCATATACTTTTTGAAAATAACAGCATGACTTATTTGAGCGTGTGGCTCCTCCACTATGAATTTGTGGAATAAATTATTGACTTAAAACCATGCCTTTTAAAATTTTTGTACGAGTTGAAAAATGTTGTTTAGAATTATATTGAGCTAATTTTGTATGTTCTACTTTGGAGCCTTATGAATTGTGAAGATTGAATAACATTGAATACTCAATGGGGGCTAGACCTTTATACTAGCCTTTGGTTAGTCTGGGGATATCTCTCGGCAGGTGGCTACCTCCGAGAGATTGACTCTTTTTGATCGGGGTGTCAATATAGAAGGTTGATCCGTGCTCAACTAGCAACGAGGTTCTAGTTGAACCGACAGCCGGAAGTGGGACAACTGGATTGGATTGAGTGAGAGAGGGAGGAGAATCTCACTCAGTAGGATGTACACCTACTAGGTGTTGGGGGTCAAGTGTTTCACAGAAGTGAGAGCCACCTCTGTGCCCTTTCACCACCTAACGGGGGTCATGTGATTCACCTGGTGTGAGAGCCACCACTGTGCCCTGTCACATTAACTTGGTTGCTTTAATTGATGAGCTATTTTCGTGGAACTATTCTAAAGTGTCATTGGAATTTTATTCGAAGCTTGATATCTTTTAATTATTCATATCTTTCCAAACATAATATTTTAAGAGCATTTTGCTTCATGACTTCTCACTACTATCTTTTAAGAAGTGAGAGTTAATTTTGTAAAGAAGACATGACAAAGCTTTTGATATACTGTTAGTGCATGCATCATAAAAACTGTTTTGTCTTTTTTGCCCAACTCACACACGGGGCTTACTGAGATAACCAATCTCACACTATTTTGAACTCACTTTTTCAGGGTGCCTCAAGTTTTGATCAGGTTGGAAGATCAGTAGCTTGAAGCTTTTGTTATGGAATTTCCTTATCCATTTGTTGGATATTTACTTTGAATATTAATTTTATGTGAAAACTTTTGTATAAGTATTGAAGTTTTTTTTTTTAGTCAAATTTTCCCACCATTTTTACCATGATTTCAGGTCGATCCTGCTGTGGGGATGAGTAGCTAGTTGTTGCCTGCCTTGGAAGATATTCTGATATTTAATTTGTGTAATGCTTTGGGAGTTGAGAATGAACAATTTTTATTTCGGATTTATTCTTGAATTTTTTGGTTGTAATAAGTTTTAAATTTTAAGGTATTGTCTTATTTTTATTGTGTGTCCTAGTTATAAAGACCCCTTATCCTTTGGACGATGTGACATCCCCGACCCATTTTGGGTTACGTAAGTAGGTGGGGTGTTACAGTTTGCATCAGCCATATGGGAGGTTGGGTGATGATTTGGTGGTAGGTGTCTCTGGTTCACGGTTGAAAGGAGAATGATAGGGAATGGGAACCATGCTCTGATGCCATGTTTCCACTAAGAAGAATAATACCACTTCTCCTTTATTTCCAATACATTTCTGTACATATCGGATGGTTCTTATACCAGTACAAAATATTCTATTTTGGAATACAAATCTATTACAATCTATTTTGATTCTAATTGATTTCCAGTGACCTTTGATGAGGGGATGTAGTTCCCTAATTCCCAGGAGCTTCTCACACCAACACTTTCAATCTAATTTTTTATATATTTCAATCACCTAAAAAATTAATCTTTTATTTTATATATTTCGATCAACTAAAAAATTAATCTTTTATTTTAAGCTAATTCTAGTAATTCACTAATATTTTATTTTAACAGTAATAAATAAATTAAAATTGAGCCTCGTGTCTTTAACATTTCCAAAATATCTTGAATAACTATGAACAAAACTATTTATTTTATAAATTTTTGACTAAATAGCATTGGAATACAAATAGAATCATTTTTATTATAGGTTTTTGTAAAATAAAAAGTCTATAGATAATTCCGTCAATAATTGGTCAGAATTTTAATTTTATCAAATCTCTACCAATAGATTACCAACGAAATATAAATAAAAATTTAATGAAATATAAAAATGAAAAAGAATTTTAATAATCCATTGGCAATGAATAGTAACAATTTTAATTATCAACAAAATATCATCAACTGTTTTAGATTTATAATTTTTTTTATAAATACTACTTATATCAGTTGGTTTTCAATCAATATTTTTGTTAGTAAGTTTAACAGTACTATATTGATAATGGTTTTAATTGTTGAAAGGATTATTAAAAAATAAAAATAAATATTCCTATACGTTGATATTCTATTGCTTTTCTATTGGTAATTTTAATTTTATTGAGAAATTATCAATAAAGTACCAATGGAAATATAAAAAATAATAAAAAAATAAAATAATCCTATTAGTAAACCATTGGTACTACATTAGTAATGGTTTACTAATAGAATATTAAAGGAATTTTTACACATAATAGAAAAAATATAGTTCTATCATTTAGTATTCAGATCTAAGTGAATACTAAATTATCTTTTAATAAACGTAATTTCTTTTAGACTTATTTTTACCTTTCCTTTTAGTATTTTACTTCAAAATTAAATAAATGAATGTTTACTGAACAAAGTTAGTTAAATGAATTTTCATAAAATTATTGCTTAGTTACATGTCAAATAAATTATAAATATGAAAAATAAGTAAAGTCATTTATATGGAAAAAAAATTATTGAAATTTACCAAACTCTTTATATTACCTATAAATGCATATCATTTTGCATGTTAACCTTTGAAATAAATCATTCAACTCAATATATAACCAATTATCACTTACACATAAACACAATACATTTATGAGTTTTAATACACACACACACACACACACACACACACACACACACACACACACACACACACACACACACACACACCCACCCACCCACCTATACATACATATGTGTGTGTATATTATATTTATCTGAATATAATTTCTTATTTTTTATAAAAAATACGTATAAATGATTGCATTATGTAAATTAAAATAAAAATATCTAATGAGATATTTGTTTTATGAATGTTATTATTGGATAAAGGTGGCGAGAAAGTGTAAATTATTACATTATTTAAATCAAAATACAAATATCTAATGAGATATTTATTGTGAATGTTATTATTGGATGCGGGATGGTAGGAAAATATAAATATGATGTAGACAGTGCTAATCACAAAACATCTATTGGTGTACTTGCATATCCAGTCTATGTAGCTTAAAGCATACTACAGGTTTGAATCCCCTTTATCGGGTCTTTTTTTTGTATTAGTTGGTAATTAACTAATGAATTATAGCTCTTAGAATAAGAAAAAGGGTCTTCTTTTAATAGTTGGTAATTTAATAATGAATTAGGAGGAATTTTTCGTCATTAATTTAAAAGTGACAAAAATAAAACGATATACATTAGATCTATTCAAAATTAAAAACGACACCTTGAATTGGATACTGCTCTAGATTTTTTTACAAATTATATATAAAAATTCATCTTAAAAGCACACAAAATTAACCTTATAAAATATGGTGAATATAATTATTACTTAAATTATTTATGAGCATTAATATTTTAAAATATTTCTAAGATATATCAACATATTTTCTTATTATATTTATCTATTTTTATAATCACATGCGACCATTCATTTTAATTTGAAATATTTATATACAAATAATGGTATTAGTAAGACAAAATTTAGATTATGTATGAATTTAGGGGATAAAGATAAAATCTTAATATATAGTAAAAATTTAGATTATATAAATAAAGTAATCTTAACAGTAGTATTGTAAATTAATTAAAAAGTAAATTTATACTATGTTTTTCTTTCAAAATAAATTCTTTTAAGAAAAGTCCCACTTAAAAGTAAAGTAGTCTCACATGTGACTATAACGTTATGGGTTTGAGTCATGCTCTGATGAATGTTTCTTCTTACATTATGTCTTCCAAATAATTATGACTTTCTATATTAATTGACAGTATAAAATGAAAATATCAACTATAATTATGTTATATTGATAAAATAAGGAAGAAGTGTTTTCATATGATAAAGTAGTATAAAACTAAGAATTTTATGAGAATTAGATGCTTTGGAATACGTAAAACTTAAAATGAAGAAATATAAAAAGAGGAAAAATGCAATGGAGGGTGTTGACGTCAGCTTTGTCGAGCCGACGCAACAGTTACTTTGACCCGTTGCCGATTCGATAAGTTTTGCCGAGCTGATAAGGTCAATAATTTGAGCAGTCGATAGTCATGGTCAACATCGGCACCACAAAGCCGATAAGAAGGAAAATAGATTCTTCATCTTTCAGTGCAAGAATTCTGCATGACCGTTGGGAATATTCTTTGGCCGAAAGAAACTCCCCAACCTGTTAGTGACTTGATTACAGCCAGTATAAAATGGGGGCATTGCCCAGAAATGAAGAAGACTCATCAACCAACCTTCAAATTTCGATTGCTTCTACTTTATCGTCATTTACGGCTTTCTAGTTTAGGAATTCAATTTCTTATAGCTTTCTTATCGCTTTATTACAGCTTTGTTTTCAGCTTTCTTTACATCTTTTTGTTCGTCTTTCTAAATCGAGATCTTTTCTATATTTTCCTTTAAGTAAGGTAATACAAGTATCAATTAATTGTTCCAAAAAGTCCTTCCGTTGGGCACTTTCAGCTGACTTTCTTGAACCCTTTCTATAGTAAGTTTAAGGAACTCAGTCCCTGATTAAAAAAAGATCTGATACCATTTTCTATTTCACCATATCGGATCGTTTGTGTTTATCGGAAGTGTAGCTGATACCTATTTGCATCGACTCATTATTTTGACAACAACACAGATTGGCACGCCCAGTGGGACCCAAGGTCAGTTTTCGCATGCTATAGCGGTCAGGACGATTGATGGCGAACAATTCATAGCAGCCACCTGCACTGGAGTCATCTAAGCGACTCCCTATCCATGCTCTCCGGGGAGTTTTTGATCCTTCTGTTACTACTTCCAGTTGTACTCAGGTCACTTCTACAGAGCAAGGGTGTCAGTTCTCACCCCCACCACCGGTGTCTCAGTCGACATCTACCTCCCTGACTGCCATCCGATATACTATGGAACAATGTACTGGCGAGCTCTTATAGGGTCTTATCCCGCAGTTTGCTAGTATTTTTTTACCTCTGCTTCAGAATGAACTCCAACAATTTGCACAGAGGCAAAATATGCAAACTTTTACTCAGCCATCGGGTTACCCTGCACAAGGAACAACCATGGCACCTGCATACCCCATGCCGTCAGCTGATGGTGCACCTTCTCATAGTTCGGTGCACCCTCTGCGAAAAGAAATGTCTTTCTCTGCTATCGGGGGGCATCAAGTTCCAGGAGTAGTGGCTCAGAACACTATACCAACAGAAATGTTTCTAGGTAGAAGTCCGGTTCCAATGACAGGATTATCAACGACTTATGAAGCAGCCCCAACCTTTGTTAGGGGGAACATGCCACCCTTCGGGGGGCAGCTAAATTATTCTATTCCTTACCCTCCTTTATATCCGACAACAACAACAACGGCTTACCCAGGATAGGGGATCGGAAGTACTAAGCCTTCCATGGGGCAAGGTCCCCGACCTGTCATGCAAAGTCCTTGACCTCAGATTTAACAGCCATACCAGCCGGTTGATATAGTAATAGAAACACTTTGTCGGCAGTCATGGGATCGGCTCGTATACCAAAAACCTTACCCTGATTGGGTAGATTCCATGGCAGTACTCCCTCGAGGTTATAAGCTGCCGGAGTTTTCAATATTCTCTGGTGAAGATAATAAGTCCACCATAGAACACATCGGAAGATTCACAGCACAGTACGGTGAGTTGGGGAATAATGAATGGCATAAATTACAACTGTTTTCATTATCTTTGACAGGAGTAGCGTTCACATGGTATGCCAATCTAGCTCCTAATTCTGTATACTCATGGGCTGACATGGAAAGAATGTTTCACCAACGATTCTTTAAACCGGCATCAGAAGTTTCCATTGCTAATCTTTTGGCAATAAAACAGAAGGGATCAGAAGATGTTGTGGATTTTATTGAGCGTTTCCGGCAGATTAAGTCCAAATGTACAACCCAATTGCCCGAAACAGAATATGCGAGAATTGCTATTAGCAGGATGCATCCGCAACTCAAAGAATGACTCATTCTCCATGATTTCTCAGATTTATCCCGTTTATTGTCTCATACTGTCAGAATAGAAGAGATGATCAAGGAGAAAAAGAAGAGGCATTCCGTCAAGTTCTCCCATGGCCAGATAATGATATCTGTCATAGACGATACTATAGAGGTAATAGCAGCAAAAGGAAGGAGGAAGTTGCTACATCAGGACCATCTTACTCTTTTGATGTCTCAAAAGCTAAACAAATCTTTGACCAACTAGTGACAGATAAGCAGATTCGTCTAGCTTATAGACACAGAATCCCAAGCCAAGAAGAGTTGAAAGGAAAAAGGTACTGTAAATGGCATAATTCTTTCTCGCATAATACTAACAGTTGTGTTGTTTTCAGAAACACCATTCAGAAGGCTATCCAAGATGGAAAATTGAAGTTTATAGATAAAAAGAAAGAGACTTTGGTTGACACGGATCCGTTTCCATTAACCGATGTACACATGCTGCAAACAGTGGCAGTTAGGAAGCATGAAGAACATACAGAAAACGACAAGCCTGAGGGGATAGGGAAAGTATTCCAAAGATTGGATGGTAAACCATCTATTTTTACTCATTTATCTCCTCCCTCTTTTGCAGCATATTTCTATGGCAAAGAAGGGAAACTAATAGTGCAAGTGCCCCCAAGAGAGCCCATTTCTGCCTGGCCGTTGTTCCCGACCAGCAAAGTCCCAAAAAATATGAGAATAGCGGAATCGAGCACAATAAAGGCGGCTCTTTGATGCCTGGGTTGAAGAACAATTACCCCCTAATAATGGCCAAAATATGCTCAGCATCCTACTGTCAAGTTTTCGAGCCACCTCTCGTCAAGTGTCCATGGAAAAGGATTTTCATGCGGAAGAAAAAGCTGCAGTGGAGTTGGTTGATATCAAAGTCCCCCCAGAAGGGATGCTCTTTCCTATTCCGACAGCCCAAAGTGTTAACCATATCAGGCCATTGTATATCAAAACACATATCAACGGCAAGCCATTTACTCGAATTTTTGTTGATGGTGGAGTTGTTTTGAATGTAATGCCTTTCTTTACCTTGAAACAATTGGGAAAAGATAGGACGGATTTGTCCCCTACCGATGTACAGATGGTTAACTTCACTGGAGAAGCAGTTACAGCAGAAGGCGTTATCACCTGTAAAGTCATAGTCGGGTCCAAAACTAGTAAAACGGTCTTTTTTATAATTGATGCAAAGCCAGCTTATTCCGTTTTATTGGGTAGAGATTAGATTCATGCAAACCGTTGCGTACCATCCACTTTACACCAAATGATGCTGATCTGGGATGGAGAACGAGTAGAGCAAATCCTAGCCGATCCCAATCCGTTTTCAGTAGAGATTCACAAGCTAACTATGGCTCACAACCTTATCACCACTGAGGAGCCAAGGGGAAACAGCTTACGACCTAAAGATCCAGAGATCCGACGAGTTCCTAGTTTTGTTGCTCAAGACCCATTAACGGACGTAGACATAGGGGAGCCTGGGGAGAATAAAACAATCAAGGTTAGCCTACATTTGTCTATTGTGCAGAGAGATAAGTTGACGTGTCTAATCCACAGGTATAAGGATTACTTTGCGCGGGACTATCATGAGATGCCAAGACTGGACAGAGGCATTGTGGAGTATCATCTACCTGTCAAAAAGGGCTTTAAGCCACATAAATAGCTGGCTAGACGTTTTAATCCCGCATTGTTGCCCAAGATTAAGGAGGCGATAAAAAGATTGCTTCGGTATGGGTTCATCTATATGTGCCAATACACAGACTGGATATCTACCATTGTGTCGGTCATCAAGAAGAATGGTCAACTACGTATTTACATAGACTTTAGAAACATAAACTTGGCTACTCCGAAAAACGAGTATGCTATGCCAATGGCAGATATGTTGGTGGATTCTGCTGCAGGTAACTAGTTTTTGAGTTTCATGGATGGCTATTCAGGGTATAACCAGATATTTATAACTGAGGAGGACACACACAAAACAGCGTTCCGTTGCCCAGGGTCCATCGACTTGTTCGAATGGGTAGTTATGCCATTTGGTTTGAAGAATGTTGGGACCACTTTTCAGCGGGCTATGAACCTCATCTTTTATGATCTTATCGGCAGTAAAATGAAGGTCTACATAGATGACTTGGTCGTAAAATCCTTCGATTTCTTACAACACTTGACTGATTTGGAGCAGGCGTTCCTCCGAATACGCAAACACCATTTGAAGATCAATCCCGCTAAGTGTGCATTTGGAGTTACCGCCGAGAATTTTCTTGGTTTTTTAGTATACCAGAGGGGAATTGAAATAGATCAAAGCAAGGCCAGGGATATTTTACAAGCAAGATCTCCTCAAAAGAAGAAGGAGCTTCAGAGTTTCTTGGGGAAGATAAATTTCTTACGACTTTTTTTGGCAAATTTTGCAGGTAAAAAGAAGACTTTTTCCTCTTTGTTATGATTGAAGTTGTCTCAAGAATTTATTTGGCAGTCTGAGCATCATGAGGCATTTGATTAGATAAAGATAGCTTTGTCCCATCCACCAGTGTTAGCACCTCCCCACAATCAGTCGCCTATGAAGCTGTACATTTCAGCTGCGCAAGAATCCATCGACAGCTTATTAGCTCAGGATGACCAACAATGGATTGAAAAAGTAGTATACTATCTTAGTCGAAATCTATCGAACACAGAGACCAGGCACACCCCTATTGAAAATTTGTGCTTATCTCTCCACTATGCATGTACAAAGTTGGAACATTATTTGTTGTTTAGGAAAGTACATGTCTTGTGTAAGGTAGATTTAGTTAAATTCTTGTTGAATCGTCCTTTGTTAAATGGACGGCTTTTGAAATGGGCAATCAAATTACATGTTTTTTCCCTAACCCATGTGCCGTTGAGAGCAGTCAAAGGACATGCTATTGTGGATTTTTTAGCCGAACACCCTTCTTTAGAAGTACCATAGGAAGTACCACCAACAGAAGGAAACTCAACACAGAGGTACATGTCTTTGAAAGCTTGGGTTTTGCAGTTTGATGGCTCAAGCACCTAATAAAAGGCCGGCATTAGTTTGGTTATCGAATCTCCAAATGAACACCAGGGTAAGATCCACTTTGAGCTGAAAAAGGGAACAACCAATAATCAGGCGGAGTATAAAAACCTTTAATTAGGACTATGGATTCTGAAGGCATTGGAGGTCCAAGTAGTCAAAATTTTAGGAGATTCCCAGGTGGTTGTCAGACAGGTATTAGGAGATTATAAATACGCTAACCCGTTTCTGTCAGATAAATTGCAAGAGGTAAAAAGGTTGCTTCAGCATTTTCAGGAGGTTGTTCTGGTTCATGTTCCCAGATCAGAAAAATAAGGTGCTAATGATCTAGCTCCGATGGCCTTAGGTTTTAAGAAAGTCGTAATGTGCCAACAGATAGCGGAGATGGAATATTAAGATGATTGGCGATAGGAGATTGTTTCTTATCTACGAAACCCGACTAGTCGGGCGTCTCGTGACTTGAAGCGGAAGGCCCTCAACTTTACCTTGATAGACAGTAATCTATTCCGACGGAGCCACACCGAGGTTCTTTTAAAGTGTCTCTCAAAAGAAGAAGTATTGCAGGCTATGGAAGAAGTACATGAAGGCCTATGTAGAGCACATAAGGTGGGCCCAAAACTGAAATGGACACTTCAGTGCCATGGTTTCTTTTGGCCATTAATGGCCACAGATTGTAATGCTTATGCTATGGGTTGTGAAGCCTGCCAAAAGCATGGCCCTCTATTATACACTCATTTCATAGAGTTGCATCCGATCATTAAACCGTGGCCTTTCCGCGGATGGGCTCTGAACATTATCGGAAAGATTCATCTACCTTCAGCAAAAAGACATACATTCATACTGGTGGCAATAGATTACTTCACCAAGTGGGTGGAAGCGCAACCATTGATCAAGGTGACACAAACAACAGTCATCAACTTTCTCCGACAGAGCATTCTCTTCCGTTTTAGAATTCTAGAAACAGTGACAACGGATTAAGGCACGATGTTTACAGGGGATCAGTTACGTAACTTTCTAATCCAGTTTAAAGTTAAGTTGCTTCACTATTCTCCTTATTATGCACAGGCCAATGGACAAGCAGAGACAATAAATAAAACTTTAATCGGCATGATCCGTAAGGCAGTAGAAAACAATCTAAGGAGATGGCATGAGACATTACAGGAAGTGTTATGGGCCCATCGGAATGCTATTAAGGCTGCTACTGGCTTTACTCCGTTTAGACTAACTTATGGATAGGATGCTGTGTTACCTGTGGAGTTATCATTACAATCAGCCTGGATAGCCTATCAGCTTGGTCTAACGACTGAAGAATATCAGATAGTGTTGGCTCGAAGTTTAGATCAAGTTGAGGAGGATCTCTGGATTGCCTTGGAGAACATAAAATGACATAAGGAAAAGGTAACGATGGCGTACAATCGGAAAGTCCGTGAAAGAAGCTTTCAAGAAGGAGACATGGTATGGAAGACTATTTTGCCCCTTGAACCAAAAGACCCGAGATATGAAAGTGGTCAGCTTCATGGGAAGGTCCGTTCCTGGTCACTCAAGTTTTTTATAGAGGGACTTATCGTCTGATGACACCCGATGGAAAAGAAGCAGGCAAGGCGATCAATGGTAAGTTCTTAAAACATTATTATCCAGCGTTCTGGGAAGGAACTAAAGAGTAAAAAAAACAAAAACAAAAACAAAACAATACAATACAATAAAATTCTTCTTGAACAGAAAATTATGTTAAAAGAGTTCTGATATATTGATGAGCTGATCACAAGAGGCCGATCAGATAGCCATAAGCGTCATTACAAAAAGGGATCAGCTATCATCAGAAGGAAAGTTGGGCAGTAGTATCGGCCGATACGGAATAATCGCTAGCCACACTTAGAGTCTTCTGATTCGAAATCTCGGCTAGCCACCATGCCAGTTCTCGTTGGTTGCGGATCAGGAATAGGAAGCTCTGCCTCAGCCATCTCAGACTCAGTCTATGTTTCCTTCTTGGGGGGAAAGTCGATTTCATCAATGGGTGTCTTTGGAACCTCTGTCTCAGTCGCCGTAATGACAGTTTATTCAGTTTGAGTTCCGGAAGGACTAGCTTCGTCAGTAGTCGAAGGATGAAGAACCTTGTTTAGCTCAGCCACAAAATGGTCTCACCCGAACTTCATCTCATTCAGTAGAACGGTTGAGTTTGTCAGTTCAACTTCAAAGAATTCCTCTTCCGTTTCCAGCATTAGCCATTCGTCATTATGTTTGAGAAAGGTGTCGTCAATGGCCTTGACTGTTTCTTGGAACCCTTTCTCTGACTCCAGCCGTTGCTCTAAGGCCTTTTTCTTAGAAGCAAGTTCTTCCTGGAGTTCCAACAACTGACGCTCGAGCTGTTTAATCTTCCCTATTCCCTCCGCAATATCAGCTCGCAGAAGCGTCAAATGATTAATGGACTCCCGGCGATCCCTCTCTGCTAGTGCTGCATTTGCTCAATGCAGTTTTAGAAGCTCTAATTGATTATGAGCTTCATCTCGACGATACTGTGTGTTGAGGAGAAAGTGCCTCGTAAAGCGCATCTACCCCAGGCACCCAATTGCCAAGTCCCGAAGCGTAGAGGGCATGTCCGGGTCGGCTGACTGTACAATCCGCAAAAGGGCGCGACTTACATTATCAAGGGTGGACTTCTCAGTAGGCAAGGAGGCCCCGATGAGGCCATCAAGAAAGTCCAGCACCGAGATTAACATCAGCATCGGCAGGGGAGCAGCAGCTTCTTCAGTTCCCTGGCTAGGGGGAGGCAGAGTTATTTCTATAACAATAGCTACTTTTTCAGGCCTTGGCAGAACAGGGGACGGACTTTCTGAAGCCAGTGCCGCAGTCGACGGAAGGTCTGCCATTGGTGGGAAAGCCGACGCATCAGCTGGTGGAAAAGGAGCCGTAGCCTCCACCGATGGGGTGTCTGCCATCGAGAGAACAGCTCTTTCAGCTGCCCTTTTAGCTAGAGATCGGAGCGGAATGTCTTCCTCTGAATCAGAAGAAGTGTCGATGATAACGAGACGACCTATCCCTTGTTTGCGCTTCTGCAGAAAAGATTAAACTGATAGTTAGACAAATTGAATATTAGGGAAGCTGAGCAAAACAAGAATTGACAGAAGCAAACCTTGAAAACAGGAGGAGTTAGTGTTTTATGCTTCATTTTTTATCGTCGGAGTAGGGATGGGACCTTGATCTTTTCTTCCTCTTCCTCCGGGACGGCGGGAGCAGCAGCAGTAGTTTTCTGCACCAAGGAAGTACGTAAGGCCGACATTATTATAGGACTTACAGGATGTTTTACCTATTTTTCTTTCTTAGCAGATGATGTCTCAGGCAAAATGGTGGTCGGCCCAAGAATTCGCAGAAGCCAGATACCTACGAGGTCGAAAAACAGGGCCCCACTCAGTAGCCTTCACTATGAATTGAAGTTCGGAGAAGTCTCCAGCACCACTTGGAAGGGCTTGAATTGGAAGGACCGCAGGATGGCCTGGGTGCTATCGACTAAAGTTTGTACATCCTCAGTCGATAGCACCGGTTTCACGGAGAAGGAAGAAACGTGCCTCGAATTTGCAGGGATATCTTGTATTAGTCCAAACTGGCAGGAGAAATAGTGAGGATTGTACCTCTCGCAGGAGGTTTTAGCACTTTGGGCCCCAAGCTTGGCCCCCAAACGAATTTCTCGAGGACACAGAATTCGAGCCCATAGAGTTTCTTGTGTTGCTTCGGGGCTTTCCGACAGGCCTTTCAACCAGAAAGGGGTCTTCTTGGCGAGCAGTATACGAAAAGAAGATAGTAACATGGAAGTCTCGACATTGGTAGAGGTACGAGACGATGGTTTCGGCAGAAGCAGTGTTTAGAGGGACCCGCAGCAGCCAATAGCCGGTCGTTTGTTTAGAAGGGCCCGCGTGGGCTCTTGTGATTCGGCTAACGCCAAAATTGGGTAGATACTGGTACAGCCAAAGTTGGGTGATCCAAAGTGGGTCCCCAAGGTTGGTCGGATCTTCCCCAGTGGAAAAGGCAATCATCAGCTAGTTAATGGTGCGATAGACCAGGGCGAGGACCAGAGAGGCAAGGTCGCAGCGCCTTTTGCTCCGCAAGAAAGCCAATACGTAGTATCAGTACTCATTGCTAACACCGGCAGAATAGGAGCAGATAATGTACTTACATAACCAGAGCCATAGGAAGGCCACTTGCTCTTGGTTTGAAGGAGTATCCTTCACCCCTCTTTAAGCGGCGATAAAGTTGCCGTATGAAGAGGAGGCCTTGTCCAAACGAGCCTCAACGACTAGTAGGTTGTCTTCATCATGGAGCCTTGGAATCTCATCGCCATCGCATTGGAAGCCGAGGATAGTGCAGATGTCAAGGATGGTAGGGGAAAACATCCCGTGCAGAAAGATGAAGCCATTTATCGCCGAGGACCAAAAGGGAAGAATAGCGGCGAACAGGTTGTGGTCAAACGCCATCTCGAAGCCAGTCATCATGATGGCATCCGAAATTCCCCATTGCACCCAGATGGCCCTAAATCGGGCATAGCAGCGATCCCGCCATTCTCTATAGTTCTTGAGCTTGCGAGGCCAATGTCGAAAAGAGGTGGGGAGATTGGCGGTTGTAAAAGTATCATGTTGCAGAGGGAAAGTAAAATCGGTAGGCAAGACAAACTGCAAGTTTTCAGTGATAATCTCTGTTGGTAAGAGACGAGGGCCCAAGGTAAAAAGGTTAGCATCAGCCTGGACCGGGGAAAAGATGTTCTTATCAATAGGGGTTGCCATCGTAGTTTGGTCTTTTTACTGAAAGGAAATTTACAAATCACAAGGAACAACCACAGAAAGATAAAGGATCGATGAATCACTTAAGCAGAAGAATTCTAAAGAAGATAGAAGTTGTAGGAAGTGAGGAGTTCTGATTGGGGACCACTGCTATTTGTAAGGGAATTTGAAATTGAGCTGTTCGCGGGTTTCAAAGCCGAGGCGTCACAAATGTTCCACAATGTTCAGGACATTTCGCTTTTGTCAAAAAAGGAACGGCTTTAATGGCTGTACGATTCCTATCGTTTTGCTGACTTGCGCCAGCTGAAACAACAAGACTCGAGGGGGGCATGTGTTGACATCAGCTTTGCCGAGCCGACGCAACGGTTATTTTGAGCTGTTGCTGATTCGATAAGTTTTGCCGAGCCGATAAGGTCAACAATTTGAACAGCCAATAATCATGGTCAACATCGGCACCACGAAGCCAATAAAAAGGAAAATAGATTCCTGATCTTTCGGCGCAAAAATTCTGCACGACCGTTGGGAGTATTCTTTGGCCAAAAGAAACTCCACGACCTGTTAGTAACTTGATTGCATCCAGTATAAAATAGGGGCATTGCCTAGAATTGAAGAAGACTCATCAACCAACAATTTCAAATTTCGATTGCTTCTACTTTATCGTCATTTACGACTTTCTAGTCTAGAAATTCAATTTCTTATAGCTTTCTTACCGCTTTATTACAACTTTCATTTATATTTTTGTTTCCAGCTTTCTTTATAGCTTTCCGTTCGTCTTTCTAAGTCGAGATCTTTTCTGTATTTTTCTTTAAGTAAAGTAATACAAGTATCAGTTTATTATTCCAAAAAGTCCTTCCGTTGGGCATTTTCAGCTGACTTTCTTGAACCATTTCTATAGTAAGTTCAAGGAACTCGATCCCTGATTCAAAAAAGATCTAATATCATTTTCTATTTCACCATATCGGATCGTTTGTATTTATTGGAAGTGTAGCCGATACCTATTTGCATCGGCTCATTATTTTCACAGCAACATAGGGAAACAATTTTTGAGGAAAAAAATGTAAATTTCTCTCAAATACAATAAAAAGCATTTGAATTTTTTATAACCTCAAACTACTTTTGAGTCATATTTATTGTGCCCCAATTTGATCATTTTAGTACTACTAAAAAAAAATTTAGTCATTTATTTGTGAACGAAAAGAGTATTATAATTTTCATTAAGAGTAACTTAACATTTTTATTTTTAAATCTCTATACATTTTACAATTTTTTTTCTACTATGTGCAGTTTTTTTTTTTAAGTGATAATTATTTTTGAAATAAGAATAAGTCCATTCTTAAACCCAGTGGATGAAGTGGTACCAATTACATCATCAAAGATCTCAGCATCCCAAAACAACCTCGAAGTCAAAGCCTTCGATTTTCATCGAACTTTTTTCTCATATATATATATATATTCTAGAATATAAGTTTCCACCACCTCACATTGGACTCATCCAGATGGTCATCCAACAAAGCAGACTGGTCCGTTTATAAACATTGATCCTGAGGGGTTTGACTTGGCAGTAGGCACAACGCATGCGGCGCTGCTAATTGTGATGCCTAACAACACTTTTGGTCCATTAGAACTTTAAAACAACAAAATTCTAGTATCATTCAGTTTATATGAACTATATGCATTAAAGAATTATATTTTATATAATAAAAATTATATAATACAATTCTTTAATACATATAATTTATAAATTTATTGTCTATACAAAAATTTCTCTTAAAATAAGGATTTCAAAATTCAAATCTGAAAGAGTCTTGCTGAACTATGGAATAAAGTAGCTGACTTTATCTTTTTCTTCTATGTTTGGTAATGAAAGGTAGACTATAAAGGTGGTTGTAATAGTTTTGCTACGAATCCTTTAACATCATTAGCGTGATGTAACGTAAGAAAATATTGTTAATTTCTGTGACATAAAACAATAAGAATTATGTACATAAAAGACATCATTTAGTGTATTAGTGATATTTGCCAAGGCATAGTAATATTATCTTCATTTTAAAATAGATGTTTACAAAGATTTTTTATTTTATTTCAAAATAAATCTTCATAAATATATTTTTATAATTAATGATTAATTTTTTTATTTTATCCTTATTTATTTTAAGTCATATACAAAACTTTTCAAAATTATTTTTTTTCATACTTTTTTGATAATTTTACCAACTAATAATTATCATGTATTTAATATAAATAGAATATGAATTTTATTTGAATTGTAATATTATTTTCAACATCCTAATATGTGTGTAAAAGGTTTAATAAAGCTTTACTATTTTAAAACCGATGGAGTACGGATCGAGATTAGGGATACATTAAAATCTATTATTGATTGAATATACCTTTTGTTATATTTAATACCAACTTCTCTTTAACCTGACTCTAAATCTAAAGATGCACATTAATGTGAATTACACGTGTTAAATTTAATTTCAACTATTAAATTGGGTGTGAGATTATTGAAAATAATGATTAGGTAGTTTAATTAACTTTTCTAACTAATTACCGGTTTCCACTACAAGAGAATTGATTTGACAAAGCTTGCATCCAAGTTGGATTTCCCTTAAGATAGTGGTTTTCTTCATCTTCAAAACTCACTTAAGCTTTTGGGTAGAGCTGTATTCGAACACGAACGAATCGAGCATCACATTTTCGAGCTCGAGTTCGAATATAATCGAACGTTGTTCGAGTTCGTTCGTTTATTATTTGAGTTCGAGTTCGTGTTCGAGTTCGTTCGATTATTGTTTGATAATGTTCGAATTCGTTTAAGTTCGAGTTCGAAAAACTCGATTAACGTTCGAGTTCGTTTATTTTATATTTTTTATTTTAAAATTTATAAAAATAATAATTCAAATTTTAATTAAAAATAATTGAATAGTATAATATTAAATAAATATTATTAATATTAATATTATAATATAAGATTTATTAAGAATAAATCTTAATATTATAAAATATAAATAAAATAATTAATATAATATAATTAATTTTAAAAAATATATAATATGTTCACGAAAGTTCGAATATATTCGTGAACATGTTCGAGTTCGTTCGTTTATTATTCGAGCTCGAGTTCGTGTAAGAGTTCGTTCGTTTATTAAACGAACGAGCCTTATTCGAACACGAACGAGCTCGAACGAGCTTTTATTCGCGAACGTTCGATTCGTTTACAACTCTACTTTGGGGTCTTCAACTTTCCACTACTTGGTCTTCCAGACCAAGGTGATGCTTCCTTTCCCCTTCCCCATAGTGAATTACTTAGCAAAAGTGGCGGTTTCATTAAATTTACCTTTTTTTTTCTCAAGACAATTGTTCTTGTGATGTCAAAATAATAAAAAAATAACTTAAATTTAGTATAATATTTTTTGTTAAAATATACTCCTTCTATCCCAAATTATCTGTCTCATTTTTAATTTAAATTTTGTCTTAAATTATCTGTCTCTTTAAGAAATCAAAATTTGTCCCTATTTAAAAACACTTTATTTTCTAAACATATTAAATAAACAAGCTGATACTATTTAAATAAGATGAGAGAAAAGTAATTTAGAATATATCAAAATTTTAAATTTTGAATACTTCTTAATAAAGAGAGAGCAAATAAATTGAATTTTAAAAGTGTAAATAGAAAACAAATGTTTAATTAATTAAAAAATATACTTATCTTAATATTTGCATAATCGGGTAAATAGGACAAATAATTTAGAAAGAGATAGTGCATATATTTCACTAAGTCAATAATTGAATGAGTAAATATCTTATATATAGTTTAAAATTTCAAAGTTCGAGCGGTGATACATTCGAAAAATGGTGGATTTATTTATAAAGTTTAAGTTTACAAATATTTATTAATTTCATATTTTAATTCTATTCGGGTTAAAAATATTTATTAAAAGGTTGCTTAAAGGGTTTATATATATATATATATATATATATATATATATATATATATAATTTACTCTTTATCAATACCTATTAATTTGTTCCTCCTATATAACAGAATTTTATCAATAGTATTGATATATAGTATCAAAATTGAACTTTCGTTAATTTACTAATTTTATATTTAAAATAATTATAAAAGTTTACATCTTTATATTTATTCTATTTGACTGAATCATATTAAATTCTTATATTTATTTTTACTTTTCATACTCTCTCATGTTGTTGAGATTAGGTTATGACTTACCTCTTCAACCAATATGGGATTGGCGATAGAAGATGTCCAAAGATATTGTTGCATCTGTTTTAAATAATTTAGTTATTACTAAAATTTGTATTACTTGCTGACAAGGGAGAGCAATCAATTTACATGTACAAAGTTTTAATATATACACATAATTAATTACTCACCTCACCCCCGAGAAGCCTTTTCTCATTTCTTTAGGTGTTGGCAACGTTGACTTAATACAAAACCTTTTCGTCTCGCCAAAACTAAGGGTTCGTACGTGTACGAGGTTCTATTCAAAGTCGAAATATAGTACTCTGCGTATGATAAAATTAGTTAAAAACAAAACAAATATGTCACCAACATGGCCGTGGCATAATTTCAGGCATCATCGGTCATCAGCAACCGCATTCCCCGGCGCCTGGGGCATACAATGTAAATACACAACTTTCATCTTTTTCATTTTTTTTTTTTGGGAGGATATAGAGAGATGGATTACTATTTACTAGCCTAGATTTGGAGGGACAAAATTGTAGTAAAGAGAAAAAAAAAAGAATATAATGCTATAAATTTTAAAAATTTTTAGAACAATAAAAAGTAAAATTTATATAATTTTTAAAAAAATCTCAAAATTTTCAAGGAAAATAAGTATTTTTTGAAAATTTTAGATGCCAGACCACGTTAGAAAATATTGAACTTGACAATTGAGTAACTATAGATTAATACAATCTTTATTAGAAAACAGTAAAGCAAGTCAAAATTAGGGGGGAAAAGGAAACAAAAACTCTTTTTTCAGCCCTTAAATGTATAAGAATCGATGGGAAAGAGACCAAAAACTGCTTTATAAGTTTGGCATTTAAGAAATATTTGGGTGAATTTGGTTCATTATGAATCAACGCTTCAAGTGTTGTATTATATATATTAAAAGTTATACATTTTAAAAAAAGTACAATATTTTAAAATAGTGATTCACGATTAATTCGATCCATCCAAGTATTTCCCTCTACAATGAACATTGCCCGAATGCATGGAAATTTGAAGTTTCTTTTTTGTTTTTATAATACAAAATTTTTGAACCACTATTCGGATACTTAATTGGTGGATTGCTTCCTTAAGGGCAGAAAATTAATTATTTGGAGTTGATGATGTAACTATGTAAGACATATCTTTGGATGACTTCAATTGAGTATCTTTGTATCTAAGGATTTAGAAGGAAAGGAAATGAGAATATTTAAATTTATTTTCATAGAGAGAAAGAAAATGAAAGGGGAAGAGGTGAAAGGGAATAAAGAGATTAGATTTTGTTAAAAATTTTAACTTCGTTTTATCTAAGAGTGAATGTAAATAGAAAGAAAAAACTAATTTCAATAAATATTTTTATTTAAGGTATTTATATTTATATCAAAATATAAATAAAAGTATAAATTAATACATTTATATATTTTTTTATTAATTATTCAAACATAATAAATACTCAATTATTTTATTCTCTCTCCTCTCGTCTTCTCTTGTTATTTTCTCCTTTTCTCTTCCCGTAACTAGTCTCTTTTCATCCATTTCTTTCCCTCATTCCAAATAGCTTGTAATAGAACATTATTGGTCCTTAGTTAAGATATTTTTTTAACACACGGGGAAGTCGTCCAAAATATGCTCGTCTATGATTTTTCTAAGGAGGAAACAAAATGGAAAACAAGTTTCCACCAATTATGTTCTTTAAAAAAAATGAAAAAACAGATTACTTGCTTTGGCGGGAAAAAAAAAAAAAAAGCAATGCTCGGCGAAAGAGTTGGAAAGTCACATAGGAACTTTGGGCCTTCCTAAGAAAGTGTTAAATGATAAGCCCATCCACAGCTAAATTTTGACGAGCCCATCACAGCAGATTAGAGGACCATATAATCTCATGACATTTTCCGATGCAAGCATAGGAACTTTGGGCCTTCCTGTGAGAGTGTTGATATTTGGGTTTGATTCGCTTTTACTTAATTTTTAAATTAAATTAATAATTTTGATTTGATTATTTTTATATTAAATTAAACTATATAAAACTTTAAGTTATTAGATTTAGTTTGGTTTGACTTGATCAGTTTTAATCTGCACAGCATTTAAAAAATATAATAATTTTGTAAATAACATAATATACTTTGTCAATACTATGTAAACTTTAAACACTAGGTTACAGTCGGAAAAAAAAAAAACTTAATACAATATAATTAAGTTATAAGATTATTTCTAAAGGTCCTTAAAGCCTTTTCCACAAAGCAATTTTAAAAACACTAATTTTGATCAATGATTTATTTGGTCTTCAAGCACATTACTTCAAAATTGTGCTACAATTCAAATTATAAAAAACATATTAAATTACTACTAGATTCATGCTTGCTTAAAAAAAATTAAGAAAATTCTTAAACTAATTCAAATTATTGCTTCAATTTAGTTCGGTTTGAGTAATTTTTCAAACCAAACTAAGTTTCTATTTAATTAATTTGTGAATGGATTTATTAATTTACTATATTATTGTTATGCTTTTCCTATTAATGTTGCATTAATTTCACATATAGTAACAAGAAATTTAATACATAGTAAATTAGAAATGCATTTCGACTACAACAAGCCTAAGTTTGCAGGACCTGGCCAGTAATAAAATTTTGTTAAAACTTTAACAAAGTTATAGAAGTACACTTCTCTCAATCATCTAGAGATTCCTAGTGGATTCTAATAAAACAACATGATGTGTTCTTGTGTCAAACTCCTTAAGGCCTTTGTTGGACCCAACTCTTTTGATGAAACTCCATTCAATCTGCATACTACAGTATGGCAGCACTTCGTTGATATTAAAACCTTTCCACCAGAAAAATAGCTAAGTTGAAGAGGATCGATTCAAACTCTTCTTAATGATATGTTGTTGAAGTAGTAATAACTTGAATCATGAAGTATACGTTAACAATTGAATCCATAAAAACTCTCATGAATTTGTATACTTCAATACACTCAGAATATTTTCATAAAAATCCTCTCTATTGCTTTGTCCACTCCACTGACTAAATCTTTTAGTCTCGTCTCCTCTATTCATCGAAATTCATTGAGCTTGCTTATATAAGAGTTTGCTATAGAGTGTTAGCTTTCTTATCAAGTTAGGACTCTACCTAAAGGATATGCATATAATCTTCTAAATCTTCCTAGTTTAGTTCTAGTAGAATTTGTGTCTTCAAGCCAAAATCTTCTCAAAAGATTTTGAATAAATTCTCCAACATCTTTTCCTAGATCTTTTAGAATTCGCTTCCTAAACCAATATAAGTCTTGACATCAAAACATCGCCAATCAACAAAGTAAGCAAGTTTCCAAAATAATTCTTCAACATTGTCAAAGAATTTTGGCAATTGCCTTAACAATCTCTCCCTTTGATTTTGTTTGATGCAAAACCATCAATCTACAAAACATCTTCAAACATGTAGCAACAGATCTTCAGAACAACATTAAAATGCGTAGTAGTACTTCATATAGATAGTATAAGCATGCAAACTTAACTACAATAATGTGTTTCAGAGAATATCCAACAAGAGATCCTAATTACTATTACAATCCAAATAAATTGTTCAAATAATTATTATTCCAGCCATCAAGTGGTGCATATAGCAGTAACCCACTGACTACGACTTACCTAATAATGAAAGTCCTTTAAACAACTTTAGTAGTAGAAAGGTTTGTTAGCAGAAATGTTTTGTGGTAGATTGGCATAAATAACTCCCATAGCCAATATCGGCAACAACAATTCACAATGCAAGCATCTTCCTTTGAACCATAACCTACTCCCCAGTGCTTTCCTTTTTGCAACAAATAATGCCAAATGCATCAATTGGATCTGTATTAAAGATCAAAGAGGATAGGAAGATCTTTCTGAACGTTGTGTTGGTTGTTCAGGATGGTATTTAGTTGCTGCTATAAGTCTGCCATCAGCGTAGTCATTGTTGCTAACTGCTAGAGCAATCATGAATCTTTGCACTCAAAGCACTAGTAGTAGGTGTTGATGATTTGGAAGTCTCCACTTTTAGCTTCTCGAAAGTAGCCTTTTTTACAGATGGCCCAACACCATGTCGAACAGATAATTCGTACTTGATATTTCACCTTTGTAGCTTGAGATGGTGTAGTTGGAGGTTTTTTTTTAATGGAGGCCAGAGTTGTTTAATATTTAAAACAATCTTGTCTGACCTTGCATGCTTGTAATTGACACAATTAGAAATGTATTCTACGATAAAATAGGGATAAGATAGGACAATTGTGTTGTGAGTAGGCAGCTAGGCATGCTTTAGAATATGCTAAAAAATTAGCTCGTTGAACCTCTTGCCTTTCTAATTTTGCAAAACAAAACAACCATGTCCTTTAATACAATAGATATGTTAATAGTAGGCAATAAGTTATAGCAAGATAGCTTATAAAGAATAAAGTCTGTCAGGTTTGATAATTTTGTGTACCCAGCCTCTGGCCATACTTGCACACGTCCTTTAGTCATTGCAGTGCAAACCTCATTTAAGTTCACTTCTACCCCAAGATTATTAACATTATCATAATATGGCACACCAAATATTTTTGCAATAATTTCTTGACTAAACTCAATAGAGAATCCTTGTATATAAACAAAATGATAAGAGGTGTTGCGTTTATCTCCAATGGTTGACTTCAAGTTAGTATAAAACTCCTTCACCATGGTTTCATTGTAGACATCTGCATAGATAGCAGATCCAAATAAACTAATCTTCTGCAAAATCGCCTTAAGAGCAAATTTTCTAAACTTTTCAGTATCAACAAATCTTTCAACTAGTGCAGATCTTCTAAACATAATTTTAAATTGTTTCTTGCATTCATTATCACAAAAAGTCAAGATATTCATGGAATAATCTCAATGTCAACCTCTTCAGTAGATTCTTTGATTCTAGCTTTATTTATTTCTTCTTTTTTCAACTTAAAAATTTCCTTTTTATTGGCTTTCCCAAAGGTACTAGTGTCAGTTAACAA
Organism: Voacanga thouarsii; assembly: GCA_026120185.1. Lineage (NCBI taxonomy): Eukaryota > Viridiplantae > Streptophyta > Magnoliopsida > Gentianales > Apocynaceae > Voacanga > Voacanga thouarsii. Next base: position 586,475 of record JANUWF010000978.1, read on the forward strand.
TTTATCGGACAAAGTCCTAGCAACAAACAAACTACTCTAGCTTCCAGAATTCTGTTAACTTCTTTAAGGTTTATATAAGATTTCAATATAAAGATAAGATTTCAAGACATACATAACTAGAGGGTCCAAAAGTTCCACCATATTCACAGATTGGTCGGGCATTCTGGATTGTGCATCAATATTCAAATCTAACTTAGCCTGATTTGCTTTAACCTTTTCTTCTATCTTTTTTCCATGAACAATTTCTTTTAATGTTTGAACAACCAATGGGTCCACAATGATGCTAGGTTCCACCATCTTTCCAGATTCTTTTCTTTTGACAATTTTTTTAGTTAAATTTTTAGGTATAGAGAGCTTAAAACCCTCTAGAATCTCAAGATTCGATGGATGCAAGCAACTTAACACAAAATTTTATACACCTCCTGCAGATAGAACAATATCACGACACTAATTAACATCCTCAATAACATGTTCAAGTGGTGGAGGGATAGTACTAGTCTCAACAGTTGCTACAATATCTATATGGGTAGTTTCTGGCTAACTAGATTGGGTCGCCATTGAACCATTTATGACGACATTCTAATTCTTTTTAGTTCTCCATTTAGGCTTTTCTTGTTAGGGATATACCCTAAACAATTTGTACTAGTATTTTGTAATAATATGAGGTATTTTTTTTCATGAATAGTATATTTTATTTTATGATCATCAAGTACGGGACTTGATGGTAAAACCCTATAACACATAGAATGACTATTCTTAAATTGTCTATAATCGATTATTATTGGTGGAATAATAATAAATTAAGATTAATATATTTGTGTTTTGATGACTATGTTTTATTGGTTATGGATATATGAAATATCAAGTCAAAATCTAAATAAATATTAGAGATTATTGTATTGGACATAACCCACTATAAAAGTATTTTATGGGACATGTCATAAGTACTTTCTAGCCATAATGATATTAGAAATCATTCGACCTGAATTCATCGTAATTTGCTACTTGATAAATTTTATATTTTGATATTGTTTAAAGTTGTCTTTAATCAAATAATAAAGTTAGATTACTGTTGGTATAAAATAAATCAAGCAGATAAATGTGATTGATAGTGGAGGAATTTGTCCTTCTCATTCTTAAGAGAGATGTCCATGGGCTTCTTGATAAGTTAGATTGTTAAAATACATGGCCGTGTTCAAATATATCAATTTGAGATATTGATTTCATTTATTTGAACAGTCTAATATGAGATCAATAAATAATAGATTACGTTTAATAAGGATGACGTGCTCCATACCTTATGCTTAATCGTGATATCATATGACAAAATGACTAGATATTAAATTATGATTTGGTTCAAAGAACTCATTAATTTTCATTTAATTTGGATAGTTATAATGTTTTGTTAGAAACCACTTATAACTTGTGAGTATGTAAATGTGATTTGAGTACACTGTCAGAATTAAATGAATTTACAGGATCACACATTAAACAAACAAGTTAGGTTATTTTTCTAGTGACTAGGTTCGATATATTTGGAAATGTATCCAAGTTTATCGAATCTAAAAAGACATCCAAATTCAATATATCTGGAAACTCGTCTAGGATCATGGCATCTGGGAAGTCCACATTTGTTGTATCTAAAAAAGTATTCAGATTCAATATATCTAGAGGATGTCCATATTTATAGAATCTAGTTTGGAGGATGTCTATATTTATAGAATTTGATTTGGTAAATTAATTAGTAATTTACCAAGATGACCTGAGAATCTTATCATATCTTTTTCAAAATTGATTTGATATCGGAATAAGATATGATAAGATCTCGTGACATGTTGACTCAAAAAGGATTGTGTGGTTTTATAAGATTAATAACCCTAGTCGTCCAATAGAAAATACACAACTTCGTCTTTTAAGGAAAAAAAACACCCCAGAAATGTAAACCTCATAGAAACCCTAGGTGCTAGCACTTCTGGTTCCTTGGAGTCATTTGCTGTGTGAACTAATAGAGGACGTTCGCATATTGTAGCGTCTGGTGATCGTCCATTATACACATACGCTTGGATAATCTGAAGGCAGAAGTCGTACTTCCAGCAACATAGATATAATTATGAAAAACCCCTAGTTGACCTAATCATTTAGCCTAGGTCCTCGAAAGGGATTCGTGAATGTGTTTCACGTTTAGAAGTCCACGAATCCTAACATTTCTACCATTGTTAGAGTTTAATCTTTTGTTCTGCTTGAACTTTGGGTGTTGAACAAACACGAGAGTGAGAGAGAGAAAGAGACAAACAGAGAGGGAGAGAGTCTTTTGGAGAACGCTTAGAGAATTGCGACTATTTTTGGTTATCGAATGAGACTTCTATTTAGGGTTGTGACCTTTTAATTTCTATCAACCTCGTTGAATCCTCATTTTTCCATCGAATCTCTATTTTAACGAGATGAAAATTGACATATAAATTCCAAAATTGACACCTTTTGCAGAGTTAAGTCTTTTTACAATGTCTACATGTTTCCAATGTCTTCCAAGATTTTCTCCTTCCTTTTTTTCTTGTTTTTCATTGTTTGTTCTGGAATTAAAAAAAAAATAACAAGAAGAAATTTGTTATATATAGTTTTACAAAACAAAGCTTCCATATCAAAATGAACAAAAACCCAAATACTTTTTGTAATTCTTCAAATCATGTAATATCAAGAGGTTTCATCAGAATATCTACTAACTACTTTTGAGTAGGAATATATTCAATTTGCACAATCTTTTGTTCTACAAGTTCTCCGATGAAATGGTGCTTTATGTCAATATGCTTTGTTTAGTTATATTAAACTAGATTCTTTGAGATATTGGTTGCACTTGTATTGTCACAGTATACAATTAACTCATTCTGTGCAAATTCATAATCCTCTAATATTTGTTTCATCCATAGCAAATGAGTGCAGTAGCTTCCAGCAGCAATATGTTTAGCTTCTGCTGTTGACAATGAAATGAAAATTTACTTTTTGATATACCAAGATACTAGATTGTTCTCAAAATAGAAACATCCTCTTGAAGTGTTTTTTTGATCGTCACAATTATCAATCCAATCAGCATAACTGAACATAATAAGATGAGTACTTGAGTTTTTGCTAAAGTATATTCCATATTCTGAATTATGACAAATATATTTGAGAATTCTTTTAATAGCCTTCAAATGTGATTCTTTGGGGCTTGATTGATATTTAGCACAAACTATAACACTGTGAAAAAATATCTGGACGACTTACTGTCAATATAGTAGCATTCCAATCATATTTCTAAAGAGATATTAATTTACATATTAACCTTTTTTTTTTCATCTTTTGATAGTATCTGACGAACATTAATTGGTGTTCTAACAAATTTTGATCTATCCATATTGAATTGTTTAACCAAATTATGAGCATAATTGGTCTATGAGATAAATATTCCATCTTTTATTTGTTTGATCTGCAAACCAAGTAAAAAGGTTAGTTGGTCATTTCAAATTTAGTTTATATGAGTTCCATGAAGTACTTTGACAAGTGCTTCGATGTTAACCTAAGTACAATCACCATAAATTTCAGCAATCATAAAATGTGCTCCTAACTTTTTAACAAATATTATTTTGTTTGCTCCTTCTCTCTTGTAGCTTCTCTTTAATAGAAAGTTCATCAACCTTTCACACTATGCCTTTAGTGCCTGTTTCAATCCGTAAAGAGCTTTTTTCAGCCTGTAAATGGGATCAAGAAATTCTAGATTAATAAAGTTTTTAGGATGTTGAATATAAGCTTTTTCCTGCAAGATTCCCTTCAAAAAAACACTTTTCCCATTCATTTGTTGAAGTGTAAAGCTTTTGACACAAGTTACAATAAGTAACAATCTAACTGATTCTAATCGTGCCACAGAAGCGAATGTTTTATCTAAATCGATGCCTTCAACTTGAGTGTAATCTTGTGCAACCAATTTAGCTTTGTTCCTAAGAACGTTTTCAAACTCATCAATCATGTTTTGAAACACTCAATTGGTTTCAATTTTATTAACGTCTTTTGGTATTTGCACAAGTTCCTGTACATTATTTCTCTCAAATTGTTGAAGCTCTTTTTTGCATTGCTATGATCTAGTGCTCACATGCCAAAGTTTATTTAATATTTTTTTGTTTCTAGTATTGATGTATAATAAGCATCCTTCACCGTATCCTTGTAACCAATCTTGGGCATTTCTCTAGTTTTTCTAGATTTGTCAGATTCCTGATGATCAAATCTAGTAGATGATACTTTTTCACTCTTAAAGACTGTATCTTTTGTTGAACTTTTTTTTACTCTATGTTGGAGTCTGTTTCTTCATCAGTGTCAAGATCATCTGATATGTTACCAGTTTGGATAACCTTCTTATCATCCTTTATTATTGTTAACTCTTTTTGTTCAGTTAATAGGACATATTCAACCACAACATTGATTGATTCCATAGCTAGATTCTGTTTGTTGAACACTTGATATGCTCTATTATTTTTGGAATATCTAAGAAAGATTTCTTCATCACTACTTGTATTGAATTTTCTCAACTGTTACCTATCATTAAGAACGTAACATTTATTTTGAAAAATATGAAAGTAGTTCAGTTGTTGTTTATGACTATTCCAGATTTCATAAGTAATTTTATTATTGTGAGGCCTAAATTAAGTTCTATTGATGATATGAGTAGAGTATTCACAATTTCTGTCCGCCATCTATGTGACATCTCCTTATCATTTAGCATTGTCCTAACCATTTCTTGAATTGTTTGATTTTTTCATTCCATCACACCATTTTGCTTGGGTGTTTTTGGTGCCCAAAACTTCTGTTGGATACCATTCTCAATACAAAAATTATTAAACTACTTGTTATCAAATTTTCTTCCATGATCACTCCTAAATCTTTTCAACATTATGCCTTTTTGAGTTTGTATGTTTAAGCATAGTTTTCGAAATGCTTTAAATGCATCTAATGTTATACTGAAAAAATTAACTCAAGTAAATCTTGAGAATAGCCATTAACACACACTATAACATACCTCTTTCCTCCTATATTTTTAGTTTATGTTGGATCAAACAAATCTATGTGCAAAAACTCAAGTGTTGTTGACATCATTATTTGTTGCACTTCATTGTGTAGATATTTAATCCGTTTTCCAATTTGGTAAGATCCACAGATTCTTTTACCTGTTGAACTTAGTTCATGTAACAGCTTATAGTTAACGCGACCTAACTTCTGATGCCAAAATTCTACCTTATCTGTCTTAGCCATTATGCAATTGTAGCTTCTAGTTGTCCATATTTTATGACAATTATCTAAAGTTCAAGTTCCACTTTCTAATTTTGTCGAGCAAAATACTTATTTTTATCGAAGTTGACATACATATTTTCATCACATGGTTGACTGTAGTCATCAAATTCGCTTTCAAATCTTCAACACATAGTGTTTTGAGTTTGAGAATACCTGAAATGTTTAACATGCATGATCTAACCACTTTGTTTTTTGATTCATCACCAAATATAACCGAACTAGCTCTTTTTTGTTTGTAATTGTAAAGAAATTCATTCTTACCTATCAAGTGCTTACAGTAACCACTATTAAGATAGCAAACATCTTTTTTAGAGCTGCTTTCAGCAAAACATGGGCTATATGTGTTTCAAAATCATTCTTTGTAAACCACACATGCTTTACTTTTGGTGCTTTACTACCTTTTTCAAACTCAGGTTTGGCAACCTTTTGACTGTATTGGAGATCTTTAAATCTTTTTAAACAAATTTTTACCTATAACTAGCAAGAGTAAAATAATCACAACAAATAGAAGGATTTTTAGACTTGTATTTGAATTTTCACAATTGTCCCTTCTTCTTAGCAACTGTTAGATTCTATTTTTAGCCTTGTAGAACCCATCACAGCTAAGTCCTGATTAGGGGTGTAAACGAATTGAGTTTTTATCGAACATGTTTGGGCACGACTCAATATGGGCTCGGTTCGAATTCAAAATATTAAGTTTGAGCTCGAATATAAACCTTATGTTTAGGCTCAAATTGTAAACAAGTCAAATTCGAATATCCAAGTATTAGACTTAAAGACTCGTGAACATATTAGATTAATTAATTAATTAATACATAATTTATATTATTTAAAATATATTATATTATAAACTATTTATTTAAATTCGAATTCGATCTTTTGAACTTAGTATAATTGAACTTCGAATTGAACTCGAATTTTCCTATTTTAAACAAGTCAAGCTCAAGTTAAGATTTAATATTCAAATTGAACTTAAGCTTGAGTTCGAGCCTTATGTAAAAATAGTAAAACTTAACTCTATTTTCTTAGGATTCGACTTGATTCGATTCAAGTACACCCCTAGTCTTGATCTGTCATGAAAATGTCTTCCGCAAGAAAGAACTTCATCTAACTTTACCTTACCAGAGTTCAGCTCTTTGATAGATTGTTTAGCATATTCCAACTTCTAATTAGTATTTTCTAACTTTTTGTTACTGACTTTAAAGTTCTTTTCATCTTGTTAAACTTCTTGTTGAAAATTTTCAATCTCCTGTTGCTGTGAGCAGCTTACTTGTTGAAATCTGTTAACCACCATCTTTAGTTTTTTATTCAACTTTGCAACTTTACGCCATTTTAAATATAGCGACTCATACTCACTAAGTTTCTCATGCTTCATATCCTCATTATCATTTTCATCAAGATCATTAGCTTCTCTGTCATAATAGCTGCTCTCATGAATTGAATTCTTTTTTACAACCAAGTTGAAAGTAATAAAATCATATAACCTTTTATCATTATCTCTATCAGTGATATCAATATCAAGATATTCTAAAGCCACTGCATTCCTCGCACTTTGATCCTTTCAATCCACCTTTCTTCTCTGAAATTTTTTTGTTGAAATGGCGGTTAACAGATTTCAACAAATTCAGACTTCTTGTTGAAAGATCTATTAAACTACTTGTTCTTCTATTTTTCTATTCATAACAGTTTGCTAAATTGTTTTGTCAGAAGATCATAGAATGATCTCATAAGATCATCCAATTGCATCTTTGACACGTCTTTATATTCTTCAATAGTAACTACTTTGGCATCAAAATGAGATAGTAAAGATCTCAATATTTTTCGTACCAACTTCTCATCACAATACCTTTTGCCAAGTTAAAAGTCCTAATTTGTAATATAGCAATGGTCTCATAATCTTCTATCTTTAGATCCTCAAACTATGATGTTAGCATACACAATTTTGACATTAGTTTGCAGTGGATGTCCCATGCATTTTTGGTAGATCCACATATTGAAATCAATTTAAACCGATCAAGATTAATAGCAGCAAAGATATTATTTAATGCTTTGGTGTTCGCAGTGTTAAGACATTGTTCAACATCTGTTCACTGATCTATTGGCTTCAATTCTTCCCTATAGTGCTAGTACTTACAACTGTTGGAGGTCTCCATTCTTACTCAATAGAATGTCAAGTAGTATTGTCAACCGTTTTGATGAAGACTTTCATTCTACCCTTCTTGTAAGCATAGTTTGCACCCTTCAACAATGGGGTTAGAATGCCGCGTCAGTATTCTTGTATCAAAATCCTAAAGGCCTTTATTGGCCCCAACATATTTGATTGGACTCCTTTTAATCTGCATTGCTGCAGCACAACGGCATTTCGTTGACACTAAAACCTTTCAACTAGAAAGGTATTTAAGTTGAAGAAGATCGATTCAAACTCTCCCTAATGATACATTATTGAAGTAGTAATAATTTGAATATCATGAAGCATATGTTGACAATTGAATTTAAAAAACTCTCAAGAATTTGTATGTTTCAATATACTCAGAATATTTTCATGAGAATCCTCTCCATTGCTCTGTTATTCTACTAAATACATCTTTTAATCACGTCTCCTCTATCATCAAAGTTTTTTTAGCTTGTTTATATAAGAGTTTGCAATAGAATGTTAGCTTCCTTAAATATAGAATTAAGACACTATCTAAAAGATGTACACGGAATCTTCTAAATTTTCATAGTTTAGTTCCAATAGAATTTGTATCTTCATACCGAAATCTTGTTAAAAGATTCTAAATAAATTCTCTAAGATCTTTTCTTAGATCTTCTGAAATTCATTTCCTAAACTAATACAAATCTGTGTCAAACACTAACAATCAACAAAGTAAGCAAGTCTTCGAAATGATTCTTCGACATTGTCTATTGCCTCAACAATTAACATTCAAACTGAATCGTAACCAAAGCAACAAAAACCTCTAATTCGATTTAGTTTGATTTGGATTGATTTTGGATTTGTTTAATACATCTAACATGAAAATTAGAAATAATTTTGCCCCAAAAGGTTTCATAGTTTAAGGAATTTAAATCTCAGCTTCATAATTTTATTACATCTTATTTATCGAAATCCATCCCTTTGGAAGAATCGGCAAAAATCATAGTGTAGTCATGGAGGGCAACACAATTTTGAAATGGTGTATTGGTGAGTGCATTTTTCCCTGTGGAATATGCTTTGATTTTAAATTCTTTATTTGGTCTCTAAATGAAAATTAATTCTTCATTCAAGTTGTGGCGAAAACAGACAAATAAATGTTTTTCATACCACTGGTACACTTTACATTGCCAATTTTGGACCAAACAATTATTTCTTTTGATTTGGATAGAGGACAAAATTTTCTTTCAATTCATTGCCTCCAACGACATTGTCACATGTTCGCAGTTCGATATGACATTTCAATTTTTGACAGGCAATCATTCTCTCAATTTCATAATATAAATCTTTATAAATTTATACAAAAATTTAATAATATTGAAAATAAGATATTTTTATAAGTTAAACTACTTAAAATATTTTAAGAAATTAGTAGATGTAAAATATTTTTAAGAAATATCTAAGTTGAGAGAGACACGGATAAGATTAAGAGAAAAGAGATAGTACGGGAAAAATATCATATTTTGAGAAGAAAAGTTGGTTTTAGAAGAAAGACATATATTATGAGATACAGAAATACATATTTTTGAACTGTTTTTTTGATGATTTTGAAAAAAAAAAAAGATTACATTATTTATTTATATCTTTTGTAATATTAAAAAAAAAATATGTGAATCAAATTTAAGACTTATTTTATTTAAATAGAAAAACTTCAAGTTAGAGTTGGTAATATTGAACACGACACGAAAACGATACGGTTATAGGGGTTAGGGTTGGAGTTTCGCAAGTTCAAGTCAAAACAATCTGACTCATTTAACTTTAAATGTGTTCGAATTATAAATGAGTTCAACCTATTTCAATCCGTTTTAACCCGCAAACCCGTTTAACTTTTTTTTAATACTTATATTTAATACTTTTTGTAATACCCTACAAATTTCACTATAGAAAATTAGATAATTTAATTTTTTTAATGAATTAATTGAATTAAATTTTATTATATGAATTAATTGAATTATTTGTATATCTATTTTGTTTAATTATATGAGACCTCTTAAGGAAAATAAATGATATTAATTTGGCTATTTGCTTGATATATAGTAAATGAATCATTTTTAATTAACTATTATTTAGTGTTTATAATAATAATATTATTACAATGATTTTTAGCTATAGAAAATAATTTCTTGAACAATCCAATTTTATTACAAAACTATATTTGTTTAGATTTAAGATTAAATCTTATGAATTTATTGAGATCTCTAAATATTTAGTTGGGTGGTTTGTTATTTTATTGGTTATTTATGACTTTATGTGCTGTTTTATTAGGTTTTTTTTTTAATTTTATATGGTTTAATTTAATTTTTAAAAATTTTTTTTGTGTAATGAGTGAACAGATTGACGGATTTAGTAAGTATTCGAATTGGTGGGTTTATTAATTATCTATTTAATTTTTGTATATAACCGTATCATGTCATGTCAACTCGTTTTATAATACGACCACGACATGAAAAAAAAGGATTGTTACGACATGACACGTTTATTAATCGAATCGTATTCGAATTGTTTTATCGTATGTAATTATCTCAAATTAACACGATTCGTCAATCCAAACACAACAAGATTATCACTCCTACTTCTAGCCATATGAATTTCTAGCTGTTGTGGATGATATGACACTTCATATGTTTTGCTAAATGGATACATATGCATCATGTGGATCAAGGTGACAACGCATGAATATTCTCTTTCATGGTCTTCTATGAGTATTCCCAATTCAACTTAATTTTAGTTACCTTATTGGTATTTTAGATTTGAAACTATGTACATATACACTTAAATTTATACAATCATTTAATGGTAGGACTGATTTTTTTTTTTTTAAAAGAATATCTAGAATAAACTATGGATTCTGATCATATTCTAATGGAACCAAGGTTTACATAACACGATTATACATGTAATTATGACTAATATGAATAAAGTATCGCACAATTTTTATGTCGGATCTCTCTTTCTTCCCCCGACACTATGCTGCAGTAGCCACGGATTGCTCCCTTCTTTCGTTCCGCCATCGCACACTCTCTCTCCCTCCCCCACTGTACCTTCCTCAGATCTTCCCTTACTGCAGTGCACCCCTCTCTCTCTCTCTTCCCTTTGTTCTTTCTCCAACTCTGCGCCCTGATTTGTCTCTTTCCTTGGCCACTCTGCTCACATAACTCTCTACCCAAGAATGGAATCAGAAACTTGGTTAGAGTAGACAAATTATATGAAAGAATATACTAAAAAATAATATTATTCTTTAAAAATTTTTAAGAAGATAAAAGGTTAAATTTAAAGGATTTTTTTTATAAAAAAAAACAATTAATTTCTCTACCCCACTACACGAATGCCATTATCTCTATTTTTTCTCTTCATCCTTCTTCATCTTTTTCTCCACTTCCAAGTTGAATCAAATCTGATGGAATAAAGAAAAAGAGATATAGACCTTGATGGATCAAAACTTATTTAAGTTTTCATCTTTCTTGATGGATATAGATATATTATTAGTTGGTATTGGCGGTGGTATGGAAGAAGAGGAAGAGTGCTCGGCTGTGATAGAGAAGAGAGAAAGTTGGCAACAACCCTTCAGGAAATTGAAAGAGAGAAGGGCGTGGTAGCTGGAGAAAAAAAAATGGCTAGAGTGAGCAGTGTGGGGACAACTGTGGTGATGGCAGCAGGAAGACAGAGTGAGAGGTGGTGCTAGGGTTTTAAGGCTAAGCTGAAGAAGGCGAGAGAGAACTAATTTAATGTACGTGCGACTAGTGCTAAAGAATGGATACATTCGACAAAAACAAATTCAAAACATAAAAAGAAAAAAAAAATCGAATATAACTTATTTGTGTTCAATTGTCAAAATTGAGTGATCAACCATTGAACTAACAAAATCCTCTAAGGGTGTAAATAGAATTAACTAGTTGGTAATTCTGCATTAAGTGGGGAGATTTTGCCCGGTGTATTAATTAAAATTTACATATTGATAGAATTATATGTCATATTTCTTGACTTGGAAAGAAAATAATATAATATTAATCATTCAGTATTTTGCGGCAATAATTTATTATCAAAAGTCCACGTATAATGCTCAATGTCATAAAATTTTTAACATATTTGGACTGAATCTATAAGAAAAAAACATAAAAAATATGCTAAATGAATAAAAAAGACTTAAATCAGAAGCAAATACATCTGTTTTGTATCTCTGTTATGTAATAGAATTTTTTAACTTATCATTTTCTAATTTTCATAGATACAACGCTGAAAATATGTATAATGCATTGAACATTTATATATTAATATATATATATATATTATAATATATAACATTATATATTAATATTATAATTATATTATAGTCTATTATAATTTATTATATTGTGTATATAATATAATATTAATAATATATTATAATAATTATAATATAATTATAATATTCAATATTATTTATTATTTTCTAATTTAATACTATGAATTTACATAGAGTATTTTTTATGTTCATAATATTATATAATATTAATATATTAAATATATTAAATATATTATATTGTTATTTATCTACTCAAATAAATAATATATATATATTATTTGTTTATTTTTATACATATCTATTTCAACACAATGTATTTTGTTATATATCTATTTGATAATATATATCAATGCATTAAGTTTTCTCTGATCTCGCGGCCTTCTCTCTATTACTCAAATTATTTCTTGTCAGGAGTACATTAATTTGAGGCTAAAAATACCAAACATCAATTATAATGTCTCGGTTTCTTATTCTTATTGTGGTTAATGTTCAAAGTTAAACCACCTTTAAAAAGAAAAAAATTGTAGTCATTTTTTTTAATTAATTTAGCTATGAAATTTTCCTAGCAAATGGACTTTAGCGAGGAGGTGTGTCCAGTATTTTTACAATTGATTTAGTTAAGAAATTTTCCTAGCCAAAAGTGGACTTTAGTAAAGAAGTGGTTTCCATTTTTTTTTTCAATTGATTTAGCTATTTTTCTAGCCAAAACTACTTTTTTTTTTCAATTAATTTAGTTCAGAAATTTTCCTAGCCAATGGGCTTTAGCGAGGAAGTGTCCACCTTTTTTTACACAATTGATTTAGTTAGGAAATTTTCCTAGCCAAAAGTGGACTTTAGCGAGGAAGTCCTTTCCACCTTTTTTTTTTTTTTTGCAATTGATTTAGTTTAGCTATGAAATTTTCCTGGCCAAAAATGGGCAGCGAGGAAGTGTGTCCTGTTATGAATATCTTAAAATTATTAGAATCTCCATTAATTAGTTGAGGCTTCACTAATTATGGATTTATGTGAATTATTAGAAAAGATTTTTATGAATGTCCACCATTTAGTGGAGACACCACTAATTGAGATTAGTGGAAGATGATGTATGCCATGATGTATTCCACTAATTAGAGCTCTATAAATAGAGCTATTCTCTAAACTTGTAATACACCATTTTTTTTTGTGAAAGAAAGATTAGTGAAAGAAAGATTAGAGAAAATTGTGAGAGAAAAGAAAGAGAGAAATTCTTGTGCAAAAAATAGTTAGAGTTTTATTAGTGTGTAGTGTGAAGATTTTATTCTAACACTATCCTAATTTTATAACACGTTATCAGCACAAGTCTCTGCCGTTATTAAAGCCAGAAGACAGCACGAGTCTCTGCCGTTATTAAAGCCAGAAGACAGGTACGCATTTATTGATCTCTATGGCTAACCTAGCTAAATTCGAATTTGTAGCCCTTGATATTTCTGGAAAAAAAAATTATATGTCATACAGAAATACATCTAAATGCTAAAAAAATGAGATCCATATGTCATGTGGATAAAAAGAAAGATTTGACCACCTGAAGATGGTCGTACTACCCACTGCACGGTATGAATGGTTGCACCTGAAGTTGCAAGATTGTAAAACCGTGAACTCTGTGATGTATAAAACTACATCTTAGTTAAAAATTTTGCGGAGAAAAAGTTACTGATGAAGTTATATTGGAGAAGACATTCTCCACTTTTCATTCCTCGAATATTGTCCTGCAGTAACAAT